>JASAOL010000601.1:0-366714 GCA_030849045.1 Wallacemonas rigidus | reverse complement strand
GCCGCGAACGCCGAGTCCAAGTGAAGGTCTGCGAAGATGTAGCGGTGTGTGGAAAAGAAAAGAACTAGCAGGGATGCGCACGGCGTGATGTGCGATTTCTCATCGATCTCACTTCCACGCAGCGGAGCCACCGAGTGCTCCGTTTAAAAAAAAGATTTTTGATTTACCGCAAACAATAAAGGAACGAGCACTGAAGGTGCACAGTGCGCGTTGTCTTCTTCTTTTTTTTTTTTTAACAAACCAAAACAGAGATACAATTGGTCCTCGTAGGGTTAGGAGATAACATGAAGGAGACGAGACACATATTTTAATGGAAATAAGTGAATGGGACGAGAGCTATCTCTCCCACTGTTTTTCCTTTTTGTTGATCCTCTTCGTTTTTTGTTTCTAGCATCCAAGCACTGAAGAAAAACAAAAAACCAAAAAAAGAAAACCAAAGATAGTAAAAACGCAGTCCACTACACCAAACGCCAGGCACAATCTCTGTCGGCGTGTAGCGAGATGGTGTGCGACTCAGCCAGCGCGCTAGCTGGAAGTGACGTCCTACATTTGACTGGTTCACGTACACGTTAGGTGTACTGCGTCATAAGCTCCCGCGCAGTCGAGATATTTTGAAAATCACCAGCGCGCAACTCTCGTCTGCTTCGCCTATTCGCTAGCTCTCTACACTTCTCGCTCGCCCATCCAAGTGCGAACGGGAAGTTGAAGGCGGAGCAGGCATCAACGCGGTTGTCGAGATGTGGGGGTGCGCGCGTTGGCTCGTGTCGCCTAAGACATCCACCTATGCGCTCGCCCATGGCTCTCACCGGGACTGACCAGGCACGTGCATATATTTTGCATTCTTTTTGTGTCCTCCATCCGCTCACATCACTCACCCCCTTCGCATACTCCCCCCTTTTTTTTTACCGTCTTCTTTTTTTTTCTTTCTCGTGTGTTTTCTTTGCCTCACTGGCACACATCGCACATCTTTGTCTCGCGCTGTGTCGTTTTGTAGGTACAGGTTGTGTGTTGAAAAAGAGAGACATCACCTGCGTTCGTACCTGTTTTTTTTTTATTTCTTTACCGCCTCGCCTTTTCGCTCCTTCTGCCGCGCATAAGGGGGGCGTGCAGTACACAGTACACATTATACTCTTCACCTCCCTCTTTGCCGTTCTTTCTTTTTTTTTTCTACCCAACCCCGAACGCAAGGCACAGTTCTCCAAAAAAATTAAAAAATGAACTGGTGGCTTATTGTTTTGATTGTGCTGATTCCTATCATCTGCATCGGCCTTGCGGTGTATGTAATCTTGTACTTCCAGTCGGAGGAAGACAAGGGGTCGGATATCGTTCCAAAGGCCGTCTTCGCGTTGGGTATGGTGGTCGCACTAGGCAGTGTCTTACTCTTGCCCTTCGATGTCGCCAACTCCCCAGATCCTACGATGGAGTACAAGTACAATCAAACACTCAATACGCAGCTCATGTGGATGATCGTCCTGTGGATCATGGCAACTCTCGCTGTCGTCATCTGCCCTTTCTTCCTCTTCTTTTACGAGGCGTGGGATCCCGAGAAGCCTCGCGTCGGCAAGCAGGTCTCGCACGGTGTGATCATGACGATTGTTATTGTTATTGTGTTTGGCCTCATCGTCGGCTTGTGCTATTGGAAGGTGGGTTTTACCGTTCTCTCCTATCAGTCCTACGTGGGGAATCCTCTGCTCGTCCAGTCCGCGGGCGATATCGGCGCGCAGTTCCAAGACGTCTTCAAAAACGACAATTTGCAGCTGTCTGCCTCGTTCACAACCTACATGATCGGTATGCTCTGCTTTTTCGGTTGGATCCTGTTCTTTTTCTACGGCGGCATCGGTATCTTGTACTACCCACTCTCCGAACTTCTGGCCTTCACGAAGCGCACCCAGGCGATTAGCGCGTCGCGGTTCTCGCAAGAGATGTCCGTCGTTCTTGCCAAGGCGGACGCATTGCTGGAGATGTCCTCGCAACTCCAGAAGGAGACGCGTGGCCGCATCACCCGCGCGAATAAGAACAAGGTAAACATCATCCGCAACGAGGTGTATCTATTGGAAGCGTACCAGGATCAGCTCATCTGGGCTTACACAAAGGCCGGTGGATCCCCGTTCATCGTGTACGGATTGCTCATCCTCCACATTATCATGCTCGCCACGGGCATTATCTGGATTGTACACATCTTTGTGTACAACGCGTTCGACGCCGACCCGCTCCTCAACACACTGCTCGTCCGGCTGAATAACGCCTTCGCGCTGTGTGGTGTGGTTGCGTACGGCGTGCTCGCCTTCTACCTCGCTTGGGCCACGTTCCAAGGACAGATCGCGCTCGGCCTGCGGGTGGTGTTCTTCCAAATTCATCCGATGAAGCAGCACGATACACTTGTCAACGCGTTTTTGTTCAACGCCTCCCTCCTGCTCATCACTAGTTTCGCCATCGTCCAGTTCGTCGCCCGCTCCTTTCAGGATTACTGCCCGTACACCGCGATTAACGGCCTCATGAATGTGTACGTGCTCAACCTCAAAGGTATTGGCCAGTTCATTCGCTGGGTACAATTCGTATTTGTTGCCATGTCCGTCTTCGCGCTAATCTTTGCTTTTCTGTGCAAAAAGAAAAAGAGACGTGATCCGACGAAGATTCGTTTGTAGAACTAGCAATGTGCCTATCTGTCTCTCTGTTTGTGTGTCCCGCCGATGAGAGGGCGCGAAGCGGAAGAGGCGTGGTACATTGTTGTTGCTTTGCTTTATATGTACGTGATCTCTTTTTCATCGCCCCTTTTTTGTTTTTGTTTTCTCCATGTTTGCAGCGGCACTAGCTTGTCCGCATCCAAAAGCGGCAGGGAACATGACGAGAAGAGACTTCGCTGACCTGGCGCTTACGTATTTCCACTCGCTTCTTTTTCCTTGTGACACATTCTTGCTTTATCCTTTGTTTCATGTACGCGTCTCCCGCTTTGTTCAATTACCGTCAGCACAAGTCATGCAATGCTCAGACGCGTTACGCACTTTTGCAAACACAGCGTCAACGACAAAACCAACGATAAAAAAAGAAAACAGAAGAAAAGAACCCCAGACGCGTACTAGATCAAGTGGTACTCTGTGATTACGAGATACTATCGTTCCCGCACAAACTGTTCTACGTCTTCTCGACGTGGGGTATCCGGTCAGTAGCCCTCGTGCTATTGTTTTCGCCTCGCTCCTCCGCGAGACAATGGACAGCCCTGTGCTCTCGCGCGTGCTTCGTGTCAGGTGTCAACTTTGGCATGGAATCCACACACACACACACACATCTATGAGTGACCCAGCTTGAATGCACTGACCTTTTTCCGCCATGTCCTTCATCTCTTTTCTCTTCTCTCACTTCTCCTCTTTGTGCTTCTACCATGCATTCACCGCCTATGACATACATCGGCCTCCAAGACTTAATTCTCTCACTCTCTCCACCTGTTCGTAACCCCCCCCCCCCACACACAAGCACTCAACCCTCGTCGCTCACCGAAACCTCGCTGTTCTTTTTTTATTTTATTTTCCGACCATTGCTCCCGTACGGAAGAGAGAAGAGCGTGAACGCATCTGCACACAGCCAACCAAGTGTGAGCTCCTCCTACCCCCCTACCCATGACTCGGAAGCATCAGACGCCCTTCAGCGGCAGCCAGACCCGCGGGGGACCACATGGCGTCGCGCTCTTCACCACCTTGTTGTTCCTCGTACTCTTTCTCCTGGGCAGTCCTCTGACCACGCGCGCCTCGGCATCCCTCATAGCTGCCTCGAAAATCCAGTACTGCCGGAGAGATGGCAGCGTGGATGCGACGGAGCCGGTTGGGTGTTCGCGAAAGATGATCGTCACGCTTACGATCGACAGTGACCAACTCGAAGGAGTGGAGGACGTTGTTTTTATCAACTCCGCCGCAGACGAAACAGACAGCAGTGGGAGCGCGACGACGCTGCAGTTTGAGCCGCTGCGCCTCTCCACGCGTCGCTCACCTGTCATCTACCGCTATCCCGTATTCTACACGCACAACTTTAACACCAAACCGTTCGAAGAAAATATTGGCGGCACGCTGTTCAAACAGTGTAACGCAGACTTCAACGCCAAGACGGCCACATGCGGTATTTCAACGGATGTCAACAACCAGCCAGTGCCGTACTCGCAGGGGTTTTGTTGTGATTGTGGTATTTGTGCCACATTGGGGCTCTGTAAGGCGGATTGGCGCGCCTCCAAGGCGTGCGATCTTTTCAAAACGTACACCACTGCCTCCTGCCTGCGCTTCGCGGAGCTGTGGTACAGCGGCTACACCATCGGCCCGATGCGCACCAGCTACGACATCACACTCACGTTTTCCACGAACACGACAGGCCTCACGAACACCGACGAGACTCACGCCGTCGCCGCTGTTCTGCACCTGAGTCCGCAAACGCCGGAGGACAGCGCTACGTCACCGGGCGTACTGGCGCGTTTAATTGGCGACTTTGCATCCTCTGAGCAGCCGTGGGATCTCACCACACGGATGCTGTTTATCCCAGCGATGCCTCGATCGCACCCGCGCGTGGCGGCTGGCGTCGCCGAGTACATGCTGCTCCCGAGCGCGTACGTGTCCATGGACGGCCGCGCGTGCAACAAGGTCGGCGTCTCTTATGAGGCGTTCGCGTCCCAAGGTAACGCGTGCCATCTCGCCAAGGGAAGCTGTCTCGCCGCGCAGCTCGAAGACTATCGCACTGCCGACGTGCAGGCGGTGTCCGCTGGGCGTGCGCCTCAGTACTTTGTTTCCGCGTACGGCAACTTTTCAATCGAAAGGCTCGCTAACGCATCGACGAGTGTGGTCTCACCGTACTTATCGTACAAGGCAACCGTGGCGGGCACGAGCATGGTCACTGTCACGCTCAATGCCGACGATCTGCACTTTGTCGTTTCCGTCTCGCCGGGCCGCCTGCTCGACGTGAAGATGAACCTGGATACGATTTCGGCCAGCACGAAGGATGGTGTGTTGGTCGTGCGCATTCAAAACACGGGAACTGTCAGCTCACGTTACGTCGTGTCCGTCCCGACCTGCTCAGACGACATCTTCCCGATCACCGCGCAGACGGTCTACCTCGCCGCCCAGGAGATACGTGAGCTCACCTTCAGCGTCCTCGTTCAAGACGTCTACATGAACACAAATAGCGCGTGTTGTAATGTGACGCTCCGCAACCAAGACGCTCTCCTCGACAGCAGCAGCGTGACGTTCAAGGTGAACAGTACGAATTTCGACAACGGTCCTCAAGGCGGTGGCGGCACCGGCGATGGCGGCACATACGTCAACGGTACAGGGAAGGACACCTGTAGCGAATGCAACTTCATTGATGTCAAGTGCACGCTCCGCAACATTTGTATCAACTTGATCGTGGGACAGCTCGCTCTCATCCTTGGCATCCTCGCCGTGCTGTTTGTCGTGGTGAAGTTCCGACGCTGCTTCTGCTGCTGCTTCTCCTCGTGCATCCACGGCTGTGGAGGAGGTGACCACAAGAGGCGCCATCGTCACCGTCGACCGAGCCTCTCGAGCACCAGCAGCAGCGCCACGGATACTGGTGAGCGTCGTCGAGCGCGACACCTCGCAAAGTCGACGAAGCAGCCTTCACGTTTACGCACGCGCTCAGCGCCGCCAGCCTCCGCGTCGCGCTCACGTGCCCTGGTGCGTACCGACCCGAAGGCCAAGTCGTTTACGGGATACTCGCGGGAGCCCTTCGCGGCCGCCGTGCCTTGTGTGAAGGTACCCACGTATTCGAACATGTCCGCCGCGCCGTACTTTGGCACCTACGCGCATGAGCCGTTCGAAGAGATCGAATACGTCTACGATGCCCCACAGGCGGGTTACTACTACCACGACGACGACGACGGTGCACCAATGCCAACGGCTTCTGCGGCAGTACGCGGCGCCTGTGTTTCCTCCTTCGGTTTCGACCCGTGTGCACAGGCGGGATCGACCACACACGTGCGCGCGTACCAGCTCCCCACGCGCACTGATGACCGCGCGGCGCGGTACGCTGAAGAGGCGGAAATGCCAGGTCTCTACGCGTGCACGCCAGACACTCAGCACCATCCGCACTCAACCCATCCGCACGCGACGATGCCGCAGGAGATGACATCTGACAGCGATCCGTACGGCTGTGTGCTCACATCCGGCTACCCACGACCCACGACGCGCGCAGCGAGTGGCGCTGGTCGCCGTCGCACCGGTGGTGGTGGTTCGTCCCGCTACGTGCGCGAGCCGTTCGACGAAAGCCCACCGCCGTTACGGAAGCTCTCCTTGGACGGAGTTGAGGAGGCGTACCAAAGCTCCCGCAGCAACTGGTAAAAGAGCGGCGATCGACGACGAGCCTGATCGCTTCCCCCCCTAAGTGCAAACGTATATACAGAGAGTCAATTCCCATTGCCAACAGTCCCTCTCTCTTCTTCTTCTTTTTGTGACCGTGCGCTCGCACCAACGCCAACGCGTACGTGTAGGTGCACACGGGCGCTGGCGCATACGCGGCTCTCTTCTGAGAGTACTTCCATGTAAACGAGGAGCCTCGGTGACTCTCGTTCCTCTCGGATGAAAAGTGTGTTTCTGTGTCTCGCTCAACTCAAATTTCCTGTCTCCTGTCTTTTTTTTTCATTTTTTCTTGTTCTAGATCCAAAGAGTCATTCATCTCCCCTGTCTTCCCTCCTCCCCTCTCTTTCAAGCGCGTGGCGGCGGCGCCATCGCGTGCGCTATTTCTTTTTTTTTGTTTTTGCCTCCATTTTCTGCTATTTGGGTGCAGTCACGCTGCCAAACGCACCAGAACCACAACGACACCTGAACAAGGCGCGAATTTTCATTTTTTTTTCTTCTGCACTTCCCACATCCTCACCTATTACTTCATTTTTACTTTTTCTCACGATCGCCTTTGAAACAAAAAAAAAAAATACTTGTTCTCAGGAGTACTGAGAGTGATGGTGTCGCACACCTCTTTTATCTTGATGCATCTCGAAAAATGGAAGGTAACGAAAACATTGAAAAAAAAAAATCTCTTGTGAGAAGGCAGTTGATTTGAAAGGGTCGCACGAGGGACCTAAGAGCGCGCAGAGACGCGTGCGAAAATGAAAACACCCACACGCGGGTGAAGATATGTCTGACGCGTTTCTCTTTTGCTGTCGAGTACTATCACAATTCTCCGTTATTAGGATGAACTAGCGGCAAACATGTACCACTCTCCTTCGATCTGTTCGTGGCTATACTTTTCGTCTTCCCTCCTCTCTCACTGTCTCGCGTGCGTGCCACCCACTCTTCAGCATCGGCGCAAAGAAAAGAAGAACGCATCAAGAAGGCAACAAGTAAATATATATATTTACATCTTGTCTAACCTCAGTCGAGACCGAACACTTTTTAAAAAATCGAAAGAGGCGAAACAGAGGGCCGTACTACACACACACACACACACAACCCATTTACCTCATTTAGCTCACGGTGGTTCCTTAGCTCATGCTGCGATTTAGCGGGTCTGGGGGCACCCCGAAGAAGCAGCTGGCTTCTCAGCCTCTTCCTCCGCTACCCTTTCCGAATGGACTGACAGCGTGGAAGGCGACGGATCTCGATGGCCTGAGGCGCAGAGCCCGAGAGAGCGCCACGGACAGCAAGCGAGCCTCGGCGTCGTCGGGACGTAATGCAGATGCGATCGATGCGGCCTCTGCAGTGATGCCGCTGACAGAGCTGTCGCAGAACCTGTTTCGCACTATCGACATTCTTGGCGCACGCAGTCAGCGCGCACAGAATATCCCTGAAGTGCTCACCTCCGTCGCGCGCCTCCATGAGAACGCCACGTACCAGGTACTCCTGCTTTGTCATGAGGGGCACGGCGTGGGCATCTTGAAGATCGGGGTGAAGAAGCTGTTCTTGACCCATCCCCGCACGCGCGCCATGGTGGAGGTGGACGCACTATGCGTGCTCGACTTTTTTGTTGATGAGAGCTGTCAACGCCAAGGGTTTGGCGGGGAGCTCTTCCGTGCGATGCTGCGCGTCGCGCGCGTGAGTCGCCCTGAAACGTTGGCCATTGATCGTCCTAGCCCTAAATTCTTAGCTTTTTTGAAGAAGAACTACCACCTAGAGGCGTACACCCCGCAGGCCAACAACTTCGTTGCGTTCGACCGTTTTTTCGATCAGACCACAGTCTCCGAGCGAGGCCTGTTGCGGCGTACAGATGGTCCTGCGTTCGGTGAAGGTAACACACACTACGTCTCCCCTGTGGCCTCTCCTAGACGAGGTACACCCCCCTCCCCACCACCAGGTGCCGCGGCTGACGAGGCGGGAAATCATTTAAACTGTTAACCCGGTCATCTGCACGTGATGCTCCTCATCGCGCAGCCTCTTCGTCCATCCCCATCGACGATGACGACAACGAGGAGGGTGGTGCATTTGTGCCCAGCACCTCAGCGCGACAGGATCTGCCTTTCGTATCGTCCCTTTTCGAACCTCAAAGCACGGCGTTGCGGCACTACCAGACCTCTCACGCGTCTTCCGCCGCTTCCCCGCCCGCGTGGCTAGGCGAGTGGGAGAGAAAACTCAAGTGCGGCCTCAGCGGCGAGGAAGACATCCCAGCAGAGGACCCAACGGAGGGCGACGGAGACGCGTACGGGTGCGTTCGCGTCGGACAGAGCGCTCTGTTCTCGTGCTCTTCGACAGATGGTCGCCCACGGCGTCCACACGACACCGCGGAGGCGGAGAGGGTGGAGAAGAACGGCTCGATCAAAGGCACCTCATTTGCACCGTGGCAGGTGCCCGGGTTAACAACAGCAACAGCAACCACAACCACACACGCACCGATACAATCACGCACAGTAAACGAGCGCGGGTGTGGTGATAGCAGGCGAGGACCGCAGACGGTGGCGTCTCCTCAGCACTCGACAGCCGCACCTGCAGGAGGAGGGGCGGACACACCGCGTACGTGGAAGCCACGCGTCACAGAGACAGACTTGTACGCGGCACCTGCTTACATCTATCCTGGTGCGCTTCCTCCGCGTCCCACGGCGTTTCCCTCACCGGCGAGTCCGTCCACGCAACCGTTCAGCCGCATTGACCTGTTACTTGCCCAGCACGAGGGCGGCGAGCTACTGCCGCCGCTCTCAGACCTGCACCTTGGTCGACGCGGAGAGGCCAGGATGTCCGCACCCAACACGTGTGCTGACCCGCGGTTGCTGCCTCACACGGCAGGTGACACCGTGGGCGTGTTACAAGGCCCCACATCTACGCGAGGTCGTCGTGGCCGCCTCGCGGAGGGTCTTGCGTATGGACGCCGGCAACCACAAAAAACGGTAGACGTGCCCGAGACGTCGCAGTCGTCCCTTCACCTCCCCCGTGGGCGAGACCAACCGGAACTCGCGAAGCATGCGGCGACGGACAGCGCCGTGGATTACGATATCATCACCGGGAAACGACTGATCAAACGGTGAAGCGGCGTGCGCGCACCTGCGACAGCAGACGCACACACACACACACACAAAAGCAACAACAAAAAGCCAAAAAGGATCTTTGCTCACAGCCACTTCCACAATCGTGCATTGTTCACATATTTCTGTCTCGCTTCACCTTGTTTGACAGTGTGCGAATGACAAAGACATCTCCATCAACGACTCGAAAGAGACTCCAAGACAAAACCTTTTCGTATCCTCCCACCAATGGGAAGATCTCTACCACAAAGATGAACCTACTTCTCCACTGTCTGCTCAAACGACAGTCCAGAAGAGTGAACGGCACACACTCCTCGCCACCGACTGGCCCTTCTGCACAGTCGGACATAACACACACACACACACACACACGCTGCCATCTTCATATCCATCTCCATTCCTCACATTTTGTTGTTCTTCTTCTTGAGCAGAATCGACGCCTTTGACTGAAACGGCCCCATTTGTCTCGGAAAAAAAAACCAACAACGAGACGTGCTGTTCTGCTCCCCCCTTTTCTTCATTCCCCCTTGTGTTCACTTTTAGACAAACGCCCGCACAGACAAACAGAAAAAGGAAGTGCAGTCATAGAAGAACACGAGAGGTGAGACAAAAACAAAAAAATACAACAACCTCAAAATCGAAAAGCTGGACGCGGAAGGACTAGGTGTCTGACAGCACTTTGGCAATGGCACAAGCCCCTTATTACAATCTTGATGTTATTACACCTAACATCAGCAGCAGCCCGTATCTCCTCTACGGCTCTCCCCACCCTGCGCTAGTCGGCTTCGTTGGGGCTGCCGGCGCGCCTGGCGGTGTGGGTGGCGGCGGTGGTCTTTTTCCTCCTGTGCGCGGCGCCGATGCGCGATCCCTTCTGCCAGTGAACGTCCAAAGTCCACGAGGCGGCCACCATGGCAGCCCCGCACCGTCCTCGGGCTCGAGCGGAGTACCGTTCAGCGGCTACGGAGCACCCCCCGAGATGAACAACGGAGGTTGGCGCGCACCACCTCCACCACCACGGTCACCACGTGGGGCTGTGGGCGGCGGCGCACCGAATGGGGACAACAACAACAATGGCTGGATGCGTGTTGGGCAGTACCAAAACAATTGGGGATCACCAGACCAGCGCGGTGCTCGCAACAACGACGGTGCGCGTCCGAGTGTGGCAGATATGCCAGCCGCCGGCATCCGGCAAGGTGCGGGTCCACCACGCCGCTACGATCTCATCTCGGGCAGCGGCCCCGGCGCGGGCGGCTACGGCGCGCCAGGGCGTGTCTCCCCAGCTGACCTCCCGGCGGCGGGTGGACGACGTCAGCAGCGCGAGGTGTACGACATCGTCACGAACCAAGGTGGCAACGCGAACGAAAATGGGGGCGGTGGCGGCCGTGCGGGTGGGGGTCGCGGTGGCGTAGGTGGTGGTGGTGATGGCGGCGGCGGCTACGGCAACTTCTATTCGCAAGCTCAGGCGGCGGGTGGGCATCCACGGGCGAACAGGCGCTACACCAACTACTTGTTGAACGGGTATGAAGAGCCTGTGGACGGCGTCCGTAATATCGCCAGCAGCGCTGTCAAGTACGATATCATCTCCGGTGCACCGCTTCGCTAATACGCCCTCACTCTCGCCACTTGGCACGCCAATCGAGCCTCGCATTATGGGAGGGATGACGTTGTCCATGTACATCTCTTTGTCTGTTTGTGCTTCACGGAGGACAGCTGTGTGTCTGTGTGTGAGTGCGCCACAAAGGAAAACGCGGTGTACAAACATCCTCAGGCACACGCTCTTCCTTTTTCTTCTTTGTTCTTCAGTGCTCACTCATTTTGTTTTCGGACTTTCAAGTGCCAACATCACACTCGCTTCTTCATTTTTTTTTTGTTTCCCTCTTCTCTCCTGTGCTAGAACAAGAGCGAGACGTGACTCCATACACACCCCTACAAAACAAACAACACACAAGAGAAAGAACAAACAAACAAACTGCTAGAGCGCGCTGTACAAGCGCGATCGACATACACTGCGCTCATGTGTTTGACGAATCAGAACTCCCATGAAGTGTCTTTTATCTCTTTTTTTTTTCTCTTATTCGCTCGACGATATCCTTCTTCATTGCACTCCCACGGCCTCTCTGTATCCTCCTCCTCGTACCACTTCTCGCTTCGCGCTTATTCTTGTCTCCTTTCCGATACTTCCTTCAAAAAGGTGTCTTGACGCACTTGGCTGTCAAGTGAATCACCTGCGCTTTCCCCGTATTCTTTTCCCCTTCCTTTATCTTCTCTCAGGCATTCCCGTGCGTGTCCCTGCGACTTCCCTGGTCGCTTGTTGACATTAGACACCAAGCGGAAGTGAAGAAAGATAGCCACTTCTGTTCCTTTTTTTCTTTTTTTTTTTCTGTGCCGAGTGAACGCGTCGTTTGCTATTATCATAGCTCTTCCTGTTCTTCTTTTTTTTTTTTTGCTTGTCCACCAAAACGACTGATCAGGCACACCGGTACCACTTTTCCGCACGTGGCCGTTTTCCCTCCCTCATCTTCATATTTCCCCCGTCGGTTCCTACACACACACACAAAGAAGAAGAAGAAAAAAAAAAAAAAGAATAGCACACACATCATACCGAGCGCCTAGGGAGCTCTCACATCCATACTCTCACTCTCTCTCTCTCTCACGCGCACACGCGTCCACGCACGAACATACATCCATACATACAGATCCACCGCCACTGCCATCATGGGAAGTCCGGGTCGCTCGCCCGCCATCGCGCAGCGCCTTGTCTCTGCGTACATCACGTCTCTGCGCCAACATCTACCGACAAGCAGCATTCGCCAGATCGATCAGCTTCCCGCTGCGTCTGAGCAACAGCTCTCACTCTTACAGCGTGCCTACCCAACCGTGCCATTGGAGCTCGTGAGTGTGCTCGCGCGCGTGAACGGCACGTGCTGGGAAGCACTCAAGACACCAGTAGGCAGTGAGACGAGTGCGGCGGCCGCCCCCGACGCGGTCGCCTCAACCGGTGCAGCGACGAAAGCAGCTTCTGCGGCAGAGAAGACCACCCTCTCCACACCGCCCTCCCCAGCGTCATCCTCATCCTCAGCGCTGAAGTCGACGGCCGCCTCGTACCTCCGCGCGACCTTCAAAGGAGGCAGCGGTACTTCGGAGAAGCGGCGCGTAAAGATTGCCGTGCCGATTTTTGGCTCCGCGCTCGGTGCATGCCCGTACTACCTCATGTCCGTGGATCAGATGCTCTCCGCGAAGCCCTTCTTACCCCCTCCGTGGAAAAACGGTGCGCGACAGCCGGCGTACGGCGACGCGCTCAGTGAGGGTACCCCTCGCCGCGGCCCCGGCCACGATACTATCCCCACCAGCGCAACGGCGACGACAACGGACAGGGCCGATGACACTGATGTGCGGTCGCCGTGCACCATCGCGAGCCTCTACGACGGTTTTCGTGTCATTTCGGACCCAGCAGAGGCGGCGGCGGCGGAAGCCGAGCGGCAGGCCGAGGCAGCTGGCCAGATCATTGGCGGTCAGCCGGGCAGCAGCTCACCATCCGGCACTGGCACGTCGAGCGCACTCGCTTCCGGTGCGGCTGGGACGGCGACGGCGGCGACATCGACATCGCCCGCACAGAAACTGCACAAACTTATCGTCGGCAAGGTGGGCGTGATGCAAGGCGCGGGCACGGCTGGTGGGTCACTGATCCCGCCGGTGCCCACGCCCGCCGTATCGGCTCCATCGTCTCCCACGGTGGACGCGATGCCGACGCCCTCGGCGGTGTCTCCCTCTACTGCGGTGGATAAGAACCACTGGGTCTACGTCGATCCGCGCATTGATGTCCACGCCGACCTCAGTCACTGGCTCGGCTTCGCGGACAGCATTTACCCACACCATCAGCGAGAAATCGAGGTGAAACAACACTTGAAGAGCCTTTCCAGCGCGTCGAAGTCCACGGCAAGCTCGCCGGTGTCCGACTCCCCACTGCCCCTCTACAAGACCTGTGAGTCCCGCCTCTTTGTTGACTTTTCGCCCTCTCCGCTCGGCACATCGGGTCAGATCGTGCAGTTCGTGCGGGGCGGTCAGCGGACCACGAAGCGACGAGTGGCGCTTTACCTCCGTGAGGAAGAGCCGATTGAAAATGAGCGTGACATCACCTCTGCTGGCACGGCTGTGACTGTGGGCGAGTGCGATAGCTTTGTTGTCATTGCTTCCGACTTTGGCGAATACCTGAAGCTTCTCATTCGCGAAGAGTACGAGTTCACGGAGGACCTCGAGGATGAAGAGGACGAGGAAGACGACGATAAGCCTAGCTCCACTAAACGATAGGCCAAAAGGGGGATGAGAGCGTCAGCGTGTCTGAAGGGCAGAGGCGCGCACCACCGGGCGGCACGCGCAGCGCTTGCATAACCAAAAAAAAAAAGAAAAGAAATCACAAAGTTGGCATCCAATACAGCAACACAGGGAGGAAACCAGATGCCGTCGAAGCGCTGACACAACTGTGTATTGTCGCAGCTGTATTTTTCTTTTCTTTCTTCGTACTGCCTCCCAGCACCAGAGCGGCCGCACACGCTCGGCGGACGAGTGCGGACTCGTGTGAGAATGCCCAGTGCTCTCCTTCTCATGCTGCGCACGTGGAGCGGACGTGCGGGCGACGAGAAGTGGGCCAAAGAGAGGAAGAAGAAATAAAAAAAAAACTATAAAAACAAAGGAATGAAGCGACACTTGTCGACATCACCGCGTCCTCGCGAGACATTCATCTTGTGGAGTCGGCTCATATCCGGTGACGCCTCCAAGAGACAACAAGAACACACACACACACACACANNNAGGGATTTCAACAGGGCAAACTCTTCCAAGGAAAACCACCACCTCGTTTAGCCGTCTCTTCATTGTGTGAGAGTTCATTCGCACAGCGCGAACCCTTCTTTATTTATCGTTGTTGTACACGACTCTTGATGCGCGTCTATACGCGTACGCCGAGCCTTGCTTCAATCAACTCCTTGTGTCGTTTGTCGTCACCCGCTCGCATCAATGCGAACCACGTCCCATCTTCTCCCACCTTACTCTGCACACTCGCATTCTCGGTCTCCTTACAGTGTAGGTATCTTTAATTTATCCTCTCACCCTCAAAAAAAAAAAGCACACTTTTTGAACGAAGTCATGCCTCGTCCCTTCGGTGTCTGGGCCCCCGCCACCACGCTCGCCGAGTACCGTGCGCGCATCCCGAACCCTATGGCCTACAGCTTCAAGTGGGTGTATTCCGCAAAGAAGGAGGTCTTCTACCCGCCCGAGGCGCTCGCCCACTTCAAGGACCCCCAGCAGTTCAAGGATGCCGTCGACACGCTCCGCGCGATGCGCGTATCGGACAAGATCTTCGGTGAGGGCTCCAAGCTCCCCCGCCACCCCGTGGTGCTGCTCGCCCTTATTGTCGGTCTCCACGGCCTCCTCGTCTTCAGTGGCCTCAAGTACTACTACACCGTGCACCTGCCCGCCAACAACCCGACGTGGCGCAAGACCGTCAACAAGGAGTGGGAAGAGGCCATCAACACCTCGCCGTGGGATCACATGTCCCACGTCTGGCAGTACAGCGATCAGTACGCGGCGGTCCTGGGCGATACCGCGGCGCCAGGCCAGCGCAAGTTCTACATCCCTGCTTAAGCGCGGCGGTATGTTTGTTGTGCTAGCGCTGCCTGCGGTGACGAGAACACAACGAAGGAAGGCGATGGCGACACGCGTGTGGATCGGAGCCGCGCTGGCGTGCCCATTGTGTTAGTTAGTGTCATCGTTGTCGGGGGATTGAGACTGACAATGTTTCCGATGCACCAAACACGGCGCGCGACGCTCTCGGCATCTGTTTTCTCTCCCTTCATTTGGTTCGTTTCTCTTGTTCAACCGTGGAGCTGCCAACGTTGAGGCGCGTATGACTCTTTTTTCTTCTTTTTTTCGTATTGAAACTCAAAAAAAAAAAAAATAAATAACCCAAACAAACCGCCATGCACCTGTAGTACTTTTGACTTTCTCTGAATTTGTAGTATGAAGGAAAAAAAAAAAAGGCTGAAACCACAAATCATTTTTTTTTTTTTTTTGGTATGTAGAAAAGATAAAAGCGAAAGGCGAAGGCAGAAGGCGAGGGAGAGCGTGTCGCTCACGTCTCTTACCCCTCGTTTGGTGTCTTTTACTCGTTTTTATTTATTTATCCCATTTAGCCGTCCCGTTTCGTCTTCGTTCTTCTCCTTTTTTACCACGTCACTTGCCGGAATGTGTGGGTGTCATACCAAAAAAAAAAAAAAGAAATGAAAAGTGTCAAGGAGACGAAAAGGCGACCGTGTTACGGCGACACACAAGGTCGTCGCTCACAACTGGGATTCCCAAGCGTGACACACACGCTCAAGTACAAGAATAGGCCCTCGGGCACGTACACTTCGATAGCGTACCCCCGAGAGCCCGTGCACGGCATCATCGCTCATCACTACGCACACACCGTGGTGTCTTTTCATCCCGCATGTGGCTCCCTGTGTGTGTGTGTGTGTTTGCGCTGTGTGCCTACCTCCGACCTCCTCCCTCACTCTGTCAGCACGAAGGCGACTACGTGCTGACAGGGTGAGTGAGTGGACCAGACTCTTTGGTCCTTTTCACTTTTTTCATATCCTCCATTGACTCGTCTCGCGGCAAACTCTCATATTCCCCTCCTTTGTTTTCTCTCTGTCTCTCTGTCTCTTTGTTTTTTTCGCGATCGCTCCTCTCCCCTTCTCCCCAAAATTGGACAGGTCAGCTCGCATTCTCAATTCTTCCTCCTAAAACCCGCATTATCGTATTTTGTAGCAAGTCTATCTACACGCCCTCGACACCTTAAGAAACCAACACACACCAACTTGTTTTGCGCTTGTACTTGAAAAGAAGAATGTTCCGCCGCAACATCGTTTCCCTCGCCAAGGTGCCGACCGTCTCGCACATCCAGGACAAGCTCTTCATTGCGGGTAAGTTCGTACCTGCTTTGTCCGGCAAGACCATCCCCGTCGTGAACCCCGCGACGGAGGAGATCATCGCCAACGTGGCAGAGGCCGACAAAGCCGATGTGGACGTCGCCGTGAAGGCCGCCCGCGCCGCGTTCAAAGAGTACCGCACCACTGATGGTGTCTACCGCCGCGATCTTATGATGAAGCTATCCGACCTCATTCGCGACAACCGTGAGGAGATCGCCGCCCTGGAGAGCCTCGACAACGGTAAGCCGTACGAGGTCGCCCTCAATGCCGATGTTGCCCTTGCTGAGCAGTGCTTCCGCTTCTACGCAGGCTATGCTGACAAGATCTACGGCGACGTCGCCCCCGTCGCCGGCAACCACGTGTCCATGATCCGCCGCACGCCTGTTGGCGTGTGTGGTCAGGTCATTCCGTGGAACTTCCCGCTGCTCATGGCTGCCTGGAAGCTGGCGCCTGCCCTCGCCATGGGCAACACCGTAGTGCTGAAGCCCGCCGAGCAGACACCCCTTTCCGCGCTCCGCATCGCCGAACTCGCCAAGGAGGCCGGCTACCCGGACGGCACACTGAACGTGCTGCCTGGCTACGGTGCCACCGCGGGTGCCGCCCTCGCCACGCACATGGACGTCGACAAGATCGCCTTCACCGGCTCCACGTTGATTGGCCGCGAAATTATGCGCATGGCCGCGGAGAGCAACATCAAGAAGGTCTCCCTCGAGCTCGGCGGCAAGTCCGCCCTCATCGTCGCCGCGGACGCGAATGTGGACAAGGCCGCTGCCGTCGCCAGCACTGGCATCTACTTCAACATGGGTCAGGTCTGCACCGCCAGCTCTCGTATGTACGTGCACGAGTCCGTCCACGACGAGTTCGTGGCCAAGCTGAAGAAGCACGCCGAGTCCCGCAAGGTCGGCCCCGGCAGCGACCTCGTTAACGACATGGGCCCCCTTGTGTCCAAGCGTCAGCACGACCGTGTGCTCGAGTACATTCGCATTGGTAAGGAGGAGGGTGCGACTGTCGTGACGGGCGGCGAGCGGATTGGCTCGAAGGGTTACTTTGTCCAGCCCACCATCTTCGCCAACGTCAAAGAAGACATGCGCATCTGCAAAGAGGAGATCTTCGGTCCCGTCACGTGCATCCTCAAGTTCAAGGAGATTGAAGAGGCTATCGAGCACGCGAACAACTCCATCTACGGCCTGGCCGCTGGTATCTGCACGGAGAGCCTTGACACCGCGCTGCGCTACAGCACCCACCTCGATGCCGGCACGGTCTGGGTGAACACCTGGAACAGCTTTGATGCTTCCCAGCCCTTCGGCGGCTTCAAGCAGAGTGGTATCGGTCGCGAGCTCGGTAAGGACGCGCTGGACCTCTACTCTGAGTCCAAGTCCATCATGATTGCCCTCAACGGCCCCATCGTGAAGCCCTAAAACGCTGCAGAGAATGGTCATGTGCAGAAAGATTCGGTGAATCCCGAAGAGACAGAAGGGGGGAAACACGAACGAACACAACCCCCTCAGTTTGTTCCCACACCTCGTCCATTTATCCAAAGCAATGCGCCGCACGTGGACTTGACTCTTTCTTTGTTTCATTCGACTTTTTCTCTCTTTCGTTTGGTTGCGTACGACAAAGACACGCACATAAAGATATATATACGAATATTTCCCCCAAGCTCAAGACGGAAACGTAGAACAAACCCACTCTAATTTCTTTTTTTCTTTTCCTTGAAAACGAATGCGATTGGCGTGACACTTCACACCTTTCTCTTCCCTTGATCAGAGCGGCTTTGGTGTTTCCCTTGTGCCCTTGTCTGTCTCACATCTGTCCCCCCACGTGTTTCAACCTGTGGTACACGACGGAATCACCATGCAGATTTTTTTTTTATTTGATGTTTTCGATTCGCACCTCCTTCGCTAACTGGTGGTCGGCTTGAGACATCTGCACCTCCCGTCTACTCACAGCTCTGTGTCTTTCTTTTTTTCTTTTTTTTTTTCTTCTCTCTTCTGTGCGGCCGTTTCTCGACGACAAAAAGAAACACTCAGAAAAAAAGAAGAAAACAAAACGTTAAAGAGAGGGCCATCCGATAGTGCGGTTCAACGAAGTGTGTGCAGCAAACGCACGTAAACTACTTTTATCGAGCTGCTGTGTGCGTCACGCGCGACCACTTCCTGCTTGGTGCTTTTATGTAAACGTGGTTAGCGGAAGATTCAACTTCCTATCTATCCATCTTCTTTTTATTTTATTGTGTTGTTCTCTTTTCGCTCTTGTTTTCTCATTTCCTTTTGTTTACGTTTCACACACCCTCTTCGGGCCCCTCCCGAACAGCAGCGTTCCAGAAAAAAAAAAAAAAAGTGCCTGTGAGGAGAAGCCAGGTAGTGCATACTGATACGCGTGCGGTCGTGGGTGACGTTTCGTATGATGAGATCTAGCTCGCTGCCAGGGACTGCTGTACTACTCGTCGCTCGTCCCAACCGCCCCCCTTTTTTAATCATCTCGTTATTTTTCCGGGTGGTGGCACGCACTAGGAGGACAAGAAAAGAAGTCTGAACAGAAAAAGAAAAGAAAAATCAATGGATCGGAAGACGAAAAGCACCTTTTTGTTTTCTGTCCCTTCTCTCGCCTTGTGATTTTTTTGTTATCCCTTTTTCCGGTCTTTCCCTGATCGATCTATTTCCCCGTTTTATGTTTCTTTTGAACGGATACAAAGACGCTCACTGATACACAATTCGTATTCATCGGTGCGAAAGAACAAAAAGAACAGAAGAAGAAGAAAGGCCCACAACTATCTTACCCCGGACACCACGAGTGCGCGAAGACTCAGTCGAGTGAACACAAACACACCATAGAGAGAGGTGGTCAAGGTCATCGGCACACGCGTTTCAAAGGCGAAAGAGTGCTTTCAAGCCTTTGTGGCTCATTTCACTGTGTTCCCTTCTCGAGTCATCACTGGGTCCGTACCAACGCACACCACTCGTTTCGTTTTCTCGGATCCCCGTGATTCGCGTCAGCCGAGCGCGGTCGCTACGCCGGCTAGTGCACACGGTGGCTCTTGTCGTCTGTCTCTTCCCTCTCTTTGCGCTCTCACACAATACTCACCTCCTCACCTCAACCCCCACTTCTCTGCCTTCCTTGTCAAAAAATGAAAAAAAAAAAATAAAAATAAAATAAAAATAAAATAAAATAAAAATAAAAAGATAAGAAAGTCAATAAATTGAGGACGAACTTCAAGACTGAAGAGGTACAAACAAAAAGCAAAAGAAAAACCAAGGCTCAAGTAGTGTGAGAGGAGATCAGGTCTCGCTGAGCACTAGTTTGTTCTTCTTCGTCGTCTTCGTTACATCTTTTCTCTTAGATTAAAACAGACACATCGCATCGCTGACCAGTTGCTGGCCAGGACGCGAGAGAGAGAGAGAGAGAGCGATAGCGGGAGAGTGTGAGAGCCATCGTCACATTAGCTGACTCCGACTCGCTTTCTTTTGTTCGTTTTTTTTTTCCGTCGGCAAGTGCAACCACTTGAGGAGTTTTGCTAGAGCGGGCTCGTGTCTCTCTAAGCGCAGCTATCCACACACACACACACACACAGCCCGCAAGCCCATATATATTTATTGATACATTTTTCTTTGGCTATAGAGCTGAACACCGAACCAAGCCATCTAGAGAGGCCGCTTTCCTGACCCCCTTTTCCGTGTTGTTTTTCTTCGTCAGCTTACATTTTTCTGTTTCAGTCTTTCTTCTTTTTTTTTTTTTGGCTCACAAGATCCGTCTTTTTCGTTTCTTTGACATCCCTCTTCTTGATATAGAATCTTTTTGTTCTCCTCTCTTTTCCGACAGGAACACCTCGTGGCACCTGATCTGAGGAAGGTGCCCACAGTACAAACACACACACACGTAAATACGAATACGTCAGCTGAACATGTCAGAAACCGTTCTTTCTCAGTCGTCCACGCCCAAAAATGGCGACGAGACATCCCCGTCATACTCGTATTCGTACACCGAGTCGCTTGTGGCTGACGATCTTCGCCACGCTCACGCGTTCCGCGTGGTGGTGGTGCGTCTCGAGGCAGATGGCACCGGCAGCGACTTCCACCATGAGTTATCTGGTCCTGTTGCTAGTCGCCCCAACGTCCGCTGTGCTTTTTACTTGAGCACCCACCACACGCCGTCACCGACCTCGTCGTCCATGTCGACACTCACATCCGACGAACTCGAGGCAGACACGGAGAGCACGGCACCTGTTACCGCGGGGCTCTCTGCACAGACGCACAAAACAAACGCAAACGTATCACCAGCGCGCACCGCGGCGGCTGGACTGGCTAGCAGTGCTAGCACAGCGTCTGGCGATGATGTAGATGCGGGTGCCGGGGGCAGTGGAACGGCTACTATCCAGCGTCCCTTGAGCGATCTCTCTTCCAACAATACCGACGAGGAGCTGACAGAGGAGGTCTACAGGCCGCACTATCCGTGGCGTGTGGAGTCTTCCGCCAAGACCGGTGACGACAACTCTGAGACAGCGTACACGGTTACCGGCGTCGATATCCAGGTCAGCGAGACCGAGGACGCGACACTTATTGCCACACTACAGATGGGCACGGACTTGCACTGGTCCTTCACGTTGACGTCGCCCGCTGACGGGGTCTCGAACAAGAATGTGTGGCTTGTCTGCGAGATTATCGACGAGGTCATGGCCGGCTGTGCACTCAAATGCGCCATCCCGCTCCCTGAGTATTACGTCCCACGGCGCAGTGTACCCACACCCACACGTGAAGGAAAGGACCCGGCCGCAGCGACCAGCGAGACGCGCCGCGCGCTGTTCAATGGCAACCCAGAGACAGATGCCACCGACGCAGACGATCCTCCGAGTTATCAGCACAATCCCCATGACCGAAAAGTCGAGAAGATACCGTTTGTGATGATGCACGACACTGGCGCGCGCAGCCGTCGCGCGCAGTGGTTCTTGAGGTGCTACGTGGAGCCGGTACTGAGCACGGCGTCGAACCCCACACCCACTCGGCGGTCTCAGACAGCCGTCACGCACAGCAGACCTGTACCAGCGCCGCAGCGCGAGGATAGTCTTCATGCCTCTGCCTTGAGCGAGCCAGCGCCTGCTCAATTGTCCAGCCCCAAATCATCGCTCGCATACGCAGTGCCAACAGACCCGCTCCCATCCCCGGCAGCGGCGACTACAGCTCCTATGGAGACGGCACCTCAAGACACAGACGAAGGCAGTCCACACAATATCGACGAGGCACCAGCTGCTGCTTCCACTGTTGCAGCGCCGTCTCTTGACGATGACGAGCCGGATGACGACCAACCGAGCAGTGTTGTGTCAAGTACGAGCACAATCATCTCACCCTCGCGCCGCACTCTCGGCACAGCCACGGCGCTCAGCGAAGCAGGTAATATCGATGCCAGGAGCCCCTTCGGCTCTCTGATGCACACAGCTAACGTCCGCGCACAGGCGGTGAAGGCGGCGGGCCGCCGCCCTCGCGACAAGGACCCACGCTCGACGAACGGGGATGCACTGCATAGCAAAGACAGCGGCTCCCACGACAGCGATGCGGACAGCCGTCACACACCAGAACAGGCGTTTGTCGAGAGTGAGGAGGATGACGGCGACAGGGACGACGACGAGGCTGATGTTGTCGTGGCTTCCGCGCCTGGCGCAGGCGTGACAAGGTTGAGCGCCGATGTAGACGACGACCGAGCCGCGGCCGTCTCGCGCAGCATCGAGACGGCCGAGAAAAACGCGGCTTTTCCTTCACGTGCCGGTGACGAGGACACCACCACCGCCGCACACGACATCGTTGGCAGCTCCGCGTCCCTTGTGAGCATATCCCAACACCTCGCAAGGGACGCCAGCGAGGGGATCGAGACGAGCGCGACTTGGGAAACAGTAGGCGAGAGTGCGGCGCACCCACCGAGTGAGAAGGCGGCGATGCTGTCTGAGGGTGTGTCCCCGCTGCCGCGAAACCCAGGCTACTCGTCCTCGGCCTCCTCGCGTGCGTTCTCGTCGAATGCACCGCCGTCGACGTCCACACCTGCTCCAGAAGCCCATACGACGCCCTCCGTGCTGGTCGCCGTCACAGTGCCGACAAGTGGTGCTACTGGACCGTCCTCAGCAGTGAACGCAGCCACCAGCGGCTCACCACAGCGGCTCACCAGCACACCCAAATCGTCCAAGCCACCGCTCATGACAACGTACCTACCTGATGAAGCCATCCGCATACCTGCCCTGGTCAGCGTCGACGGGACGCAGCCCCAACAGGCGCTGCTTTTACCAAGATTATCCACTGACGCGAGTATCCCCGCTCATCACGTCACCACGACACCGACCAACACCACCAACGCGACCCATCAAGTGACAGCGGCTGTTGTGACGGGGGGACTGGACTTGTTCGAGCGCTCATCAAGCAGTATCAGCAGCAGCAGCAGCACGACGAGCAGCATACTGAGCACCACCACCAGTACCGTTAGCCGTAGCCATCGTGACGCGCTCGCTGACGGCGCACAGCATCGCCGCACCACCAGCCCCAGCCGTCGACGCAGTAACCAAGCGCAGAGCACCGCAGCGGAGCGTGACGGGGACGCGTGGAGGTGGAGCAGCAGCCGATCGCAGCCGTTTGCATCTTCGCCGACGAGCAGGTCTTGGGTGCGCGACAGCGATGACACAGATGTCGGTTATGAAAGCGATAGTGGTGAAGAGGCGGAGCCAGATCGCGCAGACCATCCTCAGCGATTAGACCGCCGTCAGACATCGCGCACACAGCCCAGTCAAAGCAACACAGACGCGGGTGAGGGCGACGAGAACAAGGATCGTGACGGCAACCACCATACGACAACAACCACTACCGTGAAAAGACACGGCCCCCCACATCATCGCCGAAGTCATCGCCAACGTCGACCCACGATGGACGAAGTGCTCGCCTCACACCGTGCGGACGACGTTATCCCGTTCGAAGCCACGCAGCCGCGCCCCCCACCACCACCCATGCCTCTGTCATCTGAGGAAGCCGTCACAGCGCAGTCGAGCCGTGCGGCGATCAAGCGCGTGGCCGCGTCCTCGTCCGTGCAGCTTCTCTCGTCAAGCGAGTTCCGCGATCGACGACCGAGCGAAAGTCTCTGTTCAGGGGACAAACCCTCGACAGCGCCGGACAGTGCACCAGCGATGAGGACGACAAGTAGCGCGAAACAGGACACGGCGAGGGCATCTGAAGGGAAGTCGCCAGCCACACAGTCATCCGCCCAGCCGAGCGCAGGGGCATCACAGCCGCCACAGCATCGGCCTCCTACGACTGCGAACAGCACTGCGAGCGCTGCGGCACCTCCTTTGTCCGAAGACCCCTTGGGCCAAGCTGTCTCTGTCAGCAGTGATCGATCTGCCCTTCGTCCGACATCGACGCCAGCGCACGTTGTCGACGTCGTCGCCGGCGGGTCTGCGCGCCCACGCAGCGCCAATAGCGGAGCTGGTAGCGAGAGTGATGGGCAAGGCAGTGGGAGCGCAAAGGATGTTCGCGTGGCGACGGCGGAGGAGAACCGCAGCGTTGTGACGCGCACGGCCCACCAGCTGCTTTCTGCACAACAGGTGTTGACCTCAGCGAATCAGTACACCAGTAGCGCACCGGTGTCGCCGATGTCTGTGAACTCGCACCGCCGCCCGACGACCGCGGACGACGACTTCCTTACGTACAACACCGATCATATCGTACACGCGATGCCTTTGATGCATTTTCCGCGCTTTCCCGTGGAAGTCCAGCCTGCGCGTCGTAGTGTGGATGCTGATGGTGGCTCTCCCCGACCACCGCGCTCGCTGCACACCATCCGCACCAATGACCGTGGTGCCGATGTGATAGCAGGCGCGGCCCCGCAGCTTAGCGCACAGAGCGGAAGTGGGTCCCGGTCAGCGTCGCACTCGGCGGCTTCTTCCTCCTACTCGTACCAGTACTCGTACTCGTACTCGGATGACGACTACTACCCCTACAGCGCCTCGTCTCACGAGGCCGAACACGTGAGCGGCGATGACAGCCATCGTAGCGACAAGAAGGAGAACAAGACGCACACGGACGGCAACAACCAAGCGGCCAGGGGTGGTGGTGCTGGTGGTTCACACGCGGCAACGCGTCGCTCACGCGGTCATCTTCGTCGACGTGCACGCAGCTCTGGTGGTAACACGGCACTACCGCAAAGCATTTCACAAGTTAGTTCACCACCCCCGTATGTGGTGACTTCTCACCCACCGACACCACTGACCACCGAACTGACCGACCCGCGACCACTGACACCACCGGCGGAAGCCACCCCGCCGCTCTCTGCATCCCGCTCAGGCGAAAAAGATGGCACACAGAAGGAAGGCACGAGTCATACCACACCGTCGAAGGACAAGCCAAAGAAAAAGACAAGAGGTATTCTTTGCTGTCGACGTCCCGCTGCGCCGACGCCCGTGGCGCCACTGCAGGTGCTGTACCAGTGTGTCACGGAGCACGCGAAGAACACGCACCCGACGGAGCGCCGTGCCGGAAATGGAGAGGCCGAGGGCGAGACCCACACCGGCACGCCTGAAGGCCCTTCGGGTGCGGTTGCTGGGCTCCCCACGCTGCATGCGGAGCACATCTACCTGCGTCGCTTACCTTCTCTCACGGCCGCACCTGACAAAAGACGCAGAGGAGGAGCGCGAACCGACGAGGATGCCGCTGTTGCTGCGTTTCCCTTGTCTACGCCGCACGCCATGCCTGTGCGTGCCACCACACCTACATCAAGCGCCGCAGCCGCGCAGTCGGCACTCTCTTCACCAAATGCAACGCGCCGCACGCTCAGCGACAGCTTGGCTGACGAGGCCGGCGCGTCTACTATGGCGAATGGCCAGACAGCGCGCCTGATCGCAGAAAACATGCAGCGCCTTATCCACAAGCTCAATCGAGCTGGTCCGTCGCGACGCCAGTCGATCCCCTCCAGTGACAGCGCGCTCCTCCGTAGCGCGCTGGACGATATGCCAGCGGTGCTCTCGGCGGCCAGTGCGAACGGCGTCGCTGCCGCAGATACGTCAGCGGCTGAACAGGACGCGCCAAAGGCCAAGTCACACGGCGACGCCTGCGCTGATATCGACAGCGGCACCACCTATGATGCCGCCGCTCAGGGTCTCCAGCCTCGGTCCTCAGCGACTGCGGATCAACGCGCGTTTGTGCCCGTTGCAAGCACGCCATTGACCGCCGGTGCGGATGCGTTCACGCATCAGGCGCTCGATGGGACAAGTGCGTCGTCGATGTCGCCGACAGCAGAGGCTGTGCGACGTGTGGACGATGAGCACATGACGGACGATGGCCAGAACGCCCCCGGAGCGGTGCCGCGGCTATCTGCTGTCGCCAGTGACTTTGTGCAAGGCGAAGACCAAAGGGCCTTCTTTCCCTCGGCTCCGGGTGCGGCCTCCCTCCCTCCCCTGCTCGGCCGCGCCTCGGCCACAGCAGATCCCGTCACCGACAGCCACACGGCTGGAGACGCGATGCTCAGCCCCAGTCACGATGATGCGCCGAGCGGCCAGCTGACAAGGGCCGGAGCGGCTGCCAGCGGTGGTGAACTTCCACTGCCAGAAACAACCGGCAAGTCAGATGACCCGCTGACCCCAGACACGCGACAGCCGCCAGCCCCGGATCTCCCCCGCCTCACTGCGTACATGGAGGTGGAGCCGATCCCGCCGCTGTGGGCCGCTGAAGAGATGGCGGCACTACCGGTTCTGCACGCGTCTGTCGTGATGCCCGCCCTCCCGTACTTGTACGCTTCTGCCGTGATGCCCGCCCTCCCTTATTATTATGCGTCCGACTTCATGGCGGCGCTGCCGTATCTGTACGCGTGGGACGCACAGCCACCGTGGCAGAAGCCGCCTCCAGACGCGCCGCTACGCGCGCTCGTACCTGCCAGCACACAGCGGTTTTTCTTCTTTGTGCGCCTCGCCGGACTGGCACGCGTCGCGCGCGTGTTGAACCGAGGTGATGATTGTGGCGGAGGTGCTCGAACACCACTGGCCGACGGTGCGCAGGTCCGCGTCAGCCTCCTCGCACACCGTCGTACGACTTCGCTCACTCCGGCTTTCGCCGGCACCGCACCGACGTGGCGAGTCGCGAACGGATCCATCTTTACGTTGTCGTGTAGCCCAGCAGCAGGGCGGAATGTGGCGACCGGCGTGTTGGACGCACGCAACGGCTGGTCTGACGTGCTCATCTTCACTGACGCGGCGGTGCGTGCTGGAGAGGGTATGTCACCTTTGGACAGCGCCGCTGCATCAGAGATGCTGGCCACGCCTGACGATGAGCTTGACATTTTTGTCCAACTCGAGCGGTGCGTTGTGCGGCACATCACGCGAACGCATCAGAGCGCCATCCAGCCTGTGCGACAGCAAGCCGCACCGGTTGCTGACAGGAAAGACGCGCCGCGTGCGGTTGAGGAGATGCCAGCCGTTGTGGCGCAGCCCGCTTCCCCTGCAAAGACGACACCAACAGACGAGCTCGGCCAGACGGAGGCTGTGAATGACTCCACGGCACCCACCGCGCAGCCTACTGCCGCGCAGCACGTGAGCAGTCTGGAAACGCTGGCCGTCTCGCTCTCAGACCGAGACACTGCCGCAACAACGGCGGCGTCATCCATCGTGTTCCGGTCGGAGCCCTCCGTCCAAGCTGCCGCCTCCGCCTCGCCACCCAGTACTCTTGGTGTTTCGGTGAGCAGCAGCAGTCGTGCGTCATCAGCGGACGGCCCCGCCCCGCCGCACGTCGCTGCGACCCGAATCCGGCAACGCGAGGGCATGCGCGAAAGGAAGAGCGTGGTGAAGAAGAGCGAGCAGGCGACGACGCATCAAGCGGATGTGACGGAAACTCAGATAGAGGCCGAAGCCCCCGCTGCCGCGGCACCCCCACCCGTTCACGATAGTGCGGATTCGCAGCCCATCGACTGGAGCCACTACGAGGTCACCTGGGAGCCCCTCGCTGTGTCACCTGCTGTGTGCCTACGCGCGCTTCAGGAAGCGACCGCCGCCTTCGCCATGCAGGCAGGCGTGTCGGTGCCGAAGCCACACGCGCGCTCTTATCGCGATCACAACCTGTACACGAGCGCCTCTTCCGCATCGGCACTGCAGAGCGCGTTCCCACTCCCCCTCCGCGCGACCAGTGCTCTGTGCGTGACAAACGCGGGCGATGCCAGACTGGCGCCTTCGGATACCACGGAGGCGGTGGTGGAGGGCGAAGACGTGGTTTTAAGTACAGTGTCTGTCTCCCACAGCACGGGCTACTACCAACCGCAGCGTCACGACGAGGCTGAAAAGGATAAAGATGACGGCGACGGCGGTGTCCGCTCCACTGATATGGCCGCGCTACGAAAAGCAAGCAGAAGCTTGAGCGCGCTGGCACACGCTATCGCTGAGTGTCAGGTGCACGCGTCAGCGCAGTCAGCCGTAGCCCTCTCGTCCACTGAGACCACCACCACCACTCACGGCGACCACCTCCCCGATCAGCATGTTGGTTTCGAGACGATCGCCTCCACTGCTTTCGGCCCGACTTCCCGCCCACTTACGGTGCTCTGGGAGACGATGCCCGAGACCGTGGCTGAGGATGAGCCGCGTGACACGAACATGTCCGCTTGTGCCCGCAACGCTTCTGTTTCACCGTCCTTGAGCGCCTCCTGCTGTTCCGTCGTGCTGCGCTGTGGTGTGGTTGTGCTTGAACAGGTTGCTTCGCTCGCCGCGGGGGCACCGCTCCCTCTCGCGGCACTCAGCGTATCCACGGCCCACGAAGGCGCTCTGGCCACGGCGCGTCCGCGGACGACAGCGCGTGGTTTGCTGGATGCGAACACGGACGATTCGGAAACCGCGATGTCGTCTCCGCTGCCCGCGTACCTGCAGCAGGCTCCCGTCATGCGCTACGACGTCGCTGTACAGACCGTCCTCACAGTCACAACGAACCCTTGTCTTCTCTTGACGGTGCACAGTGCCTTTGCGAAAGAGACCGTGTTCGGCACAGCCACGTTCTCACCATTCACCGCACCCGCTACGCGGTCGCACCTCGCGTGGACCACCACTGGCGCCGGTCGTGCGGACATGTGGCTGCCTCTTTACGCCCCGGCCAGCGCCGTGACGCAGCACGCATCACTGTCACGCGCATCGGGCGACGCGCCGGGCGCGTCAGTCATGGACGGTGACGAGAAAAGAGCCAATGAAGGGTTGCTGCGCGTGGGCTGGGCGCACTGCGATGTCGAGTGTGCCTTTCTGACCAATGGCCGGTCCAACGCACACCGAGGTGCTACCACCAACACCGGTGAGGATGACGTGGAAATCACGAAGTGCCTGTGGAGGTACACAGACGCCCTACAAGCGTCGGCCCGATCAGCGTCGTCCTTTCCTTTCCCATCCATGCCTTTGACTTGTGTCGCCGCTCCCAGCTCCGTCGCTTCGAACGCCGAGCTGGTGGACCTAGTTTTGATCGCAGCGACTAGTTTACAGGCCCCGACGGATGGTGTGTCCGCGTCGCCGCGCTCCTGTAGCACCTTTTGTGAGGTTGAAGTCCTCCGAAAGAAGACCCGCGCTTCAGCGACGAGGAGGGAGGAGGAGGAGGAGGGGCAGAACCACACACTCAACGACAGCCGACTCACTGATGATGCTGCACGCACCGTGTCTACGATGGTGTCCACGCCCGCGATGGGTAACCAAGGTGCCGAAGTCACACACCAGAGCCGAACGAGTCGTGCTGTCGAGCGATTCCCCGTCACGACCACCGTCGTACACAGCTGTGAACCGGTCTGGCAGCACACCTTTCGTCTCCGCATTGACGCCGCCGCGGGTGTGCGGGCCGCTGTCGTGCGCGTATTCGATTGTGCCGAAGCCTCTGATCCGACAGCTGAAACGGCAGTACCCCGACTGATTGGCACGGTCACGCTTAGCACACATCTCATCCGTGCGCTGTGTGCATCATCGGCAGCAGACCGCGGTTGTTCAGGTGACGTCGAGACAGTCTCGAGCGCCGCGCACAGCACCGGTCCCGCTTGGCTTCCTATTCTTCCGATCTTATCTCGCAAGGCCACCACCACAATGCCGGCACCATGCCACTCCACGTCCGCCTCAGGTGCCGCCACTGCGGTACCCTCGCTTGTCGGCGCCTTGCTGATCGCCGCATCTTGGCTCTCTCCGTGGGTGCGTCCGGCAGCGCCGACCGCTCCGCTCGCGCGCATTGGGTGTGCTCCCCACGCTTTTTCCCTCCTCTGCGCGCACGCCAGCGAAGCGCGACTGCTGCGACGCCACCGACGATGTACGAGGCCGAGCGGCGTCACTGTCGGTGCGGAATGGGAGAGTGAGGGGCGGTGCGTGTGCCGTTCGCGGGAGCAACAGGAAGATACAGAAGACCATATGGAGATGGCTGACGCGCCGCTTTCCGTGCCTGGACGGCTCGATGGCCACACAGCGTGGTGTTTCACCTACCGCCATGTCTGCCTAAACTGGCCGTGGTTAGCGCACGTGCTGCAGCTACACGGCGGCCTCGCCTACCTCCTTGTCGAGCCACTCGAGCGCGAGAGTCACGTCTTTTCGACCCCAAGTGCCATGGCACATGACCTCTTCATCACACCAAAGTCCGTCCCGTTGTCGGCACAACTATTCATTCTCATGGCCGTGCACCGCGACGAGGATCGACTGCGGCTTCTCTATGGCACCCATCCGACGGCCCAATGGCGTCGGAGAGCGCGGCGTCATGAGCAGCGTCGGCAGCGGCAGCTGTCGAACACACACGCAGCGGGTGCTGAATCTACGTTGTCCCACGCAAGCGCATGCACGACGGTGTTCACCATCACGCCGTGTGGCGTCTCCCCATCGCTCGTGTCTCAAACCGACATGCCATCGCCGTCGCCGTGGCCGCTCATTTCCGTTTTCAGCGGTGCGGCTACCAACGGACTGCGATATCGCGTGCTGCACAGTCAACCGGGGCGCCCAATGAGCGACAGTGCAGTGATTGGCGAGGGCACCTGGCGACTGACGAGAGACGCCGCGATGGGCCTCATGGCCTCCGATACGCAGCCAGCGCGCGGCGGCGATGACCTCGACACTTGCCGTGGAGAAGAGACGATCGTGCGCCCCACACCGGCCAGGGTGAACGTACTCGTGGCCCCGTTGACGGCACAGTGGACGGCACCGATGCTGCCCGCTACTTCTCCCTCTTCGTCAGGGGCAGCCCCCGCTGGCGGGGAGCAGGTACTGATGCCATGGACACCAGCGAGTGCGCACGATGGGCGGGCGATGATTTATCCACAACACGTGGCACCTGGCCTGCTGTCATTTCAGCTGGACGCTTTCCCATGCCTGCCAACGGCGGACTGGACACGCACAGTCACCGCGACGACGACGACGGGCACCACAGGAGCGGACGAAGGCGCGCGCGATCAAGACGACACGTCAGGCGCAGAGAAGCGTGGAGGCGCCGCGCTGGTCCTTGACACGTCGCCCAGGGCTGTCCGCTCCCAAATCCCCCAACGCTGGCGGTGGCCGGATGTGGGCCAGACGGCCTTCATCGAGCTCCGCGTCGAGGACTGGGTGCGGCTGCCGACAGACGCGACGGGCCTCACGCAGGACACGCCGATCGCGATGAGTGACACCTGCATCTGGTATACACTGGGCCTTTCCGTATACGAGACGGAGTGTGCGGCGTGCGTTTGTGGGCAACTAGCCACATCGACGCGCATTGCGACCGCCTGGACGTCACGTGCGGCGACAGAGAAGGGGCAGCCTCTCGGTCCACAGCAGCGCGCGGATGGGGCTGCCGAAACCGGATATGGCGAAGAGGACGACGGCCGGAATGAAAACTCTGTCAGCGAGGTACTGCGCCTCGAATGGCCCGCTCGTCAATTCCCGTGGTTTTCCCGTGCACCGCCCATCCTCGACTTGGTATGGCAGACGAGGGCGAATGAGATGACAACAGCACCAGCAGTGGCATCAGCGACTGCGCACGTCCAATCGACAGAGATTGTCGGCGTGTCACGGGTGGCTTTTCTCGATGCCTTCAACGCGCAGTCGGGTCACCTCTGGCTGCCGATGTACACCACTTCGGCAGTGACGTTGACAGCGGCGCTCGATGACGCCGCACACGCGTCACCAGGGCCACGACATGTTGGTTATGTGCGTCTTCGCTACGAACACAACTTTATGAGGCGAGGAGACTCTACAGCTCTGCCTAACAGTTCCACCGTCACTGAACGCACCGGCAGCACGTCGCCCTCGCAGCCGCTCACCGATCCGGCGCCGGCAGTCGTGGCGGTCTCCATAAAGGAGGTTCGAACACGCCCATCGAAGAAGCAGAGCTGCTGCACACCTGCCGATCTGCAGCGCACTGGTGTTGTGCCTGTTATCATCGGTTACAACACGTACTCGTACGCCCTTTCGTGCCCCGTCTCGCACGGACGCACGCACGGCGTCGACGCGATGCCCCTCGATGAGGATGCTGGTGCGTCGCCAAGCGTCGTTGTCTTTCCCCGTTCATCGCCAGCACCGCCTTCTCCGGCGCCGCTGACGTCACTGGATCCCAACCGTCCAACGACAAGCAGCGGCATCGGCGCGCGCGTCGTCGCAGAGACACGACAAGAACCAAATGTCACCGAAGGGCAGCTGCGTGTGCAGGTCATCTTGACAGAGACCAGCTCCGGCGTACGCACGGTGGGCTACGCGCTGATGACGTTGCCCGAAAAGACCGGCGACGATGTCTGGCTGCCACTGCTCTCTGAGACGGAAGAACCGACGGAGGAAAAGACCGACGCTGCACGCGGCCGCCGCCGCTGGCTCGGTGAGGTGCGCGTTGGTTGGCGAACAGCCGACGCACCTCCGCCTGACGCCTGGGGCACACCGTCGGCCTCGCTGTACGCCGCGCTCCCCCTGCCTCATTTCGGGCGGATGCGTGCGCGTGTGCTGAACCGGCGTGCGTGTGTGGACAGTAGCGACGGGGACGACGACGACGCGTGCGGTGTGCCCACGAGGCCACTGGCAGCGCTGTCAGACGCGCGTGTTGCTTGCCATTACGTTGTCTTGAAGGACATTCAATGGGCGCCGACTCATGAAGGTGCCGTGCCGCTGACCTCGTCCTCGTCCTCGAGCCCATTCCTGCTGCGTGTGCGTGGTGCGGGCACCGGTGCCCACACTGAACACAAGGGCACGCGTCATACCGTTGCAAATATCGCCACTGGTCTCTCTCACGCACTCTGCCCACTGGATCCCACCGTCGACGACACGGTGCTACGATGGACGGCATCGCGCGCACGTACCACGGACACCGTCGGCAGACCTGTGTTCACGGCGGCAACTGCGGCACCGACGCGGCGCGACGAGCTGTTGTCTGAGCCTGCGCAAGGCACCGCCGTACCGATCGATTCGCTTGTCGTCCCCGTTGTCCACGCGAGTGTGGGAGACGACGACGATGACGTCCGGAAAAACAGCTCGAACTTGGTTCCACTCGATATCGAGGTGCTGCAGGCCTCCGCGTCGTGTGCCGACACCACGTCAGCGACGTGGACGAGCGTGGCGCGGGGTAGCGTGTTGGTACACCACACAGCCGTCCATAGCGCGTTGGCGACTGCAGAGCGGTACGCGGTCCCTCTCTACGCATCTTCGCGTCCCTCCGGAAGCGCCTCCCCGCCGCTTGTAGGCCAGCTCTCGTTTGTCGCTGCGACGACGAACACACGTGGCCTGGCGTGGCTTCCCGATGCGCAAGGGGCGGACGAGCCAGCGGAAGCGATCGCAAAGGACGCGTGCGAAGAGGGCGAGACACCGCAACGACTTCCACGTCCCGCCATGGCGTTGTTTCACCTTGCCCTCACGGACATTCACTGGCACCACGCATTCGATCGTTTCGTGTGCAGCGCATCTAGTGACGACGGGCCGGAAATATCCGCCGTGCGTCTTTTTTCTCGGCTTACAGCGGAAGAGACGACGTGTGCCAAACCGGTGGCCGTCATGGTGCCTGTCCCAGCCTCCACTGGCGCCGTCCAATGGTGTGCAGCTGTTTGCGTGCGTCCTGTGAGCGACACGGCCGACACCCTGCGTGTGGAGCTCGCGCTCATCACGAACACAGTCACAGCGGCCACCACATGCGCTACGTCGCTGTCTCTCCACGCGCCTTGGACGATCGGTATTCGTCTAGCGACCGAAGAAATGCTTTTGTACCATGCGACAACGCAGATGTGCGTCGGCACCGCCTGCTGTACATGGCGTCTGCTCGCCACTTCGGATGATCTCTACAATCCACGCTCACTCTTCTTCACGCGACGCGCTCTTCTGTCCGTTGTGAGCTGCAGGGGGCTCGTACACGGTGATGTCGAGTCGCTCCGTGAGGCCGCCTGCTACTACCAGCGACTTCGCCGTCTGGCCGAGTCCCGTCACCGTGATGGCAGGCGCCTCAGCCACAAGCACCGTGAGCAGCTGGACGCCGCACGGGATGTGCTGGATGGGCTCGTTGTGCGAGCGTCCATGGATGCCATCCAGTGCGCGCGGGCCGACGGGGCGATAGAGGCCGAAGCCGTAGCCGCTGCGATGGCCGAACGCGGCTTTACGTTAGATCTCACCTCTCCCAGTGCCGATGTACGCCTCACCGAAGTGCAGACAAGCGCGTTCCGTGCGCCGACAGCCCTGCACGTTCTCAGCCACTGCCCGTCGCTGGAGGAGCCTATTCGCGCGTCCCACGTACCAGCCGTCATCCCACTGCCGCCTCTAGACGCTGCACTGCGACACATCACAGGACGCGCACTGCTCAGCGCCGCTGTTGAGTGCCCTTTCGAGGCCGACGCGGACGCGGACAGTGCAGCGTCCCAAACACTGATCGTGTGTTTGCGCCGCACGTCTCCTGGCACAGAGAACAACGCGATCCTCGGACGTGGCGAGTGGATTCTAGGGGCCCCGCCCTGCACCGACCCACGGCCGACGAGTGAGCACCAGCTTGTACGTCTACCGCTGCTTCCCTCTCCAGACAAGGGCCTCACGCTCATGACGGCTGTCAAGTGGGAAGCCGTCGTGCAGCTCGGTGACTCCTACCTGCGCTGCTTACGCGTGCGCGTCCCTGCACATGTGCTTCGTTTGGAAAAACAGGAAGCGGTGACAGCCACCACCGCTGCACAGACGGAGACGCCGCCCACGGCACTTCGGATGCGCCTCACGTACGGCTTCCATGTGACGAGTGCGGAGACGTACCTGGTAGATGTCCCGCTGACGGTGTGTGCGCGTGTGGCCGCGAACACGGATCATGCGGATGCAACACTGTGCGATTGGACAGCGTCCTCGGCAGCGTCGCGCGTGCCGCGCGTCGGCGACTTTGGTGCACGGCTGCGCGCGGTGGAGCTCTTCGTGGATACACCTGGGCAGTGGATTTACCAGGACAAGAGGTCCAGCTACCGGTCTGCCCGTGAGGGTGTCTCGCTTGGACGACACGCGTGGACACCTGCAGATGAGGCTCTCCTTTTCGGCTCTGCCTCTTCATCCTCATCAATACCACAGGCGGCCGTCCACTGGGTCCACTGCACACCATCGGGTACACAGGAGATCGGCGCTGGTAGTGCGCTGTCCTGTGATCTTCTCCTGTCACGAGAGCCGATCACCGCGGCGACGGGCACTCTCGATGCCCCACCGTCGCCGTCGCAGGCGAAACCGCTCGCCTCTTCGTCTTCGTCGTCCCGCTCACTCCACGTGCAGGAGGCAGAGCTGAACATGACCGGCGATGTCGGTGCCACCAACGCCTGCGCTTGCCAGTTGACGCTCGTGTCAGGCACACTGCCGTCTTCCTCTTCTGCATCATCAGCGACCGCAATGTGGCGCTGTGTCCAGTCGAGTACGCCAGCTGCTGCCTTATCACGCACATTGGCGGCGCAGATCTCGGACCGGCTGGCGGACGGGAAGCCCGAGAACAACGAGGCGGCAGACAGGCTCCCAGAAGATGACGAATCAAAAGCAGATGGCAGCCAAGGCACTGAAGAACTCGCGGACCACAGTGACGCCTCCGCAACGAGTGAGGATCAGGCCGATGTTGACGTGAGCGACAGGGCGTCCGACGATGATGATGAGGCTAGCAATGATGGTGATGCCCAGGCGGCAGTGCTTTCCTCTGCCTCGTCGGACTTTAGTGCATTTGATGCCCGTAGTGGCCGCGACGACGATGACGAGAAGTCAAGTGGTGCAGCGCCAAGGGCGGCAGCGGAGCCAACGAAGACAAAGAAGAAAGGGCGCGACGTCACCGAGCGAAAGGAGAAGAACGCGATGAAGACGAGAGGCGCGGCCAAGCCACCAAGTCGCACCGTAGCGGCGCTGCAGAGCATACTCGCGCGCGCAGCCGGCGCGACAACAGCAGCGGTCACGACGCCAGAGCCCAACGTCGCCAGCGCTCCGGCGGTACCGATGCCCGGCGACATCTGCGCCTCGCACGTGCAGTGGCGTGCGCGACCACCTTCAGACACGCTTGATGACGACGGTAACGACACACCGCTGTGCGCGGTACCCTTTGCCGCGCCTTCGCGTACCGTACGCACGGAGTCGAATCTTCAGACCCATCCTTTCATGGCTATTGTGTCTTCGTCAAGCGTCGACGAGGATGCGGGCCCCAACGACAGCACTACTTTTTACGTGGTGTGTGGGTCGCTGGAGCACATGGTTGACGGCCTCGCCTGCGCGCCACACAGAGCGAGGCCGAACGGTGGCGGTACCTCGCAGTGGCCAGTCTTCAAAATCACGGAGCCTGTACACCTGGCATGGCTCCGCCAGCGCCATCGCGAGGAGATGAGTGAGTCGACGGAAGCGGGCTACACCGCGCTGTGGGCCCACGTGCACGAACGCATGGTACAACACGCCCGAGCGGAGGCGATCGATGCGTCTTCGGCGGTGGGCACACTGACGCTTTCGTGGCGTCTGCGTACCACCGAGGGAGCCGACGGTGCAGCGAACGGACCTGAACTCGCGGACGATAGCGCGGGCCGTGTCAACAGCACCACACAACCACATCTGCCCGAGGTACAGAATGCCACTGAGAGCGCCGGGTTGAACACGATCTCAACCGATCACGACGCGAATGCACAAGAGCAGCAGCGCGCTGCCATTCATCGCCTCTTCCATCCCACCGTGATGGGCCTCGAGGAGGAAATCGCGGTGCTATCGGACAGCGATGTTGCCGACGCGAATCCCGTTCGTGATGAGGGTACCGATCGCCGTGATCTACCAGCACCTCGTCGCGGTCCTTTTCTGACTCTGCAGCATGACCTGAGGGACATCTCACTCGCACGACGCGAGGAGGAGGAGGAGGCGCTGGAGTCGTGGCTGGATCGCTTCACCGCTCTGCATGACGCGCACCGGGCTGCCGCGGCGCGTCAGGGACAGGACTGGGACTGGGTCGTTCGCGCGGTCAACATCGATTCCGTTCCTCTGGTGCGCTTCGAGGAGGCAGCTGTGCACGAGCGTCTGGACCCGTGCGTGGCGATATCGCCCAGGTCTTGGCGCCTCTCGTCAACGCCACCTCTGTGTTCGCCACGCACAACTACGACTCATCTCGGCGAGCTTGTGGTGTCCGTCACACACCGCGGTCATCAAGCGAAGCGATTTTCAGCCGGGAACGCGGACGGATCGGGCTCTGCGCGGTCGCGACGCTCTCAGGCCTCCTCACCAGCCACGACTCCACGACGATCCCCTGCGCGCGCGGCTGCACAACCCGCCATGCTGTGCGAGCTGTCCCTATTCGATCCTCCCCGCACATCCCAGGCGAGCCAACTGACTCTGACGCCTGCGCGTGTCCAGCAACCACCTCTGCGCTCCCCCGAGGAGTTGTCCATGACAGCTGCCACGCTCAGGGGCATACCGAACCCGCCTTCTACCACAGCCGCGGAGACCAGCGACGACGCGAATGCCGCCTGGCTGATCGGCGTGGCGCGCGCGCCGGCTTCGCGCGTGGGTGTCTCGCGCTCAGCAGATGAATCGCAATACGCGTGTGCAGCCGACAGCGCCGAACCGCCTCTCTTCCAGGCGCGCTTTTCCAACTTGTCTTGGTCGTTGTCAGCAGTGCAACTCGCCACACGTGACGTGCGCCGCTCAGCCACGCTGTCTTTCTGGCAGCTCGTTGGCGAGTCAAGCGACAAGGAGGCGACGCCCACGACCGGGTGCTTGGGCACGGTCACATTGACATCTCTGCTGTCCGAGCTCGCGGCGTACACTCACACGACTGCCGGCGCTGAAGCAAGAAGTACCTCTGAGATGTGCGCCGTCTCGGCGTGGCTGCCACTCGAGACCTCTGTATCCGCGCACTCGCAGGGTCGAGTTCGTGTGCAGCTGGAGCGCGTGCCACACGCCCCCACGGGATCAAGCCCGCCGCCCACGGCCAAGACCACTCCACCCATCTCGTCTGCTGCGCCGCTCCACACAGGCGCATCCTTGGTGACACTGTGCGGACAGCTGGTGGGCCTGCACGTGACCGCACTAGAGGAGCCCACTGCCAGGCAGTTGGGTACCGCCTCCGTCCCACGCGTCAAGACACCGGACAGCTCGACACCGATGCCGCCTGTCGCGCTGCTTGTCACATACCCTGCCGCCTCCGCACACACTCCCAGTGTGGGTGAACTACCGCGTGCCTCGGGACTGGTGTTCTCCACGCATCTCTTGTCGCTCGCAGACGGCGACCCGACCACCAGCACACGCGCGAAGCCGATGAGGACCACACCACGCACTGCGCGACCGCACGTGCTGCGGCAGGCTCGACCCACTATCACAGCACCACCCTCAGCGACGGTGGTGGGGAGAGCCGCTCCTGTGGTTGTCTCTTCGGCACTGCCCATCCCCGTACCCGTACCCGTGCCGACCCCTATCGCTAGCGCCGCTACTGCGGCGGATGTGGAGAAGGCATCAAAGGCAGCGCTGTCGCACAGCGCACACGATATCCGATCCTCATCGGCGTCATCCTCGGTCTCAAGGACCTCACCAGCCGCTGGTGACGAGGAGCGGATCGCGGAGGCGAGCATTGCTGGCGTGCCGACAAATCGCAAGGTAAGCACAGTGGCCGGTCGATCCGATACCGAAGTGAGGTCAGAGTGTGCGCCGTCGCTATTACCGGCTGTCCGTGCGGTGGACCTCCCGCCTTCAGACCGCGGCTCAGCGGGAGACGTCTCCCACCCGGAAAGCCTCTTCGAGAGCTTTGACGACGATGACGATGCCGATGCCGATGCCGAAGAGGAAGACGCGCCGCTCGCGCCACCACAGTCTGGCGCAGACTCCATGGGCGCGTCACTCGTGCCTGTCCACAGCCATTTCTTCTGGCAGCAAAAGGTCCTTCTCACACCGCAGGGGTCGTCATCCGTCGGTGCCGCAGCGCGGCGCGCGCCGTCGTCATTGTGTTTTCACTTGGCGCGCACGACAACGACGAGCACCTCGCGCCTCGGCACAGTCACCGAATCACAGGTGGCCGAGCTCCTTGCGAGCGCAACAATTCCGGATGCGGACTGGTCATGGCTGCTGGCGACAGTGAGCGCGCAGCTCTCGCGCTGCGAGGTAGAGCCGGTGACCCTGCACACCTCGGTGGCGTTTGTGCTGCCCCCGCCGCTCGCTGTGCGTGTGACGTTGCAATTGTTTGTCTTTGCTGCGCCTGCCGCCTCACTCACCCGCGCTGTGGAGTGGATAGCGAAGTCAGAGGCGCCGACAGCCGCAGAAACCGGTCAAGTGGGTGGGACGCGCACGATGGTCGCATCGGCTGCGGCGACGTGTGAGGCGTCTGCCGTGAGCAGGCCGCGCCTTGTCGTGTGCGAGGCGGTCCTCGCGGTAGATACGGCACCTGTCGGCGTTGGCAGTGCACTGTGCGCTGTGTACAGGACACGTCGCCCGCCTTCTCCTTTGGCACCAGCGCAAACAACAGGCGCATCGACCTCCTCGCCTCACCGTGCACCGGCCAAGGTCCTGTCACTTCTTTTTGGCGGCCTCTTCGCGCGCTCGCATCGTGAAGGGATGCGTCGTGGATCGGCCACACGGTCCCTGTCACGTGGCACCTGGCAGAAGCACACGCACCTCGCGAAGCTGAACGCGCTGACCGACGCTACGAGCGTTCGACAACTAGCGTGGTCGCGTGTCTGGGCCGCACTCGCAGCGGACTGGGATGTCGAAGTGGACTTTGACGTGGACGGCGGTGTTGCTGTTGACGATGGAAGCTGCCGCACGCCATACGGGCCACACCGGCAGGAGCTCGGCACGGCCAGGACAGGCGCACCGCTCAGGGCCGTCGACCAACGTGGCGTGCTGCGTACGGTGCCCACTACGACGCGCAGTCCGCAGCCTGACGCGTGCCCCAGCGCCTGGTGCTTCACGCCCATGCCGATGACTTCCACCGAGCGGCCCCACGGCACGCACGCCAGACAGTCGGCGGACGCGTTCGCGAAGCTTGTGGGCTGCCGCACGGGTCACATTGTGTTAGCGTACGAGCGTCTCGTCGATGAAGCGGTGTCGATGCGAGACGAGGACCACGTCACCGCAGCAGACTCAGCCCCACGGCAGCGTAGCGAGTGGATTGTGCTGATAGATGGTGGGCTCACCCATTGTCCCGTGCAGGCACGGCGTGCCACAGCAGACGAGGGCAGCGTATGCCAGCGACTCTCTTCCTCGGTGACGCTGGCAGCCTCTCGTCGCGGTCCACCACCACCACAACCACCCCATGCCCCACACACAAAGCCCGCCGGCGCCACAACGACGTCTTCGGCAGCTTCTGCGAACCGTGCGCCGCGGTCCTCTCAGCTTTCTGTGCATGCACCACCTACCATGTCGGCGGACGCGCTCCAAGTGACGAGCCAAGGCTCCGCCGATGCGGTACCTCGTGCACGTACCAATCACCTTCACGCGTGCGCGTCTGTGCTGTGGAACACCACGCTCCGCCACTTCACCACCGTGGACGACTGCCTCGTGGATGACGCATCGGCCCTCATGATAGCGACGGCACACCCACAGACAAGTGCGGCTGGCAGTGCCGCTCCTCGCCTCCCGGCGCGGTACGTGCATCATACAGGTGTGCTCGTCGGAAACACGCTGTGGCTTCTGGGCGGCTGGCGCGTCGTCTCGTCACATGCGGACGACAGCGGTGCCATGAGCGCAGTCGCGACGGCTGTGGCTCCCGCCTCGACGACGCTTCGCTCTCGTCTGCTTACGGTTGACGCCAGACTCACATCGCCACCGGAAGTGCCTGAAAGGCATGAGACAGACCGTACGACGGCTGCTGGTGAAACGGGCGCCAGTGGTCTTGTCGCGCGGCGCCGATCAGAGGTACAGCGCGCGGCGCGACTCGCCGCTCCAGCGACGGTGATCGATAACGGCGCGCGCATCATGAAAGAGGATGGCGACGAGGATGGGAATGCGAGCGCACCCCTCTTCCTCTTTGACGACCGCGACGACGCAGAGCGTGCGCGAATGGACGATAGTGGTTCGACAGCAGCCAACGCGTGTTGCTTTGCGCTGCATCGAGACATCCGTACACTTGACCTCAGCGCCGACGCGTGTGGGTCTGTCCCTGTGGTGCTGAGCAATCGCTCGCACAAACCGATCCTCTACAGCCCTGCTGCCCCACCAAAGACGACACCGTCCCTCACCGCTTCCCAGCCGGCGAGGGCGACACCGCCATGGCTATCTCATTTCTCTCCGCTGGAGGAGACACCGCAGCTGACTTGTCACGTGGCGATGGTTAGCGGCGACTGGATCGTCTTGTTCGGCGGTCTCACGCCAACAGAGGCCGTCTGGGAGGACGAGGAGCCACCACTGGCTGCGGCGGACACCGTTTTCGCTTTTCACACGCGTCGGTTGCTGTGGTATCGCCATCGCCGCGACACACGGCGCCACGTCAGCCGCAACGCGGACAGCGAGGCCGGCACGCACAACCCACCGCGAGCCGGCGTGCCAGCCCACCGCACTAACAACAACGCGAGCGGAGTCAGCCGCGGGGACGATGAGGAAAGGCGGCTTCTCCGCGCGCGTGTCGAGCAGTGGCCGCTCGCACGGTATGGCCATGCGGTGGCTCGCGTGCCCACGTCGCCACTGCGCTCGTTCGCCGCGCCGGGTGACCGAGTGGGCCGAGGGGCGGATGACGATGAAGACGACGGCGCAACGTACGTCGTGTACGGCGGCGCGACAACGACAATCAGCACAGGCCATCAGTGGTTAGTACCAACGGAGGAGCTTCTCTGGCTCTGCCACATACGCGCTGTGGATGCGCAGGTGCGCTGGCAGTGTGTGCAGGTCCCCACGAGCTCACCTCTCACGCCGCGCTTCCTTCCATCGCTGCAGGTCATGCCTGTGCCGACGTTCCTTTCGGTGTACGCCGAGTCCAAGGCCAAAGCGATGCACGGCGGTGTGTCGTCGCCGCCCACTGCTCTCGCAGAGACGCAGACAAACGAGACTACCCTTGTGACCTCGGCCTCATCAGGCACACGCGTGGACCGCCGTGCCATCGTTTCTGCTGCTGATCTTTGCCGTCCGACTGTCACACCGTTGGGACGCGCGCACTTTGTGCTCGTCGTCAGCGGCGGCTCGTCGGAGCGGACGGCGTTGTACTCGACTGCCACGACGGCCGCCGCAGTGACACCATCACTCAGCCTGGACAACAGTACCCCATCGCTCTCGACACGCAGCATGTCGAATCAGCGCACGCCAGCCACCACCCCGATGAAGGCGCCGCCCATTGCGGTCGCAGACCGCTCGCCGTGTGGTATGTACAGCGCTTTTGTTGAGAACTGGCTCGGTGGCGCCTCGCTGGGCACCATCTTCGCTCACATCCACTTGGATGCGTCATCATGACAGTGGCAGAGCTAGCGACAGGATTTTTTTCTTTGTCTTCTCCGCAAGCTTCTGCGTTGCATTGTTCCTTTCTTCTTCCACCGACACACACACACACACACACAATCACACGATGACAACAATCACAAAAAAGGGAAAACGCATTCACTCTTTCATAGACAAGGTTTAGATACGACGGCCTCGTTTTTTTTTTCTTTTTTTCTCTTGCTCTCTCTCCCCTCTTCTTGGGAGCATCCTCACAAGACAAACCAAGAACACGCATCCGGTCAACCCCGCACCATGATCGCCATTGAGAGTGCGGAGGAGACACAACAAACGGCCCCAACAAAGCTACGCGGATGACAAGAGAATCAAAGACGCCATAAACTAGACAGGAGTTATTTTCCGTCTGTAGCCACAGAGGCCGGTCGCAGAGAAGAGAAACGCCAGCCTCGCTCTCGGGTGCGCACAGGGATATGCGTGCACGCCGCGGTGCACTGTGCCGTCACGTGAAGGCAAGAAGTGGCTATTGATCTGTCAACCGCGCCCCCTTCCCCCCTCTCCCCACGCTCGTCTTCACTCTTCTTTTTGTTGTTGTTGTTCCCCTTTCCTTCTTGTCTGACGAATGCTCCTCGTTTGGCATCCGGTGTCTTTGTCTTTTCTCCTCGCAGGTACGAGGAAGATTGATTTAACATATTTGGTCCCACGGAAGAGAGAAGAAGAACGTACCCGCGTGCGGACGTGCTCTTTTGAATTTTTGTTTTTTTCCCCCTGCTCGATTGGCGAACAGTTAATACGCATCAAACTAGCGGAACGTGGCTCACTAGTATCATGACGGAAGCGTGTCGTCACACCTTCACGTTCGGTCGTCGTTTCACCAACGTCACGGCTGTCCTGCTCCTCTTCGCCGTTGTTCTGTTGGCAGACATCCTCGTGCAACCGGCCGCCGCGCACCCCTATCGTCACGGCAACAGCAACGGAGTCGCGAAGGCGAGTGAAGTGGAGGACGACTTTTACGTCATTCTCGGTCTGGAGGCGAAGCGCGATGATGCGACGGAGCGTGACATTCGCTCAGCCTGGCGTAAGCTCTCGAAGACACACCACCCTGATGTCTCCAGCGCGGACGCTGACAAGCAGCTCTACCAGCGCATCCAGCGAGCGTACGAGGTACTTGGCGACCGCAAGAAGCGCAAGGTCTACGACATATTTGGTATGGAAGGCGTGACGCAGCTCGAGCAGCCGCATCAGGCGGCACAGCCAATGAATCCGCTCATGCAGTTTTTTGGATTCGGCGGCGGCGGCGGTGGCGTGCAGCGTGGCGAAGACACGCACATGATGCTGTTGGTGCGTCTAGAAGATCTCTACAGTGGTGCCGCCCACACGGTTGAGTTCACCAAGACGAAGATCTGCCGTACCTGTCGCGGCACCGGTGCGAAGCGGAAAGAGGATGTGATTACATGCCCTCACTGCCAAGGACGTGGCCGCGTGGTGAGTCGTGTGCAGGTCGCACCGGGCTTCGTACAACAGGTCGAGCGCGTGTGCCCGCACTGCGAAGGCAAGGGTAAGCACATCGCGGCGACCTGTCCTGTCTGCCGCGGTGCGCAGGTCATCCGAAACGCGGCGGCTGAAGTCAGCGTGGATGTCGAGGCTGGCTTTGCCGAGGGTGGGACGTTGACATTCGAGATGGAGTCTGATCAAACACCGGGTGTGCTGCCGGGCGACCTGATTCTCACAGTCGTCAGTGCCCCTCATCCTGTGTTCCGTCGTGAGGGGGACGACCTGCACACGACGGTGGTGCTCACACTCAAAGAGGCGCTTCTTGGCTTCCGCAAGACGCTGAAGCACTTGGACGACCACGAAGTGGTGTTGACACGTGATGGGTCAACGTCGGTGCAGTACGGACAACAAGAACGCATCCGCGGTGATGGCATGCCTCGGCACCACGTCCCGTCTGAGAAAGGTGATTTGATTGTGACCTACGAGGTGATCATGCCCGAGTACATTCGGCCTGAGCTGCGAGATGAGATTCGCCAGAAACTAGACTAATATTTTGGCTCTCTGTTTTTTTTTTCTCTCTCTCACACACACATGATCTACTATTCTCGGCGTTTGTTTCTTCTACACTGCTTCACGGAATCCGCCGTTTCGCTTTTTCTCCTCATCTTCTTTTCGGCTCCCTCACAGTTGATGCCATTGGGCTGACAATTAAATCTGTACGCAAGACGGAACGCCTCCAAATACAACAGCACACAGAGTTGTTCGTGGAGAGTAGTGGGGGGGGCCTACCAGACCCCATCGCATGCGACGATACACATGAACGCACAACAGATGTCTGTCGCTTCTTGTCTCCCTCCACCGGAAGCTCAAGCTACGACTGTCTTGAATAGAGATACACGCACGCGCACATCTTCGTCGTTCTCCTCCACGTTCTCACGCTCCCTTTTCTTTTCCTGTCTGTGGCTCACTGATCAACGTACTCCCGCAACACTGTTCAGACTTCCCCCCTCCCCTTCTCTCTCTCTCATCTCTCTTCCTTCAGTTCGCTCTTGCATCCTCGTGTTCCGTCCTGATCCGGTCTCATCCTCTCTCTCGGTTGACCGCATTTCATCTAATCTCTCTCTCTCTCTTTTTTTTTTTCCCTTCTCGCTTTGTCTAACTTCGTTGCCGTTCCCACTTTTGACCATTCCATTTCGTTCGCATAAAAAAAGAGTCGATTCCACTTCCACTCCCTTCTTTTTTGTTCTCTAGCTTGTATGACCAGTGTACGCGATCGATCGAGCTCACGTCTCCATCTATCCGCCACGCCTGCATTTTGACGACGCACGCGAATCGCATTCTCAACAGACAGACAGACAGGTGCCCTCTGCTCCTATCCCTGCAACACGTTGTATCACAGCCTCTTTCTCCATTTTTTGTACTCGCGTTGTTGCGCTCCTGTTCGACGCAGAGATGACCTCCCCAGTGGACACACCCTGGTCCGTCGCGGAGGAGACGACCCCGTTCTTCTGCTTCGACCCGGCTTTTGGGCCGCGATTTTTTCAAAGCATGAGCGATCTGGTTGCTGAGGCGAAGCGCTGCGCGGCCTCCGCAAGTGCCAACGTTGTGTGGGTCGATGTCGAGTCGACGGATGAGTCCCGCTGCCGTCGCCTTTTCGACGACCTTCACGCAGTGACTCCTGCCGCCATGGTGGAGGTGCCGACGGCCGTTCAAGACGCCGTGCTGCGCCCGTGGGAGAGCGATGTTGTGCAGCTTGACGCGTCGGCTGGCGCGTACGCCTATGGCGTGTTGAGCTGCGCGTCTGTGGAGGGCCCCACGCCGGATGGCGAGCTACCCACCGGTGAGGCCTATCGCGACAACGTCGCCGAGCAGCTGGATGCGGCGAGCGGCTTTGTGTGGTGCAGCTTCTTCGCCACCCCGCACCTGCTGCTCACCTTTCACACGAAGTCGTTCGTGGGCCTGCAGGAGGTGGCCCGCAGTTTAGATATGAACTACTCGCTGGCCGCGATGCAGCCACGCTTTACCTGCGGCGTCGCTCTCGCCACACTCGTCGCGTATACAAGCGAGACAATGCTGCCTGATCCCACCGCGTTGCTGAGCGAGGTCGACTGCGTGGATGAAATGGTGCTCCTCATCGCCCCTGGACAGCGTGATCAGCCAGACTTACTCCGACGCGTGGCCTTACTGCGGCGGCGCATTTCGTCCTACCGCGCGCGCTTGTACCTCAAGGAGAAGCTTCTCAACGAGTTCGTGTCGCCCTCCATGCGCGGAAGCTTTATCAGTGGTGGTGTCAAAGGCAGCAGTCAGGAGATGCAGACGGCGACGACAGTCACCGTGGCGGTGTTGTACCGCAACGCCTTGGAAAAGGTCACACAGGTCGCGGACCGCCTCGATGAGGCGCGCGATGTATTGAATCAAGCGAACCTGAACTTTGTCACGGGCGTGTCGATGCGCATGTCGCAGAGCTCGGCGAATATGGACTTTAAGATGCAGTTGTTGGGCCAGGTGGCTACTATCTGCCTTCCACTGAACCTCATCGCGTCCATCTTCGGCATGAACTGCACGGTGCCGTGGCAGTCAGACACACACCCCAACCTCACGGCGTTCGCTTGGATCGTGGGGCTGATGGTGCTCTGGTGTGTGGTGACCAGCATACCTCTTCTCCGAGATAACATTCGGGGGAATAAGGCGAAGGCCATTGTGCCTACCGAATAATGAAGTACAAAGGAGAGAAAAGAATAAGTCCCATCGACCGCATTCGCGCGGCCGATCGCTACGACCAAGCGGACGGAGATAAGTGTCAAGTAACACGCGCGTGAGAGGATGACAAGGCAAAGAAACGGCGGGCGTTCAACGACAGCCCGCCCAAGTGTATAAGATTGTACGCAGACGAGAAACAGAAAGGGAGAGCACGGATGACAGGAGGGGGGTTGAGTGAACCGCGGAAGTTTCCTGCCTTCTTGGTTTCCCTCTTCGCCGTCCTTGTTTTCATTTCCGTCAAGTTCGCGCGCTAAACGAGCGTCTTGACTCTCTCTGTTTGAACTTTTTTTCTTCTTTTTGAATGTTTGTGTGTGTGTGTGTGTGTGTTTGGTCGACTTGTCTGTTCCTCTTCGTTTACGGACTGGCGCACGCCCACGTGTGTTGCTGTGTGGCTCCCACTTGTTTGTGATCTTGACCGTTTTCCGTCCAGGTTTCCTCGTGTCTTCGGTCACTTCGCATTGGCGCGTCCTTTCTGAACAGGTGTACACGGACGTCGCTATCAACGTTTTTTTTTTTTTTGGTATTGACTTCTTCGCGTGCGTGCCGCACTTGTTCGTTTCTACCCACTTGTGTCGTCTACGTGTAATCCTGTCTCGAAAACAAGCACCTCTTTTCGTACTCCCCCCACACCCGCACGCATGCCCACAAGAACACAACGACAAGCGCACAACAGTAGCTTCGCTAGCGGAAAAAATCCGCGCTGCTCGAGTCTCTCTGTGCGTTTGGGCCCCGCTGGCACGAGTCGAGTGGCAGGCTACCTCGTTTGCGTGTCGTGGTGTCGTATCCCCACTTCTTTCGCCCTCTTGACGCCGTGCGTTGCCCACGAAGGCGCCGCTATCCTTCCACATCTCTCGCCTCTCCTTGGCTCCTTTGTGCCCTCGTCTCTCTCTCTCTCTCCCTCGGCGTTTCGCAGGCGGGCCGTCGCGGGGTGGCATGCTCGCCCCGCCGCACCCCCTCGGCTGCGGGCCCACCCACGCGCCCCCCGCTGCTGTGTCGCCTACCCCGGAGCGCAGGGCAGGGGCGGTGAAGAAGCGGAGGATGGAGAAACAGACGAACAAACAAAATTGAAAATTGAAAAAGACGACGAAAGAGGGAAGGAGGCGTTTGTGAGTGGGAGAGGGCGATGCGATGCGAACGGAATATAGGTGCGTTCATTCTTTGCGTTCTCTGCTTGTCTCCTAGGGCCTGTATGGCGGGCCGTTCGCTCACCGAGTGCGGCCACATATAACGGCGCGATTTCGCACGGTGCACGTGGACGCGCGCACGTGAGCCATGAAGACATAAAAGACATAGAGAACGGGAAGTGCTGCGTTTCTTGTTTTGCATGTGTGACGATGAAGAGGCAGTACGTGCGGATCGATTTATCTTTTTTAAAATTTTTTTCTGATCAAGACAATGACAGGTCTATGTTGCACAGTAGTAGGCAGTTTGTTTTCCACTCGCGACTCTTTATTTAAATTGCTTTTTTTTGTTGTTGTTCACACGAAACAAACAAACAAACAAACAAAAAAAAAAAAAGGAACGAACAAAAAAAAAAAAAAAAAGAGCGTGCGTTTTCTTTTTTAAACATCGATAGGATGCATCGCTTCCTATACCCCAATCGATCTGTTCGATGAAGGCGTGAGAGCAAGCGCGCACCTTCTATTACGACACAGTCGTTTCCACGCTTGCCGATGGAAGAGCACGAGATCGACACTACCAACGGTGCTACCCGTTCCGAGACGTAGCCCGTTTTTATGTTTGTCTTCTTGCTTTCCCGCACACCTCCACTGCAGGGATAGGTCTGCAGATCACTCAAAATAGACGAGAGGCTTCCTCTTTTCTTTACCTGCGGGCATCGGGGAGGACGTGATTAAACAAACAGAAAATAGAGAACGGTCAGCTAGACAAGGTAGCTCTAAGTCCGTACGCGGGAGAGACCTTACCGAATTCATGTGTGCGCGTGCAAAACAATGAAATAGAAAATCTGAAAAAAAAAAGAAAAAAAAAAAAAGAAAAAGAAAAAGCAAGCAAACAGAAGAAAGAACGGATAATAAAAAAAAACTAGGAAAAGCAAAATAAGAAGAATCAGAGGAGGGACTGGAGGGATATGTACGCGATATTAGGAAGCGACTAGGCACGAGAGCTACCTCCCAGAACGTCAGCGGTGAAGGAAGAATGAAAAAAAAAAAAAAGAAAAACTGTTGTGCGCCTTGACCTCTGCTTTTTCTCACATGCAGCACAAGGGCATCAAGTGCTTTTTACCAGAGGTGACCTTTTATGTTTGGAAGCAGCAAGCGTGAGCTTCATCGTTCTCACGAATGCGCGCACACGCACGCATGCCTACGGGAGTTCTTCTCTTTTTTTTTTTCCCTTCCCTGTTCAAGGCTATTTGGGATGTCTAGTCCACGCTCGTGAGCGAGAATGACATACGCACACACATACGTGCTTGTGTGTCTACGTTTCTCGTGAGACACACTCCTGCTAGGTAACTCGGAAACCAATGAGCCCACACAACGCGTGACTTGTTTTATCGTGACAACTTTTGTTTGTATTCTCTTTTTTTTTTTTTTTGTTGTGTGTGTGTGTTTGCTCTGTTTCCCACTGCGTTCTGCGTGTGTCCTTTTTTTTTCTTTTCTTTTACTTGATGAAATGCTGCTGAATAATACCAATGGTACCCATCACCATGACCACCACGGCGACACCGAGGTAAATCGCGCAGCGCACACGCTGCCACGTGAGGCAGCGTCCCGCACCCGTCACCAGCATCTTCCAGTAGTGACCGGAGCTACGGTCTTCATCGGGATGCGAAAGCGCGTAGGGCGTCTGCGCGGCAAGGAGCGACGGAAAAATCATGGCCATGAAGCAACACGGCAGCGCACCAATGAAGCCGACGACGATGGTCACGGCGTCCGCAGGCAGGCCCATAGCCAACGCCCACACCACGAGGTTGATAATCGCGCGGGCGAGAATACCCTTCCACGAGCGGCACCGGCAGCCAATCACAAAATCGACCAGCTGCTGCGCAGACATGAACTGCACCGGGTACGACAGCATCAGGTTAATCAAGAACATCGCGCGGATGCTCGTACCCCACGCGTCTTTTTTCATAGAACCGACGACGGACGTGCTCATGGATTGTCCATACGCGAGGTAGCCGCACATGCCGAAGAGCACCAACATGGTAATCACGCCTGCGAGCACGATGGTCACCATCCGGCCCATAAGTCGCTTCTGCGTGCAGGACGAGTACACAGGCAGCACGGCGGCGATACCCTCGAGCGACATCATAATGTTCGCCATACAATTGAACCAGCCCATCGGGATATTCGAACCTGCCGGCCGCACCGTGTCCGACACACCGTCGCTGGCAAGGGTTATGCATATCTGCATGAAGCAGCAGATGATCGTGTACGCCACACCGACCGAGGCGATAAGGGAGGCGATAGAAATGATGGTGAGGTTGTCGGAAAAGCAACTCATGGTGAAGCCGATGAGGAGCACCAGACTCACACACACGTAGTGTGATCCGTTGAAGGGGGCGAGCTCCTGAAACGAAGCGCTGGCCAGCTGCGAGAACATGAGACAGAAGCCGTACTGCGTGGTGCACAAGCACACAAAGAGCACCCAACCAGCGGCGGGACCGAGCACGTACCGGACGACCTGCGAGTACGTGGTAATATCGCGGCGGTTCACCGTAATGCGCGCTGTGAGCAGCATGTGTGTGCAGTCGACCACAGCCATACCAATCAAAATGTTGATGATCGGCGAGAGCACATAGCCGGCATCTTGGTAGAAGACGGGCAGCATGAAAATAGCAGAGCCCACGTTTGCCTTGAAAATGTTGAAGGCGCACGTAAAGATGCTGGAGTTTTCCTTGATAGAGCCGGTGCCGCCGCTGGCCCCGCCTTCCAGAGCGTCGGTCTCATCGTAGACGTCGTCAAGCATATCTACATAGTCCTTTCCGGGGTGGTAGGGCTGACCATCGTACACAGCCTCGTCCGCACCACCGCGGCGAGCGCCGCTGAAGACTTGACCACTCTCATCCTTCAGCGGCTCCATGTTGGACATGTTGATGAAGCCCTCCACGAGAGCCTGACGCGTCTGCGCGTCATGACCCTGATGCGCGTTCGAGCTCATGATGCCAAGAGAGTGCGGGAACGAATAGAGCTACCACGTGAGCGTGTATCGATTTGAAGAGTAACAACAAGAAATGATGTAAGAAAAAACCCGCGGAAAAAGCTGAACCAGCCGAAAATATGATCGGATATGTCACTGGGAGACGAGAACGCAGCGACGATATATTTCCACGCTCGTTTTCTTTCTGTCTGAGAAAACAGATCTTGTGCACGAATAACACGACAAATATGCAAACGTGAGAGAAGAAGTGGATGGGGGTGTAGACAGAGGTTAAAAAATCGATATAGGAAGAAGAAGGGAAAAATAGATGGGCGACACGCTGATGGATACAGGTACGTGAATGATCTGTGCGTGCGCACCCAATATGACAATGCACGCGTAGTACGCGCCACGCATAAGCAAGAAGAGGGGAGATGCGTGAGCACTTCGCACTGAGGTCTTCTCGCACTGACCCACCATGATGTATGAAACGCAGCAGACCCCAACCGGACGAGGCGGCGAAAGACAAGCAAGCAGCGACTGGCGCACTAGAACGCTTCCGCACTGCCGCGTCACGTGCTTCGGGAGGAGACCTCTCCCACCAGGCCACGGACTTATCACTGTCGTCGAGTTAACTTCTTTGACTGTTATCGATTTTTTTTTTTTTCAATGTTGGATGTTCAGTTATGCTTACAGTAGCAACGGTTTATGGGACGCCTCGAATATCACGCACCACAAAAAAAAAAAAAAGGCGGACGAAGCAAACGAGGCAAAAAGACGGGAGAAGGGTCACCGAGGTGTCGCAAAGCACTGGCGCGTCACAGGCCAACCGTCTGTTTTCGCGTGCGCTTGCGCTTCAGGCAGACACACGAAAAACAAACAAACAAACAAACAAACAGACAAATGTGCAACCCACTTGGTATTTGAACACCGCCCAACGAGTATGCGAAGCGCTTCATAAGACATGCTGAAGAAGGAGAGATGTCCATTATTAAGTTGAATAAAGCCAGCACAACACGAGCACATGTAGCCAAAAAACAAAGAAGGGAAATAGTAGTACCGCAACAACAGCAACGATTTAAGGACGAGAGATCGGCAGCATCTTTAATCAGAAAAAGAAAAAAAAAAACAGCGGCTTATGTGTTAAACGAAGCGATGCGAGAGAACGTGACAAGGACAAACGAGGACTTGTTTGCCTTCGTGTTAGCAGTCCTCGTTTGCCCCGTTTTGTATTTCTTTTTTTTTTTTGTAAATTTCTGCTTTTTTTTTTTTTGGTTGCGAGCAGAGAGGAGGAAGAGAGCTGACAGCTATTTATACGCGTGTATCTCAATCTGTATCTGTATCTGTATCTGTATCTGTGTGTGTGTGTGTGGTCTCGGCGTTTCATTTAATTGCGCAGGCTGGCCCAACGGTCGCCGGCATCAGCCGCCGGTGCCTTGGGAGAGCTGGCTCCACCGCGGCCCCCACCGTGACCGCGCCCACCACCGCGCCCGGCTCCGCGACCCTCACCACGACCCTCACCACGGCCCTCACCATTTTCTTTTTCCTTTTCGCCTGTGGGCCGGGCGGGAGCCTCCGCTCGCGGTTCGTCACGCCACGCGCCAAAGTCGGGGATGGAGGCGCTGCTCTTCGCATGGCGCACACCCGCCCCTGCGGCGGCTGGCTTCCCGGCTGCACCGGCCGTGCTGGCCGGAGCCTCTCCGCGCAGCGCTTCGGGCCCCGTACCCGCGCTCTCCCCCTCACCGCTCTTGCGGCGCAGCTCACCAGGATCGGCCGGGGCTGCGAACTCTGGCTGTGGCGCGCGGTCCGAATCACGCCAGTTGGCGAAGTCGGCGAGGGAATGGCCCTTGGGTGGCATACCCCCGTTCGGCGAGCCGGCCCCGGAGGACGGTGCGTCGGGCTGCGCGGTGCCCAGAATGTCGCGCGAGAAATCGGAGAGGTCAACGCGCGAGCCGAGGTTCGCGCGGCTGGGACCACGTGAGGGCATTCCCGTGGGACTGGAGGTCTGCTCGGCGGCACCGAAGACATCACGGGAGAGACCGAGTTGCGCCAGACCGGGCTGCTGCTGGCCCGTCTTGTCTCTAGAAAGACCCGCCAACGCGTTGCCGTTTGCACGAGGGTCTTCGCCGTGCAGGCGCGCGATCTGCTGCTCATTGGCTAGGTTCACGTACAGCACGCGACCCTTGTACATCGTGTGGTCCATCGCAATGGCGGCCAGGAGGGCCTGCTTCGTCTTGAATTCGACAAAGGCGAATGTTTTATTGTTTTGATTGACAAGTCGATGACACTCGACGCAGTTGTCGCCGAAGAGCGAGAGGAACTCCTCGTCGGTCATCCCGTTACGGAGGTTACCCAGATGGGCGGCGTACGGCGGCGCGAGGTCAAGCGTGTTCGCAGAGTGCGTGTCCGCATTCCGGAAGCTCTCACCGTTGGCGAGACGCTCGTTCTTGTACCGCGTCTCCGATGACTGGTTGTTCTGCCGCTGGCTCGCAATCTTAGCTTTCAGGATCTGCTCACCCTTCTGCTCCTCCGTCATCCAGGCATCATCAGCCCAATCGTAGGCGTCCTCAGGGATATAACCTTCGTTGAACTCGTTGATGTCCATGGTGACCTTCTTCCCACGCCCTTTCTTGGATTTCGGCGCCATGATTGTTCAAGAGCGGTGAAGACTTTGAGGAGTATCAAATAAGTAATAAAAAAAGGAGAACGTGTAAGTGTAATAGAGAGCGTGTGTGCGTGCGAGCGGGGGAAAAGTGCTTTACAACAAAGAAAACACCTCACTGACGTGAAGGAGAGACCAAGAGAGAGAGAGATCGGGGAAAAGGTGGAGAGCGTCGACACAAGGTGCTTAAGGGAGACGTCAACCGCACACGGGGCCGCGCACAACAGAAGCGTCACGAAGCTGGATCGATCGACTTCTCTTGCTCACCACTACGCACAGAGATAATTGGTGAGGGGTGAGGGGTGGACTTGGGCACGTGCGTCCATTTAGCGCGACACCACTTCTGGTGATGGCCACGCGCAATGGCTGCATCTCGAGGTGTTATTCGTGTTTTTTTTTTCTCCCGGTGGGCTCGTGATGGCGGAAATAGGGCACGTGCGTGACGTACGGAAAAAATGAGAATGGGCGTGAGCCGTGGCGACGAGGAAGAGAGTGAACGCCGACACGCCCACAGACAAAAGAAAAAAAAAAAGGAGGACTCCTTCATGCGCACACGTTTGTGTGTTTTTGTTTCGCAATCAGCCTACCTCCGCGATGACAGTGCTGAGGTCGCCTTTCCCAAGGTCCTCGGCGTCGATAAAATCCATGAGACGGTCGCCGTCCATCCAGCACCACCTCAGCTCTTCATCGTATGACGGCATGTTCAACAAGGGCACGTAGCGCTTCGGCTGCGCTGTTGCCGTGACAGCATGCGGCGTGTCTGGCAAGTCTCTCGCCACAACTTCCGCCCCGTCTGCCTCCGTCGCGGCGGTCTCTGCTTTCGCGCGCTTCCGCTCCGGCTCGTTGAGGGCGTAGGGGTCGGGCGTGGGGTCATAGCACAGGGTGTGGTAGTGAGGATAGCCGAAGAGAAAACCTGACCTCCACTCATCTCTGCTCTTGGTTTCCCCAGCGATCGACTCCTCGTACTCGTAGCTGTCTGCCTCGTCCTTTGTGAGCGGCCACGTGCCGTTGGGAAACTCCAATTTACTGTTCGGCAGCATCCAGCACGGCTCTGACTGTACAGGTAGGCATCCCGCCTCTGTGTACACATCTGTGCGGCCCATCTTTGGCACTGACGTTCTCAAGGTCAGTTGCGGATCAGTGAGAGGGAAATAGAACGCCTTGATGAAGTCTAGCCCACGCCAGAAGACGCGCTCCTCAGCGTCCTCAGCAAAGAAGAAGCTCAACAGACCGTCGCCGTCTCGGGCTCCCGCCGCATGTGACGCCGTTAACGGCGACGGTGGAGGCGGCAACCAGTACTCAAAGACTGTCTCGACACTTTTGTCATCAAGTGCCTTCGCACACGCCGCATGGACATCCGCCATGTTGATCTGACCCAGAAAGCGGTACGGCCCAAATTCGTGTTCGGGCCACGGGAAGGCAGCGGGGAGATCTGGCTTACCCCCAAGGCGCGAGCTGCCGAGTTTGAGCACTGTCTCAGACACACGAGGCTCCGCACAGACAGCATGCATTCCGGGTGTTCTCGATCCACGATGCTGGTCATGGGGGTGGTGGGCACCAACGAGACGGAGGGGCGCAAGCGTTTCAGGAAGAACTCCTTGTAGGCACTGAGATCTGTCTTATTGATGGCCTCATTCAGCAGGCGCTTTTTCGCTTGCGTGACGTGTGCCAGGGGCGATTCTATGTGTCTTTATTTGACGTCTTTTCGCTAGAGTTGGGAGTGGGTGTGTATGCATTGTTGTTGCGTATCAGAGAACCACCGCAGGAGGAGGAGCGACAGAGAAGAGTCGATGTCGCGTCACAGAGGTGAAAAGCGCAGATGAGACGAATGAACGCATGGAACACACACACACACACACACAAGCACGCACACAGGATCGACTGTCGCATCGCTCTGCCTGTCTCTCTCTTCATTCGAATGCGCGCGGCCTTGATTATCATGGAGAACGTCACCGCTGTTCGTTCCGCAGACCGCGTGGCTACTATCGACATTTGTTTTCTGTTGCATCTTCACCATGACGTCTGCCTCGTCGATTGATGCCAGGAGCGAGTCCAGAACGCACACTGAGATATCAGTATGGTGATCATATGAACGAGAGAGAGAGAGAGAGTCGGATGTTTTTCTTTTTTCTTTTCTTTTTGCACAGCAGTCTTTCGATTTGATGCTCCCGATGCACTACACATATACTTCTTTCAAAACAGAACACAATGGTGAAGTCACGTAGACAAAGAAAAACTGCTTTGAGTGAGTGCTGAATGGGAACCTGTCAGGAGAGAACAAAACAAAGAAAAAAAAAAGAACAAGCCTCGTGATGCTCAACAGCAAAGATATGGGGATCCACCCAAGCGACGAGGTGGGGGAGATGAGATGAGAGAGAAAAGGAATAGTAAATACGATGCAGTGAGAAACAGAAACGCAGTCATCTTAGGACCCAAACACGTCAACTGGCAACAACAACAATAAACAGCTGAGAGAAACAGCAAACAGCGAAGAACCAAGAAGAAGAAAAAGTACAGACACATACAAAAAGAAAAAAACTAATCTAGAGCGTTCGAAGTCATACCTGCAGATAAAGGCGACGTACACGCACACCTATACATTGATAAGGCCGTGATCGCCACGCTGGCAGAGACTCAACAACAACAACAACAACAAAAAGAAAAATTATAAGAGACAGCAAACCCAAAGAAAGCGAATCTGCTCAAGTACAGGGTGAGGCATCGGAATCAACGCATAATATAAACAACAACAACAAAAAGAGACCTCTTCGCTAGGGCTGCACAACTTTTTGGTCTTTCTCCTCATTCTGGTGCTTCGGTGTTGTGCTTATCTCGTGTCCCCTCGCTGAGGACTTGGCGTGGGGCTTTCGCGATTCCTCGCCGAGTGTGTCTTGTGAACGGTGAGCCGTTCATACACGGACTGCGCGCGTGGTGTGCGATTGTCTGTGTACTCCTTCGCGCCTTGTGGACAAGAGCTGGTGCTACGACGGCGTGCAGAGCGGCTGCCATTGCGACCCTGGCGACCAGTGCGCGGTGTCGTGACCTGTTCCTCACGCGACTTCGCCGAGACGACCAAGGCCAGCGCTTCCTGGAGCTTCGCGCCGAGCAGTTGTTTCGAGTCTTGTCGACGCAAACTCATCGGCACGGCGCTACCTCGAGGTGTGACACTGGTCGGCCGTGGGGAGAGGCTGCTACTCACGCTCGCCTCGCCGCCCTCGGTGCTGACAGCGCCAAGGGCGAGTGCGGGCACCGTCGTCCCGTTGATAGCGGCGGGTGCCGCCCCATCGGCGGTGCTGCTGCTGCGCTGCCCTGCACCGAGGTTGCCGCGTAGCACACGCGCGCGAGAAAGGGTTTCATCGAGTGCGGACAAGGCCTTCATGTAGCGCTCCTTCGCTTCTGTGCGCTCCGCGCTCGTCGCGCTTTCACGGCTTCGCAGCCGCACCGGCCAGTCGTTGGCCCGTGCGGCGACGTCCGCGAGCGCGCGTTTGGCGTTCTCGAGGGCGTTCTCTTCCTCCTTGGCCTGAATACGCAGCTGTGCCAGTCGATCGTACCCGAAGAAATCGACGGCCGTGGACTGCTTGCGCAGCTTACGGGCCATCGGCGTACGTGGCGTGACAGGCTGAATGTCCGTCAGTCCTTTGATGTTTGTCCCTCGCTTGATGTGGAACTGTAGCTCGGCCTGCTGCTGCTTGAGCACAGCCCGCTCATCCCGCAGCAGCTCCCGCTCGTCGCGCCAGTCTTCCAGGTCCTCCTCGTTCTCTGCCCGTTCCGCTTCATCCATGTCCTCATCACTGAGCACACTCGGGTAGCGTACTTCCTTCTCACGCTTCATGCTGACGTAATCGGGGGCCTGCGCACAGACGGCGTCGTGTGGGTAGAGGCGGTCAACGAAGGCCTCGCGAGACGGGGTCCGACGGCCACGCGGTGTGACGCTGCGAGAGTTGTTTTGACGCGCAGGCCGCAGCGGGTCGCCATTGACATCCGCACCCGTGCGACGGATCACAGCATCTCTAGCGGCGTAGACCTCGCGCGTCACGCGAGCGTCTGGCGACTTGAGAGCTTCGAGTGCGTTGGCGACCTCAACCACCAATCGCTCCCGCTCGCGTGCTTGGTTGGACAGGAACTGCAGTGTATCCTGCTGAGTGACGAGCTGATTCCACTCTCGCACCTCTTTCTCGATGACGGCTGATGGCAGCTCCGCGCGGACTTCGGGCAGCACGAAGGGACCGGCTGCCGCCATCATCGTCGGCGCGTCGGAGGCGCGGTTCACACCCTCCGTGTCTGGCGCCTCTTCCTCCGAGCTCGTCTCAAACGTGTGTCTGCTGGTGTCGTTGGCGTCATTTCGTGGTGAAATCTGCTGCGAGGCGCGACGCGGTGCCACTGTCGGAGTTTCACCGTCCGCTGCCGCTGCCGCTGCGACTGCAGCCTCCTCGTTACCACTCGCACCAGACGTTGCGGCCTTCCGAGGACTGCGAGCGCCGGCGCTGCTGCTGCGACGACGGCGAGGATCAAGCACGGAGTTGACAAGCCACGGCTTCGGGTCACGCGGACGCGGTGCGAGAGCAACCTCTTGCTTTTCCTCGTTCGTGCTGTCGTTGGCCATGGCGCCGCTCGGACGCACTGCGGCGGACGGCTTGGGATCCCAAGGTTGGTGCTCGCCGTGCTTACGCCTCTCGTACGGAGCGGGTGCCATCGGTGGAGGTTTGTTCGTCGCGCCCTGCAGATCAGCATCCTTCCACGGGCGATCCCACACCGTTGGCATGTACGACGAGCGACGACGCTCGCGCGGGGTGGCCGCAGTCGCACTCCTTGGAGGCTGCGCCGCCTCGGTGGTGGTTCCCGCAGCGGCCGCGTCGTGGGCCTGTGTCTCTCCGGGCTGATCGTCGCCCTCGGCGCCGCGCGCCTCATCGTCCTCGTCACTGATATCGATGTACCGCTGGTCCACCTCGTCGTTCCGCGGCGGATTGGTAAACGTGGACGCCTGCTTCTCCGACTTGATCTGTGAGGGTGCGGAGAGGGTTCCGTTGGGGTTGCCTTGCGCGGGCGTGGAAGCGACAGAGAGGTCCTCGCTGCTGTGCGCGGCGCTGAGAGCTTCAGGCGGCGGCGGCGTAGTGGAGCTGACGGTCGTGCTCGTGCCCTCCTCCTCTTCCTCGACACCCAATACCATAGCCATCCCTGTGGTACTCGACGTGGTGGGTACATGTGGGGTCGGCGCAGACTCAGAGGCCGGTGGCGCTGCACCTACGACCGGCATGCTCCGGCCCGCACCCGCAGGCGCGAGAGGCTGTGGCTCGGGAGACATGCTCTTCATGTGCGGTGAGGGCTCAGTGATGAACTGGATATCGCTCTTCTCCGTCACCGTGGAGTGCCCGCGTGCGGGCGACGCGGAGGGCTCAAAGTGGAACTCAATCTCGCTGCTCGCCATGCTGTGTTGCATGCCAGGCGCCGGTGACGCGGTCCGCTGCGTTGGCTCCTCACTGACAAACCGGATGCTGTTGTCGTCGATGACGTCGAAGGTGATCGACTCCGCACTAGGAATCGTGCGACTCACGTGAAGCCGTATGGGCATCCCCGGCGATGACCCATGACGCTCACCCAGTGTGGCCTTGCTGCTCGGAAACTCGGGAGCCTTTCGCGGTACCGCATTGCGTGAGTTCATACGGCTAAAGAGAGGTGGTTGCCGGGGCGGTGCTCGCAGTGGCGAGTCCGTCCGGTGACCAGGACCTCGACTGCGCGGAGTCCTCGGCGCCGCTTCAGACATAATTGTGCTCGCCTCGCTGCGTTACCGTGCTTTCCTTTTTCCCCTGAGAGAGGGAGAGAGGTAAACGATGTGTCTGTGCGCGCGTGTTGAAGAAGATACTTTTGTCAGATGAAAGATGAGATCACTTGATTGCCGTGAACACACACCAACAAAACACAACAAACAAAAAAAAAAAAACAAAAAGAGTTCTAGAGCAACAGAGAGAACGGCGGCGTCTGAGAGAACGATATCACACACAACGGTAGTAGGGAAGGCTTATACAAAAGAATGAAAAAAAAAGCACACTTTGCAGCGCGTGCGAATCGCGAAAGCGCAGAAGACAAGAATGAAAAGAAAAGTGCGGATGCGCGTGGCGTCAGATGTGCAGTGGAGGAGGATGCGGGAGTGGGTGGACGAGAGAGGTAAAGGGTTGGAGCGCTACAAGACGCGCACGCACGCACGCACGCGCGCGCGAGAGAGAGAAGGATCGGAGATGTTTCTTTTGTTCGCGCGCACACATGCTTTGATACCGAAAAAGCAACCACGTTAGGGCCACCGGCTAACAGGGAGGCTCGTGGCACGGGAAGGCACGTGGTGCACACGACGAAGGCGTACCACTGCTACACGTGCTCATCCTCACTGTGCCGTTCGCATTTGGGGGGGGGGGGGACATCACACATCCCCCCACACACGAACGTTGGTGAGAGAGTTATTGTGCCATAGCAGCACGTGGTTGCCGTCATGGAAGGAGCGCGTGCGAGGAAAAACGAAGCTTTTCGAATTGAGGTCATCATTTCAGCGTTGGTATAAAACGACTGAGCTTCTTGCCTAGGCTTCTTTTTTTTTTTTGCTGTTTTTAATACTTGACAGTATTGTTTACTGTGTCTCTAGCTGATTAAAAGGTGAACACAATCGTGGTCTTGGTGGTGTTGAGCACACCGGCGTACAGGTTGAATGAACAGGAACAAATGGACGAAAACAAAAACAACACAAAAGAAAAAGGAGATCAGAACAAAAATCACACGTAACAAAACAAGGGAAGAACCCAATCACACGCCATAGCTTATGTGTGATGTCATGAACAATTTTCATTCCCATCGTCTCAACGAACAATCAATCCCCCAAAGATCTGGGATGACGTACCGTGACATATTGACCTACTTCTTTTTTTTTCTTTTCACGATTATCTGCTTTTCCCCATGTGCCGTGTGACGTGCAGTTTATTCGTTGACAGCGCGCGCGGGTCACGCCGGATACGCGCGTACACACACAAAAAACAACAACAACAACCAAGGAACACGGGCGTGGATCGTGCTCAAAAGAGAGAAACCGAGAGAAAAAAAAAAAGAGAAGCGGAGACAAGATGGATGAGGGGCACGATCGAAAAGGCCGATTGACACCCACACATGTTGTTGTGTGCTGAGGGTGTGTCAAGGCATCCGCCTGTCGACAAGGGGGAGAGCATATATATGAGAGAACAAAGAAGAAAAGAGAAAAGGTCGTTGACACCGGGAAACAGACGGAAACACACCCACACTCACGCACACGTGCCAGAACCAACGTGGGCTTGTATGACTGCGAAACGAAAGCAATCTGATCTCGTATGGGATAAGGAGTGAGGCGGAATTGTAAAAAAGGGAGGGCACAAGCGAGAGAGAGAGGCAGAGAGAAGAATAGGGAAACGACACAACTCACAGCTAATGCAAACAAAAATGGGAAAAACGAAAAACGAAAATGTCAACACACAGCAGCACCGCACGAGCCAGCACACGACGTGGTAGGCTCTCCGTAAATACAAAAGAGGGGAAAACAAACAACAGAATGAGAATGGACAATCGAAAGAAATATTGAATATAACTATGTGAAGCTTTTCTACAAGTACACACAGATCACGCGCGCGCGTGTGTGTGTGTACTTGGCTTGTTTGTGCGTCCCTCACCATCCCGCATCTGCCCTCTTTGTACTTCCCTTCTCCCTCATATCCACCTCCACCAGCGGCGCTGAGAATTAGGCCACGAGGATGGCCCCATCTGAGTCCTCAACAGAATAAGCCGTTGTGCGCGGCAACGGGGAGGCGCCCGGTGAGTTCGAGCGACCGCCGGTACGCGTCGGCGACTGGTTCCGTGAGTGCGAGCGGCGCGATACCGAGTGTGTCTCCCGCCTGCATGCGGGTGAGTTGGGGTCGTGTGGCGACTCCGCATCCGTGCTGGCGTGCTGTGTCCCGTGCCGCTGCACCGATGGCTGCGACTCCGCGTCGCGCGCCGCGCGCGCCTGCGAGCGTTGAACAGACTCGTTGTGCACGCGTAGCTGCTGGAGCAGCTGACGGGCATGGATTTCAGCCATCACGGCCTGATCTTCGCGGACCTGCTCGGGCGCGTGCTCGCGTGGCTGTGCGGAAGGGTGGCGCGGTGCGGCGGCGGATGTGGACGTCCGCGCTGGTGGGGCCAGACGTGAGGCGGCCGTCGGATTGCCAGATGCGTCCAACAGAGGCCGCGCCTGAGAGCGGTACGCGGATCGCGGTGTGACGGGCCGCACCGCGCGCTGCACGGTCTGTGGCGGCACAGAAGCTGCAGGGCCGGCGCCGACCATCGGCCGGCTGGGCGTGCTGTGTGACCCCACGCTGGAGGCGCGACGTGTGGTCGAAGCGTCCGTGAAGGTGTGCGGGCCGCGCGTGCTCATGCGCAGAGATCCATCGTCGCCCGCACCAGGACGTGGTGTGCGCGGCGTGTATGTGCGCGGCGTGCTGAGCTCAAGCGGAAGAGGGCGTTCCTGGTACGGAGTGTAGGCCGGTGCACAACTCTCGCTGGGCTTCCACGCGGCGGACCTGCTTGTGTCGCGCTTCGCAGGCGTCTTGAGTGACTTGGCGCGTGCGGTGGAGGTCGCCTTTCCCTTCTTGTTGCTCTCGGCGGGGGTGGTCTTCTTGGACTCCTTCGACTTCTTGGGCGACTTGGAAGGTGAGCGCGACTTGGACGCAGCCTTCTTTGACTTGGACTTCCGCGCCTTCTTCGCCCTTTGCGGTGTGCCCGCCCCCGCCTGTTCCTCCGGAGCGACAGGCGCAGGTTCTTCCTGGAATACCAAACCGTCGTCCGCATCCGATTGAGACTGAGCGGCGGCACCCGCCAACGCCCGATCCTGTGAGGCGGGGACCTGTGTAGGTGTTTCCTCCTTCTCTTTGTGACCGTCCTCCCCTGCGATGGACGGCACGCGGCCGACGCCTCTGGTGACCGGCTCTTGCTCACCTGTGCTCAAGCTATAAAGGAGGTGGGTCTCCGTGAAGGCGCAGTGAGCGAGCCGGGTGTCTACGACATCGGCCGACTGCGCTGCGTTATGTGCGACCTTAACCGTCGCGGACAAGCCTGGCTGATCGTCTTCATCCGCCGCGACGCGCATGACGTTAATGAACGCTGTTTCGACATCTGCGGCGTTGGCCGTATCGCTGACGAGCGCACGCTCCACTGCGTCCGGCGAGGCCTTGAGAATGCCAGCCCACTGGGCGCCCGCCACGCGCACCGTGTGCTCTGTGACGATGATCTCCTGCATGGGGGCCACACCGGGCGGCGCCTGTCCACGCTCGCTGCGCGGAACGGAGGCGAGCTCAGAGTTGCTGCCGTTGTCGAATGCGGAGAACTCGCTGTCCGCGGACTGTGCACGCGCGTACCGGCTTGGCTGCGCGACCGGCGCCGGGGCAGCGGCAGGGGTGCCCGAGGACGGTGCGAGCGGCGGACGCGCCGCAGCTGTGGGCTCGGTGGTCGCCGCAGGCGGCGGCGAGCTCGTCGCGGAGGTCGAAGTGGAGGTGGGGGTGCGATCACGGCGAGGGACCCATGAGCTGCCAGCCGAGCGCGTACGAGGTGCCTTCGGCGGCGCCTTGGTGGAGCGCGGTGTTGCGACGCGTTCACGTGCCAGCATTTCCGCACGACGGGAAAGGTGCGCAGGTGGGGCGGGCGCGTGATCGGCGTCACCGTTGGCAGCCACCGCGGCGCGCGTGGTGGCCGTGGCAGGCTGGAGAGGGGCCTCCTGCGCGGAGGACTGAACGCTCAAGAATTGCACCGAGCTCGTGCCGTGTGAGGTCGGCTGCGCATTGGACATTGGCGCAGCCGCTGGGGGCACCTCACGATTCCGCGGTGTGCTGAGCTCGGGACTCGGCACGCTCGCCACTTCCTCGGTCTCGGGCGGTGCTGTAAAGTCACTGCGGTGAGCCTTGTCGGCGTTGTTGGAAGCCGCATCGTTGGTGGACAGCTCTTCATCATCACATTTCTCTGCCTCGACGGGCTGGACCACAATGTTGTGTGTCTCTGGCGAGCTCGACGTCGGCGGCGCGCTGGAAATTTGGAACACCACCGAGTCGTTCTTGCCGTGTGACTCGAGCTTGGACTGCTGAGGGTTGGTGGGCTCGATGCGGAAGTCGATGGGGTCGCGCACGGGGCCTGCGCCGGTGGTGGACGTCACGCCTGCCTGGGGACTGGGCACACCGCGCGCCCCCGACTGTGGCGCAGACGTGAACTCCAGTGACTGCGTGCCAACAGACTCGAGCTGAAAGGTCACGGAGTCGTTTGCATCGACTGCCCACTGCGGCGGAGACACGTGTTCCCCCTGAGGCTCCACATGGAAGGCGGGGGTACGTGCATCGTCCACACCAGGTGTGGACTTGGGCCCCTCCGTCACGTAGATACCAGCGCTGTTGGCGGGCCCGGTCTGAGCGGCGGGCTGCTCCGATTTGAATGCTATAGAGAGTTCACTGTCACTCATCTTTTTGTGATGCCTTCACTCGCGTGTGTGCGGATGCTATCTTCTAACGGATTGATTTTTTTTTTTTTTGATATTCGTTTTTTGTTTGTCTGTTTGTTTGTGGTTAGGAGTGATTACTTTTTCTTGTCTTTCCGCAGCAGTGACTCGCGTAGAAGCGTGATTGAGGAAGCTTACAGACACGGAAAAGAAAAGAGTTAAACCAATCGGAAAAAAACAAGAAACGATCGGTAGCGGACACAATGCCTGCGAGAGCGTCAATCAAAGTACAGGAGCGCCGCCAGATGATAGTGTGCGCACACCCGATGAAGCGCCACAAACAACAGGAAGAGAGTTAAACGCACGTGTAGCGAACGGAGAGACAAGGGCAGCTAGAGAGGCCTGTGTTCGTTGAAAAGATGTGTAGTATTTTGTTGGGGTTCGATTCGGGTTCGCAACGCGACGAGTGTGCAAGAGACAAAGGACGGAAAAATGTACTGTTCGCAGCAGCTAGCTCCGACATGAGCAGATAGAGAGTTAGAGACAACAAAAACAAAGAAGAAGAAGTTGTTGAGATAGGGGAGCTACCATACTGTGATTGTGACGGGCGTCTTTCGGAAGACTAAGCGACAACTGACCGAGTCACCCCTCGACGGCACCTACAGGGCAAATGGCACGCGGCACAGCGCGCATGACACGAGCCTGCGACGGTGTCACGCGTACACCAAGTTTCGCTGTTCGCCACACGCTCTTCCACTACTGTGTGCCGTCCTTTTTCTTCGATGCGACACGCTCATGCGGGTCAGCCTGCCGGACGCAAGGAGACACCATGTCAAACAGGTGGCGATAGGTAGCAAAGGGGAGCTTTGAAAACAAAACAATAACAACAACATAACAACAACGACCACAAAAACAACCCTGAGTCAAGGCCCGGGATGAACAGCGAAGAAGTGGAGAACGTCCAGCCTGCGATACCGACGCTGACGCTTTTCCTTTTTTTCACGGTCGCACACACACGTTCTCCCTCTCTTGTATGTGCTGTCGCATTGAGACAGACAGATTATCCTATCTGTACAAAAAGAGGACGGAGACGGAGGAGCTACGCATGCGTGTGTGTGTGTGTGTGCATACCCCAGAACACCCGCGCTCTCACGGAAGACGCACGTCCTGTCCGAAGATCTGCGAAAGCTCCTTCTCCAGAAGATCCTTGAGCGAGTGACCATCGTTGTCGGAGATCCACTGCACCGTTTCGGCCCCGGTGCCATCCGCCTCGGTGAGTACAACCATGTCGTAGTGATGCGGTCCAGAGATCGGCGATGACAGCCAGAGCTGAACATTCGGCGCCTGCTTGTTAATGATGTAAGCACCGTGCGTGGCTGTCTCGAGGTTCAGCACACCACTGCTGCAGTTGAGGTCAGACACTTCCGCGTGGTCAATGTCGTCAAGGACGTTCTCCAGCTCTTCCAGGAATGTATCCGCGGCAGTGTTGTACTTGACATCCGTGAAGCCATCCATGCCGAGCTTTGAGTAGTGCGTGCGCTTCTGGGGGGAGTTGTCGCCCACGCTCGATGAGGTCGCCGTGGCTGCGGAGGAGTAGGCGTTACCCGGGCACGACGCTACGTGACGCAGTGCGCACACGCTTGCCAGCGTAGACGGCGTGCGTGTGCGCACATATGCACTGCTCAACCGACGCAGGGAGGCGACACCGTAAACGCTTATCACCTTCATGATCGGCAACTCGCAGCAGAAAGGAAAATATGGATCGCGATTAAAATACCTCGTGACTATCAGTGGCTCGTATATCAAGCGTTTACAACGTCACCACAGAACAGAAGAACGATGACAACAACAACAAGGAAAAACAGAGCGAGAAAAACCGACAGAGATCAGGGCAGATGGTATGAAGAGAGCGGTAGGGTGTGTGTGTGAGAGAGAGGCCAAAGCATTTCTCGCGTGTATCGGAGAACTGGTGCCGGTATTGTTGTTGTGACGGGAGGAACATGACGAGCACAGCCTCATCTTGTTAGGTATGACATGCTGCTATCTTTTTTTTTCGCATTTTTAGTGCTTTTTCCATTCTGCGGGAATACGCTCGTGTGCATTGTCTAATAATTGTACAGTTGCTTTCCGCGCCGACGACGTGCGAGAAGCTGCTCTGCCCAGAGACCTTGAGCGACGCGTGACGCCCCGCTTGACCCGAGCACGTCTTCCACCTGTCGGGAACGGGAAGCTGTGTGACCGTGATGGGCTTCATCAACGCGTGGCACCCGTCGATCCGCCTGCTGTCGGGTGTACGCTCGCTCTCTCTCATGGGAAGAGGTGGTGGATGTCACGCTCATGCTCGATTCGTTGAGACCTTCTGGTTGTGTGGCAGAGTTCGTGCCCGAACTGCGGTACGGCTGCCGTCGCTTCCATGCCTCTGTCTGCGTGCGATCGGCTTGTTGAAGTGATCGCTGTGCTGCCGTCGTGCGTGCCGCTGTTGTGGGCTGTGACAGCGCAGAAGACGGCTTTGCGTTGCGGTTTCCGCCGTGTCGTGGTACCTGACTTTGTGTCCAGTCCGTCGAGGTCGACGTGTACGACGTGACCACACGTTCTTTTTCCTCGTCGTCTCTCAGCGCTGATTCGCCGTCCTCATCGTTGTAGAACCCCTCACGATCTTTGCGTGTGGCGTAGCCGCATCCTTGCTTCACACGGCTCCGCGGCACCCCGCATGCATCCACCACAGAGTTGGAGTGCGAGTACTCGTAACAGCGCTCCGGCGCAGGTACAACATCGACCGCTGTCGACGACGATGATGTCGGAGCCAATGGGCGGCCATCTGGTGATGGGCGCCGCAACTGTGGACTCGGCGAGCGCCACTGAGGTGTCGCTTGGTGCTGATCCTCGACGTGCTCACGGTGCGCGCTGCCAGTCTCACCGTGACGAGCGCGGAGAGCCGCCACTTCCCGCTCCAGCGTACGGAGTTGCATCTGATGCACGTGGTGTAGCTCCGCTATGCGCGTTTCTGTGTCGTGTCGCATCACTCGGTGCTTGCCTTCAGCGAGTAGGAGCTGACGTTGAGTGGCGGCGTACTTGAGCTCAAGCGCGCGGTACTCGGCAAGTGAAACCACACGCGGGACGAGGTCATTCTCGTCACCGCGGTCTGCCGTCTCCTGCGAACGCACAGTCGGCGCGTCAAGATCTGAAGTGTTCTCTTCTACTCTTCTGGGGGAACCTCCATCACGGCTCGCATCGCTGCCGTGACGCACGCTTCTCTGCAGCATCACCGTCGGTGCGACAGCGGACGTCGTACCGGCAGAGCGGGCTGGTGCAGCGTCTAGCAAGCGCAGCATCATCGCGTCCGCATCATCTTCCTCTTGTTCCTCGTCCGCTAGGCTTTCATTCGCCGCGTCTTCATTCTCACGTGCCACCGACGCACTCAAGGCAGACGTAGAGGTCGGCGGTGTACCTTTGGCGTACATGGAGAGATTCGATATCCACGCACCGGGGTCATACGAGCCCATCGTCGGCGTGCCTGTTGGCGACCGCCTCACAGACGCTCTCGACACGGACGACGCGGCCATCGCAGCACCTGCCGTGTACACCTTCTCGGACGACACAGGAACGCCCGCTGTCATTTGCCGAGAGGCGTGCAGGAGAAGCTGCCCAACAGCCGCCTCGGTCTGCCCCAGGCCGTGGTGGTAGTCCCTCAGTGCGAGCTGCAAGAACGCCACGAGTCCAGACATGTCCTCTTTGAGCTGTGTGAGCGACGGGCGGACTGTCTGCTGATAGACCCGGTGCATGCGCGCGACCTCCGTCGAGAGACGCGCCAGCTCCTGCTCCAGATTGGCGTTGTGAGCTTCCAACTTACGATTCATACGCTGACACGCTTCTAGTTGCTGCAGCGCTGCCCCGAACTGGGCCTCCAGGGCATTCACCGACTCGCTGGCAACGCTCAGTGGAAGACCTGCGTCGCCCGCCTGAGGAAACAAGGCCTCGTCGTGTCGCAGCGATAACGCAAGCGACAGGGGCGGCGTCGGATGATGAGGATGGGATGTTGATGAGGATGCCGGTGGCTGGATGGTGAGCGGTGCCCACGGGTCCACCACATCCACGGAGATCCCTCGTTGTTGGCGGTGCCGTTGCATGTGGGCGGCGCCGTCGTCTTCGTGGTCTTCCTCGAGGTGGGTGGCGCGGCAGCAACTTGACGGTGTGGCGGCGCTCAGCCACGACATGTTACTGTACGGTGAGCTCAGCGGTAGTGAGCGAGGGGACGATGACAATGCAGAGAAGGGCTGCGCGACGCTTCCATGGCCCACTGCGGCCCCGCTGGGGGTCGGCGGTGGCGATGCGCGCCGCACACTGGGCGAGGTTCTCGTCACGGGACTGTCCGCAGCGGCAGCCACAGCCGGCGCCGCAGTGGTCGTCTTTGGTGTGGCTGCCCGTGCCAGCGTGGGCGTGGCATCCATGCTGGCGTTGGAGGTTCCTCCTGCATCCGACGAGTAGGAGCTGTTGCGGCGATGGTACGTGTAGGGAGCGGTCTCGTTCACTTGGGAGGGCGGGTCGAAAGCGGTCACATCGAGCGCGCTACTGCGGCGGCGACCCATAGCCGAGGGTGTGGCGGCTGCGGCAACAGGTGAACGATGGGACACGTAGTGAGAGGTATCATGCCTAGACATCGTTCTCATGTGAGTGAGCGAGAGAAGATGCAGCGATCTAAAAAAAAGAAAAAAGAAAAAAGAAAACACACACAATAAAATGAAGCGGTACAAGCACAGTGAGAGAAGGGACAAGACAAAGAGCACGAGAGCGTGCAGACGACACAAACACACACAGCAAGTGTGTGCTTGTATGTCTCAAACAAGATCTACAGCGAAGAGCAGAGAACTAACGACGACAACAATGTACCGCTCACGGATGTGTACGGCACAACACCACCTCCCTACCATATTTAAGTTGTTGGCCGTTTCCATGCGTGAGAGGGGGGATGGGGATGGGGAGGACAAAGAGAGAGAGAGATGTGCGCAGAAAAGAAGCAGTATGGAGAGGTACACGTATGAGCGTCAGGGCACGGATAAATGAAGGCTTTGTACGATTACCTGTGCGACAGACGGTTGAAACTGCCCTCTTCCCCTTTTTTTTTTTGTGTCTAAGACCTTTTTTTCTTTTTCAGCAAAGAGTTCATGCAATGTCAACGTGATGGGGTAAAGAAAGCCGCCAAAGCAAGCGAGTGAGATAAAAATGTTCTTCCAGACCACGTGCGGTGCCAAAAGAGAGGAGAGAAGCAAAGCAAAGTGATACCTTGTTACGCGGGTGAGTAGACGCCGCTTGTGTCTTGCTCAGGAAGTCCGTACTCGAACCAGTCTGCAGCGTAGTCATCCTCGACCGTGGCGCCGGTCCACGCGTGGTGACGCCCACCTTGTTCTTTCATGGGAATATCCGCGCTCTCGTCAGGAGCAACGGGGATGGCTGTGGCGGCTGCGGCACCGTGAATACGATCCTGCGCCAGTGGCAGCGGTGCCGTCCACTCCTCCGTGGACATGGCGACGTGAAGCTTCGAGAGCTGCTCGCGCCACTGCTGAAGTTGCTGAAGCCCAGAGGTGATGCTGTAGCTGTGCGACATCTCCGCAACCTCACGAGGAGACACGAGGCGTAAACCCGTTGTGCAGAGAGCCTTGAGAGCATCTGGGAGCACATCCGGCAGCGTGTAGCCGCGGGGGCGCGTCGTCTTTACCGCTGGCAGACCTTCAGCGATCAGGTCGGGGTCTTCCCCGGGGAGCTCAAAGACGCGGTTGCGGAGTTCGGCTTGCGTGCGTAGCCGACGGTACGGCGGGCAACACGTCAAGAGAGCCAGCAGCAGCTGCGAGAGCGCGTAGCACGGCGCGGAGGCGGCCTGAGGGTGTGGCTTCCAGCGACTGTGGAGAGCGAAGAGACCCGTGACTGCACACGGTGGTGCGTAGCGCACGAGGCGTGAGCGAAGAGAAAGCGACGGCGCCTGCGTATCGGCTGCGCTCTCTTGCCCCGTTGTGGACGTGCCCTCGATACCTGGATCCCCCGAATCGACGAAAATCTGACTTCCTTGGCGTGCATCGCGTGCCATAGGCCTCGCAGTGGTTTCATCGCGGTGCGACTCCGTCGCTTCACCCGCGCTGGTCGGCACGAAGCACTCCGTCAGGAAGAGGTGCGCTGGACTCACCGTGCACCACGCCCTCAACACACTCTCCGGCATGTCCGCGTTGTCGCCTAGAAGAACGTAGTGAAGCGCGTCCGCGACCTGCTCTACGATTTGAACACACTCGCCCACCGGCAGGCGACGCCGCGATGTGAAGAGGACGTCTTTGAGTGACGTGGTGGTAACCTGGGCACCTGGTACGGGATCTTCGCCGAGCACCGGTGGATGACGGGGATCGGTCAGCACCATGCCCAGTGAAATCTCCGGCTGGCCAGCCGACGAACGAGAGCGGTGTGTGGAGTTTTGATCCTCGACATCGTCGTGTGCCGCTTCGCTTTCGTCTTTTCCCTCTTCGTCCCGATCATCCTGATCGTCAGCCATGGCCGGATGCGTCTCAGTGAACGCACCCCAGTACTGTAGGAGATGTGGGTGGCACCAGCTCGTACGGGCCGCTGCGTCCAGCACGAAGTCCATGAGCGACTGTGTCTGAGCGTCCGCAAAGGCTGCGCGGATGACGTCAACCTCCTCTGTGGTCAAAGTACCCTCGGCTAGCTCCGCGCACACGGCTCCGGTATTCCCAAGCCCACTCTCCAATATCTGCAGCGACACTGGGCACGAACCAAAGTACCACCGGCTATGTACCTCGCCGTCTTCCGTGGGACCTTCTTGGAAAGAGAAGGACGGGCTGCGGCGTACAATCGCACGCGTGGACACGAACTGAAGATCGCGTGCCGCGTGTGGGATGATGGGCTCGCGATGAAGGGTCTCAAAGGGCAGCCGCCATGGCGCGAGTTGACGACGACGTACCCACGCCAGCACTTCAGCCTCTGTCGTCAATTGGGTCAGCTCGGAAGCGGTGTTGTCCGTGGTAATTGGATGTCGCTGCTGTTGTTCGGGAAAGAACAGATCAGAGAGGGCCCTCGACAGTTCTTCTTTTGAGTGTGGCTCACGCGGCACAAAGCGACGGAGAAGATCGGCTGCCGCGGTCTTCTCGTCCTTTTCAGCCGCCGCTCTGTCCTCTGCGCGCCACTTTGCCGTACTCTGCAGGCGCCAGACACTCTTGAGGCGTGTCGCAAAGGCCTCAAACTTAGTTGTGCAGGTGAAATTCTGCCGTAACAGGAGTGGCGCGCAGCCCGCCTCGTCGGACATCTCCGCGATCAGCTCGGTGGCGGATGCGGCAATGGCGAACTGCGCCATCGAGGGCTGAGGGTTGGGCAACTGTGAGAGACTGTAGCACATCAACCAGAAGCGTTCTGCTGCCAGCATCGACTGGTGCTTGTTGATGGATACTGCCCGCGCTTCCTCGCGCACGTGTTCGGCGATGGCGAGTAAATGTTCTGCCGCCGCCTTGGTCGTGGCGGTCGCTGCATCACGTTTAGAGGACGACATGGAATCGGTGAACAACATCGTGTCTGCGCTGCAGGCCAAGATTCAGAAAAAATAAAATGAAAAAAAAAAAAAAAGAGGATATATGTGGAAGTGAGGTATGAAAGGTCGTGCACGAGACTTTGCGAGTGTGTGTGCGCGCGTGTACCGCAGTTCCAAAGGCAGCTGTGTATGACTGAGAGAGACCTGGTGAGGGAAGGGGTACGGTGTGTCTCTGCGCAGCGGCATGTGGCGTAAGCGTGAGAGAGACACGGCGCGCAGTAGTCGGAGAGGGTGGAGGGAACACACACGGAATAAACGTGCCCCAACGCTTGGGGGGAAGCGCTCCGTGAATGACAGCGCCAACGCCGCTTGTGCTTCCACTGATCATTGCGGGTCTGTCGAGATGGATAGGCTTTTTACCATGGCTTTGCAACCTTTCGCTGCGGCCCACACCTGATGCACACTCACCAATGCACTGACGAGCGTGTTCACCTCTCCTTCTTTTTCTTTTTTTGTTCTTTTTTTTTTCTCGCGTGCTATGGTACGATAGGAACGTGGTGTATAGATGAAGAAGCGCACACGAATCGCTGTACTGGCTCGCCTGTGTCTTGCAGACGCACGCACCAGTTTACATCCTCCTCTAGTGCTGCTTCTGCTTTTTGGAGCTAGCATTGGGTGAAGGTGATCTGGCGGCAGACGGACCCTTGCTTTGGGCCTTTGCCTTGCTGTCATGACCGCCGACGACTGCTGCAGGCGTCAGGGAGGTACAGGCCTGTTTGATGAGAATAACGGGCATCAAGTACCACGGTGCGGTCGGCAGCATGAGCACGAAAAACGCGTCGCTCGGGGAGTTGTGCTTCGTGTACTTGTAGTCCTCAAAGTACTCGAGACCCGCGTACATGATTGTCTTGTACATTGTCAGGACAGAGGTGATGAGGCTGACCTTGAGCGCGGCACCTCCTGCTCCGCACAGGTGGAGCAGAACTGCCAAAAGGCCCATGGCGACCTCGACCATATTGAGATACGTCTGCAGCACCACAAAAGGGTCATCGTTTGGCTTGTAGCGGCGGTCGTGCTCGGCGTAGATGTTCCACTTCCCGAGGATGGGATAGTTGCTCAGCGGATGGACCTGGTTCTTGTCGCCCACCTTGGGACGCGTGAGGACGTACAAGCCATCGCAGATGACGATCGGTGCCACGAGCAGGTACCACGCGACGGCGAGCTTCGAAATAGATGCTTTTGCCATTTTTTTTTTTCGCTTCTCTTGAGTGTGCGTAGAAGCTGTGTTGATATGTACTTGACGAGACAGGGATGATTGATTGTTTAAGTTCTCTTTTGAGCCTTTTGTGTGAACGTAGACACGTGTGTGTGTGTGCTGGATACATCGATCCACAAACGACGGAGTCGAGTCGGGGAGTGAGGAAAACGAAGTGGAGTGCAGAGTGTGTGTGTGATAGGTGAGAATAGCGCAGTTGACGCGAAGGAAATGGACAATGTGTCGCACACAGATGCGGTATTTGACCGCTTCAGCCGAGTGGGCCATGAGCTTTTGGAACGCCACAAAGTGAAGGACAACGATTGAGCGGCTGCCTCGATCAGCAAAGCAACAAAAACAGAAAAAAAGCAGCAGGTAGTTGAATGCGAAACTCACAGAGACATCGCCCCCGCCTTACACCTGTCTGATTCACATGAAGCGAGCTGGTGCCCAACGAAACTCACCGAATTGTGCGTATGAGGCATTCTCTGGCAACGGCCAAGGGTCCACCGCACGCAGCACCTCCACCCCGCAGGGGCCGGTGCCCTTCGATTGAAGCGTCCGTCCCCACGGCGCGCGCATCGTGTCGGCCACCCGCACCCCGTGTTCTAACGACGCACCGTGCGCGGTGTCCACGTCGCGAGCGATGGGCCCTGTGGCTGGTGATCGCGCGGTGCCATGTGCGCCGTACGGTGGGAACCACAGCGAGCGTCGAGGGGGCGGGAGTGGCGGCGGCGCATCGATGGAGAGTCCACGCGGACGCATGTGCAGCCAATCGTCTTCCTGCTCGGCGTCCACCTGGTGTGCCTCTGCCAGCGGCTGGATACCTGAGCGGCCATCTGAGACCGGCGCCGCAACAGGCAGAGAGGGGGTCACAAGGCGCGGACCTCGTCGATCTGTTTGTGTCCAGTGCGTCTGTGCTGCGCGATCGTCGGTCCGAACGATTCGGCCTGGAGGGCGAGACCGTCGATCCTTTTGGTACGCCGTATAGGGCCAGCCGTCATCACACACAAGAGACCTGATGTCGTCTTCGACAGGGGCGTACTCACCTAAAGGAGCACTCAGTGAAGACTGAAGGTGTTGAGAGGCGTTTCCACCGCGTGTCTCGTTCTCACCGAGCAGTGCCTGCACGCGACGTGCGTACCGGTAGCGCTCAAGGACGTCTTGTCGCCTCACCTTCACAGATGTGTCGCACGCATTGGCGTGCGATGGCGTGTGCACATCGTCTGGTCGACTGTGACTACGAACGAGACCATTCAATGGCGTCTGTACGCGCGGCACGCACACCGAGTTCGCCGCCGACACGTCACGCGCAGGACGAGCCGGTGGTGATGCGGGCACTGGGCTGTCCAGTGTGCTATCCGCCGCCCCGGGGGAGGGCTCCTCAAGCATGTCCCTGTGATCGGAATCCAAGCGTCTGGATACCCGTACACAAAAATTTCGCTCTCGGACTCATACGTGATGCCACGAACAAACAACAACGACGGAGGGACAGCAAGTGTAGAGGAGAGAAAAGAAGACCGTAGAAAAGACAAGATTCAGTGTGAGTAGGGAGATGAATTTGGGGGAGATGGGACGCACAGTCGCTCGCCGATGCTTGGCTACATGTAACACAATCTCGTTTGAAAACCCGCGAACAGACCGGACAAGCTCACACGTTGTGCTTTCACAACGAGAGAGAGAGAGATAGAGACACTGTGTCACTGTCCTTTGGTTGATTCACCTCAGCTCCTCGTGTGTCGACCCTTCGCCCCGCACACATGCCTCTCTCTGTACTGCCCGTTCGTTCAATCGCGTTTTACTTTTTTTTTTCTTTTTCTTCCTTCTTTGTTTTCTTTCTGCGCTTTACACGCGACACGAGGGGGGAATATGTGAACGACATGAGCAACATCCGCTCTTACCTCCAGATAGCGACGCTCACACGTAGCGAAACACCAGCATCACAAAAAAAAAAAAAAAATGAAAGGGCGATCAGCTAGAACAACTTGGGGGTCGTCCTCGTCTTCCGTGTCATCGCGTCACGTTAGTAGAAATCCTCTGTTGAGAATTCCTGCACGGCACTTTTTTGTTGGGACGCCGCCGTGTCGTTCGCCGCCGCATCAGTCGTCGCGGCGGGGCTTGTGAAGGCCCCAGCTGTCAAGCCACCAAAAGAAAGGACATCACGGCCAGCACCGCTCGTGCGCGTGCTGCCATCGTCGTCCAGCGAGGTAGCGTGACGTCCGTGATTGGCGCGTTCTTCAGCGATCTTCTGCGCGCCGGCCTGAACAAAGTGGATCACGGAGGCCATATCACGATCGCCCATGCCCGCTTCTGCGGCGGCGCCGAGCATGCACAGTGACGTGTCCAACACGGGAAACTGCTCTTCTTCGTCTTCGGCCGCACCACCCTCCTCGGCACCTGTGGGGCGCCTCAAAGGGAGCGAGGCGTCAAGCAAGGACAGGTCATGCAAGAGACGGTTCACCGAGGCGCCGGAGGAGGGCGGTAGCTTGTCTGGATTGCGGACGAGGTCCTGCATGGTCGGGGCATTGCGCCGCAGCATCGTGCTGGCACCCCAAGACGCGTCCAATACCTGAACTAGTTTCGTTTGGTCTTCAATGCCGAGCCGGTTCGCGAGCGTCATCGCCTCGGCTGCGGCGGCGTTGTGGGATGCGACCAGTGCCTGGGCGATCAGCTTCGCCGCCGAGCCGGATCCGTTCTCGCCAAGATGATGAATGGTGTCCGCGTACATGCGGAAGATCGGCAGCATACGCTGGTAATACTCCGCTGGTCCACCGACCATGAGCACCAGCTGACCATTGAAGACCGCGCGCGGGCTGCCGCTCATGGGGGCGTCCAAAAAGTACGCGCCACGCTGCTCAGCCACGGCGGCGCACTGCCTCGACAGGGCGACATCCACGGTTGTGTGATCGACAATAATCTGACCAGGACGCGCGTTCGTGAGCAGCGCTTCGTCGTCTTCAAGCAGCACGCGTCGGGCAGCGTCGTGATCGGCCAGGGCACACACAATAATATCACACCACTTCGTAACCGTGTTGTAGCGATCGTGCAGACGCATCGCGCAGGTGGCGCCATCCACACCGAGGTCATCGCTGATTTGGCGCGCCTTACTCAACGTGCGACTATGCAGCTGCAGGTAGAGGCTGCTACGGCCCTTGAACGCGAGGTTGCGGGCGATGGGCAGACCCATGCTACCCAGCCCAACGACTCCCACATTGAGGGAGCGCTTCGCCACAGACATCTTGACACGCTGATGTGTGTGTGTGTGTGCTTCTACGTGGGAACTATCAACGAAGGGATGGAGGGGAAGGAATTGGGGGAGAGGGGGCGGGGGTGAGGAAGAGTGAAAAGCTCATGTTTCCTGTCGTAGACAACATCTCGCCGGCCGCGCACACTGAAGGCGTGCGATGCAGCGGTGAGAGGCCATTCTGAGTGCCCATGCGGAGCGACGCCAAACAAACAGACCTTCTAGGTCGGAGGAGAGACGAGTGGGGGGAGGGGGAGGTCACATATCTTGCGGTGAAAAGGCGCGAATCACCGCTCACCACCTTGCCTGATGCCCTCGGTGATTGGCAGCTATTTCTCACTCACCGCTGATCCTTTTTCTCTTCCAGAAGCGGCGCCACTCACCCGCGTAGGACCCTGTGTGTTTCCTTTTTTTTTTAAATTTGTATGTAGTGCAGTTGATGTACGAGGCGACACCGCATGCACCCACACACGGTAGACACAAATGATTGAACACGCGAACAGGCCTATTGTGTCAATGTTACGCATGAATCCGGCAACTGCCACAGGGGAAAAAAAATCTCAAGCGAAGCTTTAAACAGACAAATAAACAACGAACAACATACAAGAAAAGATGAATCAGCGAACGGTGGGAGGATGAACGAGAGAGAGACGGAGAGAGCGGGAGAAGCGACGCTGAGGTAGGGATACGGCGCAGCACGGTTATACCACACGTTCATTGTACCCACAATCCCTCTGCAGCTGTCTCTTTGTTCGTTTTTTCTTCTTCAGTTTTTTTTTTTCTTGTTTGCAGACCATCCACAGGTTCACTGCTCTCGTGGAGCTCCTCCCATTTATTTCCGCGCACAACAGCGACGATGACGTGACAGGCGCTGTTTGCACAAAGTCCGTCGTTCTGTCTTTACGCACCCAGAATCACGTTGTTGATGGGAATAAAGATCAGCTTAATGAAGAAGCCAAGCACGCCCATCACGAGGAAGCCCATCAGGGTGATGAAGGCACTCTGCGTGAACTCGTTGTAGTTCGGCTTGCGACATTTGCGGACCAGCATGCGACTGTTCTTCACGAAGGTCGTGACGGGGACAATGAGCACATCATCGAGGAAGTCCATCTTGCCGTCTGTTCGTGTGTGTGTGTGTGTGTGTGTCTGTGTGTGTGCGGTGGGGTGCCTGTTGCTTCTTGTCAAAGACGCTTTCCGTGTTTCGCATTTTTGTTTCGTGAAGTGAGACGAGAGGAAGTCAAGCGCGTGGGAAGAGAAGGCGTAGGATATGAGAGAGCGAGAGAGCCGACATAAGACGCCACCGTGCGCGCGTGGACCTGCCTCGACGCACGGCGCATGAGTGTCAAGACACAGTGTGATGGCGCTCGCCTTTTCATAGCGAGCCGGCCGCGCGATGGAGTTCGTGAGACACGAGTGGCTGGCCACGGCGACAGCGCATACACACACAGGTCGGCACATGCGGACACAGAACCACATCATCACCGGAAAGATCACAGGAGGTGGAGGCACACACGGAGCTGTTGCGACGTCAAGTGGGACCCACCCGCACCCACACACACAGACAACGGATTCTTCTGTTCGTGGAGAACAGTGAGAGGGGTGAGACTTGGGTGTATAGTTGATTATCGGGCGTAACGTGATCCATCAATGGCGTCCCCACTTTGTCTACGGAACCAAGGCATAAGAGACCACCCATGTGCATTCGCACAACAATCTTTCGTTCTATGAAAACAACAACAACAGAGAAGAAAAAAAAAAAACACATGAGACGGTCTTTGTATGCTCACCGCAGACGCTGGGGCATGGAAAAGAGGAGATGAGCCAGGGCTCAAGCTCGACGTCGTGTCGTGTCTATTCGCCGCCAAGGTAGCGTATCTATGGGGATTCCATCTTCGTAGTCTTTTTTTTTCCCCCGTCTCTTGACTTGAATGTATTTCTTGCTGCTTTTTTTTTTTTGTGTGTGTGTGTTTGGTCATCGCCATCGCGCGTCGGAGTGTGGATGCGTGAGACTACTGCACTGGCATCATGTCACCGGCGTAGAACGCTTCTTGTCCATCCACGGCAGGGTTATCGTCTTGCTGCAGGAGCGGCTCAATGACGGCGTCGTGGTCGGGGAGGGCGAAGAAGACAATGCTGCATCGGCTGCTGTCGTTCTTGACGTTGCGTACACGATGGGGTGTGGCCTCAATCAAGCCACCGGTCCACTTCTCCAGGAACAAACCGGCGTTGACGAGCAGCGCGTCTTCGAGCACAGGCACGGCGAGGTACTGCTGCTTCTCCTCATCCCACACCTCGAGACCACCTAGAGCGTCTTGAGAGAGCAGGGTGACAGTACTAAGATCCTTGTGTGTGTCCAAACGAATAGGCGCCTCGACCGCCTCGCCAGTTGCGGACTGACGCGTATGCGGCTGCGTCTTGGCGCCCTTCTTGCGCAGGACCTTCACACCGCGCGGGTTGTTCACGGACTGCGAGTTTTGAATCTCCACACCTTGCTTGACGCGTGTGGCGAGCCCGAGTGGCGGGTAGTACTTGGCCTGTAAGTCACAGTCGCGCTTCGAGTGGAATGGTGTGAAGAACTCGAGATCGTACGTCTCCGCGGGATCGAAGCCACCCTGCGGCACCGAAGGACGGATGCCGAGTCCACAACTAATGTGCCGCATTACGTCGAGGCTGACGGCAGCGCACAGGTCGTAGTAGGCGACGAGCATATCGCGCAGGTCGGACATAAAATTATTGTTGAACTCCGGCATCCCCGGCTCATGACCCCCTGCCGGTGGGTTGTTCACATGGTTCAGTAGCACATCCCACGGGTTACGACGACTAATCGCGGAGAGGTACTCTTTTTCTTCCCAGCCGGCTTGCTTGAAGTATTCCCGACGAAGGTCTGCCGGGTCGGCGACGTCTTCACGACCAATGGAGAAACAGTCAATCGCGTCGTCAAGGCCGCTAGCACCGACGTAGCGGTAGTAACCACGGAAGCCGTTCGGAGCCTTGATGCTCTCAATCTCAAACGCACTGAGAGGCGTGCAGTTGTAATTGTGCGAGTTGTTCCTGCGCAGGTAGCCACTGGCAGCGGCGTCTTGTGAGTTGAGCACATACTGCTCAAAAAAGATTCGACTATCACGATGCAGTTGATCGAGGATCGACTTTTGAATGAAGGGGTGCTGCACGTAGCAGTAGCCGTGGCTTTGGAGCGACTCCAACAGCGAGTTGCTGGCCGCCTCTGTCACGTTGCCTGCGCCGCGGCCGATCTTGACGAGCGTCCCACGACGGGCGGCGGAGAAACGGAACATCCCGTTGTGTGTCTATGGTGGTGCTGCGACGGATGAAGCGCTAAGTGCGTTTATCTTGTTCGTCTTCTTTTGGATTTTTCTTGGTTCAACCGATTGAGGAGCCCATGCACGGTCGTGTGGTGATGATTCGTCACGTGTTTGTGTACGTGTGAATATCAGAATGAAGAAAAAGGACAAGTGATATCGGGAGGGGAGGGGACGGGGAAGGAGGAGGAAGACCAGAAGGGTTGTGACAGGCGCGACAAGAAGGTGAAACCACCTCTGGACAAACTACTCGACCTGACGTGTACGCAGTCAAACAGCACAAAAGCACCGCTGAGGATCCACGTGCGCTTTTACCGTTGGTGCGCCGATTCGCCATCGCCTACAGCATTCCAAGCGAAGACGGGCGTACGCGCGCGTGTACACGTGCGGGTGTGAGGAAGACGTGTGCCCAAGTATGCATGAGCGCCGGAGAGTTGTCCTCGTCGCGCCCACCAGAGAGGAAAAAAGAAACAAAAGGCTGCTGCCTTCAACGACACAATAGTAGGACGGCTTCCTTTCAGCGGTCGGCTTTCGACGTTCTTTTTGTTATAATTCTTGTCGCCCACGCGATTTGGAGTTGAGAACTATTGTTGGTCTTGTGTTCGCAGAGCGCCGTCCTTCCACGACTCAGCATGTGGGTGGCTTGAGATAATGTGATACTAAAGAAGGTCAACGTATAAGAGTACAAATGCGCGAGCCACACACACACGCAGAGGAGGAGGAGGAGAGGGAGAGAAGACGTCGATAGCAATTTGAGACGGAACGAAAAGAAGGAGAAGAAGCCAGAGAAAATAAAAGAACACACAAACATCAGTCTTCAATGTGGCGGATACGGAAACGACAGAGAGAGAGAGAAACAAAAAAAAAAAGGAATATGTATTTCCTGTTCTCGTGCCGTGTTCTTTGACTGTCTAAATTACATGTTACACCAACTCAAGAGGTTAAAGGAAGACCCCAAGAGAGTAAGAGAGCGTCTGACATAACGAAATCACAGGAAAACGTATAGCGAAAAGAAGAGACGTAAGCCAGGAAACAACAGTTATAGAAGAGGTCAATGTGACCTGCAAACAAAAAGAAAACAATAACAAAAAAAAAACTTGAAAGCGGTCACACAGTTGCCGTGCTTTTTCTTTTTGCCCCAATCCACACAACGATAGATTCATTTCCGCTATCACAAAAGTACATGTGTGTGTGTGCGTGTGCGTGTGCGTGTGCACGCCTTTACGCGCTTAGCTCCCCACTTCGTTGCTCAGTGGGGCGACGCGTTGAATGAGCGGTTTCATCTGCTTTTGCTGTGTGAACAAAGATTTGTAGTCGCAGTGACCTGCGCGCTGGTAGAACTCTCGCTGATCGATCAGGTGAGGACGCGATTGGCTTGGCCCAATCTGAGGTAAATACGGCGTCGCCTGTGTGTCACCACCGCACGCTGAAATAGCTGCCAGCGGCGCACGCGAACGGCTGCTGGGTAGCACTGTCTGCGGCCCGTGTGGGCGTGTGGGCACCAGTCGAGATCGGTTCAGAGACTCGAGCAGTGCGTTGTACGGCACAATGCGTGCACCTGGATCGCGCTTCAGCGCGGGTAAGAACGTGCTGGACGCGTTTATCCCCGGAAGCGCGGAGGAGCTGCGCTTAGCCGGCGTCACTTGGGCACTGGTAGCCGGCTCGCTGGCCACCTTGCGGATAGTCGAGGGGCGATCACGCACATCATCAGCGGCAAGACCAGCCACAGCGACATCCGCAGGCTGTGCGGCCTCAGTGGCATCCGCCGCCGGTCGTTGGCTCCCTGCGCCGGCGGTATCCACGCGCGGTAATGACCGCGAAGACCGCGTCGAATGGGGGGTATGTGGCGTATGCGGCGCGTCCAGTGTGTGGGGTGCTCTGATATCGTGAGCGTTCGCAACGGCTGGGCCGTCTGCTGAGTCGGCGTCCTTCCCGTCCGGTTGCACTTCGTTTACATGTTTGTCATCCGATGTTGTTCCAGAGGGGGCGTCATTCCCAGCAGCCTGCGTGGCCCGCGCGTAGAGCTGCGCATGCGTTTGCAGGGCGATGAGCAACGCGGTGTCCAACTCCGCTTGTGCCATAGCCTCCACCGCATCCCGCGCCACCAGCTCCTTCAGAACCAGCGTCTCTGCTAGCTCCTCGTACTCCACGCACAGGTCGCTGCTCGGGGTCTCGGGCGTTGCTTCCTTCTTCGGGCCCACGGGCACACCTGTGTCCGTGTCCGACACCACCGCGAGAACAGACTCGCCGCGCTCCTCACGACTGTCATCAAGGCCCACAGGTACGCCTCGTCGCTCAGGTTCACTCTGCGCCGCCTCCGCCGCTGGCATGCGTGCTTCTTCGCTCCCCTCTTCGTCTTGTTCCTCTGTCTCCGTGCGGCGACTGGCCTCCCTGTAGAGGCCGGGCACTACGTAGGGACACGAACTCGAATTCGCGGCGGGGTTCTTTTCCACATAGATGTCATCCTCCTGAAACGCGTCGAGGACATCCTGCACGTCCACAGGTCGGTAGTGCATCGACGGACGCTTGCCTGAGGACACTGCGACGGATGGCGAGGGCTGTCGAGAGCTCTCGACGCTGGCGTCGTGCGGTGTGGCCATCCTCGTCTCCCCAATCGCAACGTCGCCGTCATGACGTGCATCAGGAACGGTTTCATCGTCAGGACCGTACTTCATGTGCGTGTTCGCAGCGACGGTCTCGGGAGCGATTCGTGGGGGCATCCCCTTCGTCCACACAACCGGGTTCGAAGTGGATGCGTCGCTACTGTGCCGGGCCCCACTCGCATTCATCGGGGTCGTGGCTGCGGAGGTGGTGGCTTCGGTCATTGTGGTGCTCGAGGTATGCGTGTGGGTTTGTATATGCGTCTTTTTTTTTTTTCTGTGACAGCGAGGTGCACTAACACGGACGACGGGGCAGCTTTTCGCAATTTGTGATTTCGTTGTTCCGGCGCTGCTTGGACGGGGTAAGGGAGTACGTTACTGTGACTATGCGTGTGTGTGTGTAAGGGAGAGAGAGGCCGTAGCAAAAGTCAACGCTTGCAAGACGACGCCACAGAACGGAGAAGGAGAAGGTCGGTGGGGAAAAAAAGCTGAGCAGGAGTGGGCTTGGATCACGTCAAGCAACACATACCCGAAAAGCACGACATGTGTGGGTCTCTCTACTGCGTCGAGAACAGGCGCAGTCGTGAGCGGTTGCGCATGCACACGCACACCTACGTACACACACACACACAGCTCTATCTTGACAAGACAAGAGCACCGCGCGTGTTTGACATCATACACACACACACTGCTCTCTGATGTGTCAAAGCGAATCATACGCATCTGCTGCACGCTGTAGACGGTCGACGGCACCGCGTCAAAATTGTTGTTCTTGTTTTGTACTGGAGTTCTTTCTGTTCTCACACCGTCGCGCTCACGTCCCTGTGTCCAAACCGATACAAGAACCGATTGCGACAACACGGACATGACGTAAAAGCAAGTACATGCGGCCTATGTGCAGTGCGCGAGTCGCATATGAGGGGCACAACGAGGCGAGACGTGAACAATGGAAAAAAAAAAAGAAAAATGGAGATGGAAAAAAAAAAGTGGGGTGTATCTATGAGTTGGCATCTGGGAGCACACGCTTCCGAGGCCGTGTCTCAATCAGTCAAAAGCCTGTTTGTGTACCAACGACACTGCCTAGTGACGCTCACCGCGGAGGCGCAGAGCGAGCTGCACGTCCTTGGGCTGGATCGTCACGCGCTTGGCGTGGATGCAGGCGAGGTTGGTGTCAGCGAGCACGGACACCACGTAGGCCTCGGTGGCCTCCTGCACGGCGAGCAGAGCGGAGCTCTGGAAGCGGAGACCCTCCTTCTGGGCGCCAGAGATCTCGCGCACCAGACGCTGGAACGGAGCACGCTGGATCAGCATCTCCGTGGACTTCTGGTAGCGCTTGATCTCACGGATCGCCACGGTGCCGGGGCGCCAGCGGCGCTGGGCGTTCTTCACGCCGGACGCGGACTTGGGAGCCTTCTTGCTCTTCTTCGTGGTCACGGTGCTCTTGGAGCGGGCGGTTTCCTTGGTGCGGGACATGGCTGTGGGTGTGAGAGTGCGGGAGTGTAACTGGGTAGTCGACAGGCGGAGGCTAAAAGACAAAGAGCATTGTTTAGTTCAATTTTTTCCCCCGAAATAGGTAATAAGACCGAGAAGGAAGGTGTGTGTGTGTGTGTGTGTGTGTGTGTGCAGATGCGTGTGGGATGTACAAGTCGAGATTGAAAAGAGCAGGTTGATGGCACTCAAAGCGTTGGTCAATCAGAGCGGAGACCGCGTACATCACTGTCACTTTTCCAGCAGTATGCACCCCTGATCGGTGTCACTGCGCACGCTGAGAGGGGGGTCATCCCGTCCTTCGTTTCATGTATCTTTTTATTTTAGTTTTTTTTCCCCCCGCTGCTCCTGACTGACACGACACGGTGCAACGTAGGCCAATCTGAAAGCGTTGATGGAAACAGGAGACTTCAACGACGTGTGTCAGCAGAGCGAAACGCGGTGCCATCCGTCGCGTGAAGGGGAAAAAAGGGCGAAGAGAGGTGGTTGAAAAAAAAAAAGGGGGTATCTATGGAGTGCATTGCGGTGCGTGATACACACAGCTACACGCGCAATCACGGGCGCACACACACACTGCTTAGTGGCGCTCACCGCGGAGGCGCAGAGCGAGCTGCACGTCCTTGGGCTGGATCGTCACGCGCTTGGCGTGGATGCAGGCGAGGTTGGTGTCAGCGAGCACGGACACCACGTAGGCCTCGGTGGCCTCCTGCACGGCGAGCAGAGCGGAGCTCTGGAAGCGGAGACCCTCCTTCTGGGCGCCAGAGATCTCGCGCACCAGACGCTGGAACGGAGCACGCTGGATCAGCATCTCCGTGGACTTCTGGTAGCGCTTGATCTCACGGATCGCCACGGTGCCGGGGCGCCAGCGGCGCTGGGCGTTCTTCACGCCGGACGCGGACTTGGGAGCCTTCTTGCTCTTCTTCGTGGTCACGGTGCTCTTGGAGCGGGCGGTTTCCTTGGTGCGGGACATGGCTGTGGGTGTGAGAGTGCGGGAGTGTAACTGGGTAGTAGACACGAGAGTGGAATGCTTTAAAAAAAAACCCGAAAACAAAGACGAGCGATCAGTAAATACGAAGATGCACGCAGGAGTGGTAGTTGCGCGCGCACGGGACAGGAAGCGGGAAGCCGAGGCGATTGCGTGTGGAGTGAGGTGGGAGAGTGGAGATGAGTGATGTGAGACACCGATAATATGGAACAGAGGGAAAAAGGGGCCGCACGGATTCGCACGAGTAGACTCGCCTCTGCTGTACTCACAGCGAAATAAACAAACAAACAAAAAAAGCAGCTGTGTGTCGCGTGCTTGGTCATGCAACTGCTTTGGAGAGTAGCCGAGACCCTTGCAAGGCGCAGCGCATGACCGTCAGGTAAGAGAGCGCGATATGCTAGGAAGTACCTATCACTGTGAACTGTCCTCAGAAGGGGAGGGGAGGGACGCGAGAGAATCCCAGGCACACAGTCGTACGAAGAAATACAGTTCCCTCACGACCGTCTTTTTAGCGTTTCTTTTTGCTTCTTTGTGGTACTTCGAGAAGAGCCACTACTGAGTGAAGTCACAGGAACTTCAGCACCAGTTGAAGATCAACAAAAAAAAAGGGGGCGAAGAGAGGTGGTTGAAAAAAAAAGGGGTATCTATGGAGTGCATTGCGGTGCGTGATACACACAGCTACACACGCAATCACGCGCGCACACACACACTGCTTAGTGGCGCTCACCGCGGAGGCGCAGAGCGAGCTGCACGTCCTTGGGCTGGATCGTCACGCGCTTGGCGTGGATGCAGGCGAGGTTGGTGTCAGCGAGCACGGACACCACGTAGGCCTCGGTGGCCTCCTGCACGGCGAGCAGAGCGGAGCTCTGGAAGCGGAGACCCTCCTTCTGGGCGCCAGAGATCTCGCGCACCAGACGCTGGAACGGAGCACGCTGGATCAGCATCTCCGTGGACTTCTGGTAGCGCTTGATCTCACGGATCGCCACGGTGCCGGGGCGCCAGCGGCGCTGGGCGTTCTTCACGCCGGACGCGGACTTGGGAGCCTTCTTGCTCTTCTTCGTGGTCACGGTGCTCTTGGAGCGGGCGGTTTCCTTGGTGCGGGACATGGCTGTGGGTGTGAGAGTGCGGGAGTGTAACTGGGTAGTAGACACGAGAGTGGAATGCTTTAAAAAAAAACCCGAAAACAAAGACGAGCGATCAGTAAATACGAAGATGCACGCAGGAGAGGCGAAGAGCGTCAATCCAGTCACGAACGTTGAAAGCGTGCCAATCGGTGTGAGAGAGCGAGCGAGTAAGGCAAGAGGGGCGTAGGAGAAGAATAAAAAGAATCGGTGCGGTGAATGCGGGAATGGATCACTGAATTCTCTTTGGTAGCAAAACAGGTGTCGGGCCTTCTCTGGGTCTGATGCGCACGGCTGGTTCTGAGCACCTGGTGAGGACGGCGTCTGCTTCTCGCGTTTTCCTCCGCCCTGCATGGCTCCCAAGTGAGGAGCTGATGGCGCCGCCACGAAACCGCTATGGCCGCGGATATCGCGTTTGTCTTTGGTACGCGCCTCGGTGTATACAAACCACGACGTGTCCGTTGGAATGTTGAATGAGCATTGCGGTGGCGAATACGGCGCCCACACGCACGCGTTCCCCATCTTGACAGAGAAATCACGGGACAACCAAACAACAACGACAAAAAAAAAAAAAAGTGACGGAGACAGCAAAAGAATGGAAACAAATAAAAATTAACAAAGCACCAATCAAGAGTTTTGCGGTGTCGTGCGCTCGAGTAAGGCGTCTTGTTCAGCAAAGAGTGCGTCGTAGTTTACATCAGACTTGTAGAATGACCTCTTGTGTTTAGGCTCCATCAACCATGGCACCGGCGTGCAGACCAGAGCGGTAGCCGCCTCGTCGGGATCCGAGTCAGGCGGGCCACGCGAAGGCATCGTGGTGAGGTAGGAGTCTAGTATGGCATCGCCCATCTCGCCTCCGATCTGCTCGGCGACCTCTAGCACCAAGGCACGATAGTGGCGTGAGTGGAGACGGTAGTTGTCGGCCTCGCGATCCTCGTACGCATCGAGTATCGCGCTCGGCACCGGTGCCCGCGCGCACACATGCGGATTCACTTGGTCCCAGTACCTGAAGCCTCCGAGGACGTCCGTCTCCACAACATCACCTGCGGCGGTGCTCTTGATCTCAAACCGCACGGGCACCACGCTTTCATGGAGCTGCATCTTCTCGCCACCTTGAGAGCGCGTCGTCACAGACGCAGAGGTCTGTGACACACGCGGTTGAGGGCTGGCCGGGCGTTCCACGACTGGTGCGACTGTAGTGCTCATTGTGGGCACAGCGCAAGCCACGAGCTCGGCGTAGCGTGAACGAGGACCAGCCGCTGCCTCGGTAGGGCCCGCCTCAGACATGCGCCGGGACGGCAGCGAGGAGGGTGGGGTAGCGTCCTCGAGCGCGGCTTCGGGATCGACCCCGATCGGGCCTGGCAGAGGACCTCGACGAGAGCGTGACGCAGCGGCCCCACCGTGCGAGCGCACACGCAGCGGAGCACCCCTTGGAGGCGGTGTCACGGGCTGGACGACCGGGGCAGATGCCATCGCATCGTGGCCGTCTAACCTGCTCTCACCGACAGATGAGCGCGGCGCCGCGACACCTGTGATGCCAGCGTCCTCGCGCTGCGTGAGCCGCCGCCGCACTGGGCTACTGATGTTGGTACCTTGCGAGTCACCAAATCTAGCAGTGAGCGACACACGTCCTGGACCAGACTCTCCGCGGAGAGTTCCCTCCCGGGTGTTTCGCCTATCGTCGTGTGCGTCCCGATCATTGACATCGGGGGCTTCGTTGCTGCCGGCAGTGACCATACTGTGGCCTCTGTCAGCGCTGCCCTGGGAGAGAAGGCGCTCGTAAAAAGAGGGACGATCGTCTGCGCTGCTGTGGCGGTGTCCGCAGCTCGCGATCGAAATGAAACTTGTAGGCAGCGCCGTAGGTCTTCGCATCGGGTGCAGACCTTGTGATGCGCGCGTGGACGGCGTGGGAAGCAAGGGCAGCGCGGCGGACGTTGGTTTCGGCGCCGTGGGAGGAAGACCCTCACGTACCGCACGCGGGGCCGCCGCGGGATCAGCCGTAACGGCGCTTGTTGTATCCACATTGTTGCTGTCCACAACGGCCAGGTGCGATGAGTGAGACTGGGGAGCGCGTTGCTTGATAATGACCGCCTCACCGTCATCGACTTCGCTCGCTTCCCCCGTGCAGCTGGTGCGGCTGTACGCAGGTGCCCGCGCCACGGCTGAGGTCGACTCCTGCGCGCGTTCGGCGCCGGAATGCCGACTACTCGCGTGGTGGCCGTCAGACGTGGGCGTGCCATTTCCAGAGTGGCGCGACACCGAGGGAAGAGGGTGGCTTTGTATAGGGCTGTAGTGGGGAAGGAAGGGCATCTCCACCCCTTTGCCCATCGCATCTGTGCCGCTCTTGAACTCCCACCACATATGGCCGTCCGACTGAAGGGGAACCATTGACTCTTTTATCGTCTCTTGCTGCTCTTCCTCCCCGTCATACACCTCTCCGTAATCATCATGAGAAGTGACTTCCTGGTGCGGAAGGTTAGACGAAGAGAGCGTGCCGCTCTCAGGCGTTGAGGCGATGGCACTCATGGCGCGTCAGTCAATGACGCTCTTTTTTTTTTTTTTTGGAAGATGACCCTACTTTTGTCGTGTCTTGTGAGTTCTTCCTATATATACACAAGCGATATGTTGGCGAGTGCGAGCGTGCACGACAGACAGACAGGAGTGTGGGGTGATAAGCATGATGGCACCGTCACGGGATGGACGAGTGATGAGCCTTTGTCAAGGGCTGCCGAGCTCCTCAGCCTGGTGGTCACAGCTAGCAACCCAGGCAGCTCTGCTCAGAGTAAGAACAGCAAAGAAAGAAACAAACGAAGACGAAGGCACGACGATGCACACTGCCGTGATGTGAACAACGCCGCGCGACGTCACCAACAGCCAGAACGAGCCGGAGAACGTGCGTTGGAGGGAGAGGTATAGGCGTTCCACACACCAACCCGCACGAGCCGTAATGACAATCAAGGGATGAAGACGCAATGACAAAATCTTCGCGCAGTTTTTTTTTTTCTCCGAAATCGGTCTTCGCTTTGTGGATGTGTGAACAGATCTACTTCAAGGCAAGAGGAAAACGCAACGAAAAATGTTAGAAAAAACATGTGAGGATAGGTGTTTACGCATACACAAAAGCAGAGAGGGCACAATCACCACTGAGAGTGCGGCACCGTCCGGCAACGGCACCACCAAAACAAGACAAAACAGCATACTCACAATTCCACCCAAACGAGCCCCAACACATGTGTTGTGTCTGCGTTCTCACCCATGTCCGTTCTCTTCATACCCCTTTTTTTTCGCGTGTTGAGTTCCTTTTCTTGTTGTTGTTGTTTGTTTGTTTTACCACTTACGCATCACGTAGGTGTTCCAGTACTCCTTCACCATCTGTTTGTAGTTAATCTTACCCATCTCCAGGAAGCCCATCTTGTTCAGGTTCAGCCGCGGCTTCGCTTCGGGAAACTTGCGACGCGCACCGTCCGCGGCGAGGAAGCGGAACATGGTGAGACCGCGCTCACACGTTTGGACGGCAACGGCGATCTGATCGGGGTCTCGAAGCTCGGCACCTTCGCGAAACTTCTGCCGAATGATAATCACGAAGCGCTCGTTCATCTGCGCGTGCTCGTTGAGCTCACAAAGGGCGCTCGGCGGGCAGAGCACAGCTAGCTTCAGCCACTGGCGGTACGCACGACACACGCGATTGCAGTGAGGAATGCCTGGTAGGTTTGTACCCGCCTGCTCAATAAGACTCTGCGGTACGGGGGCCACCAACGCCTTGCTGCGTACCGCACTGCTCACGGCCCGCGTGGCCAAGGTGTGCTGCATCCTTAATTTCGACTTCTCTTGTTTTCCTTTTTTGATGTGCCACGTACCGCGACACACACGATGGACCGACTACGTTTCTGGGAAACACAACAACGAACCAGGACACGCCAAGACAGTGGGCAACAGAAAAAAAAAAAAAAAAGAATGAAAAAGGAAGTGAGAAGCACACGACGTACCGGGAAGGGTAATTTCACACCGCGACTTCAAGAGAATGAGAATGATGACAGAAAATATGTAAAAAAACAATGAGAGATAGAAGAGACGTGATTGAGAGAGTGCATTTGTAGGGTTTGTTGTGTAGTTGCAGTCAAGCGATGATAAGGCGAGAGAAGCGATAGCTGTGTACGGTGCTGCCCTGTGGTACACAGGCTATGGTTAGTCTGAAGAGACGCACCGACCCATCAGAGGAACGTGAACAGTGCTCGGAGTCGTTCATCTTGGTTCTCTTGTTTTCAACGCGGGGGGGGGGTTCTCTCCTCGGCGACCTCTGGGTCCACGCACGCGCCTGCCCGGACGCATCTCGACAGTTTTACGTTCTGCTTTGGACACGGGCAACATCGGCGTAAGTGTACACGCCCATGTATCCTTTGTTTCCTTCTTTAAACTGTTTTTTTTTTTTGTGTGTGTGAACGCGCTCACTACATCATTCAGTGTGGCGCTGTAACAGAACACGTACTATGTACAATTTCGTTACTTTTACTTTTACTTTTCTTACGGCGAGAACGAATACATACATGTATGTCGTATCTCCTAGGTGTACGTAAACTGATTTCTTCGTTCTCTTCGTTTCCCGTTGTTTCGCGTTTTCCTTTTTCTTAAGTCCGGAGAGAGAGAGAGACGTGCGGGCGACAGTGTGGCGTGCACTCCTGTTGACAGCTTGAATGGCGCCAGCCCGACACCACACAAACAGTAAATGACAACGGGGAGAAAAGAAAGAAAGAATACGCACGCACTGACACCAGCCAGTGTTTCGTCGCCTCCACATTTCAATCATGGCGGTTTCCTCACCATGATCGGTGCTCTCAACGTTGAGGTGAACGCAGAAAACAAGAGCCAGCAACAACAACCACCCCAAAACAAGAATTGAAAAAAAAAGAATAGCTCTAAATCATCATTTTTCGGTCAAATAAAATTGAAAAAAAAAGACGGGCGAAAAACAGGTACGCAAGACTGTTGACATCAAAGTCCATGCAGTGACACCCACATGCCCAGACAGGCGCTAGTCGGTCGTTCCGAGCAAGCACACACCACGCATGCGCCAGTAGGCGTCATCTTCGGCAACGGGCAGATTCACGTCGAAGATCCAGTTGTTGTCCGTGCGGGTTGGGTACTTGTAGACCGGGCAGCGGTAGTGATCCTGCTTGGTCTTCTTCTCCTTGATGGCACCAGGCTTCGGCGGTGCGACAGGCGCCGGGGCATCCTTGTTGACGGCAGAGATGAGCAGCATCGGCAGCTCGCGGAAGAGATCGCCAGGAAAGGGGTCCTTGAGACGCTTGTTGTTCTTATCCCACATGGCACCCTCAAGGTAAAGACCGTAGATAACCACCTCGCCCTTCTCGCACCGCAAGTCTTCGGGCTTCGCGTCTTGTCCCGGACGGTACTCGGAGGAGCGCACCTCGGTGCGCGTCTCGACCTTGTCCAGTGCCCACGGGACCGCCTCGTTCGCGTGACTGCGGGTAATCTCCTGGCGCACGGACGTCAGGAAACCTTGCGGGTTGAAGAAGCCAGAGAGCCAGTACACCTGCGGACGTCCTGTCGTCGCCCAGTTGTTGAGCTGCTCGTGGCGGCGAACCACTTCGTGGATCCAGAGACCAATGTTCGGTGACGGCCAGCCCACAGCTACCCAGCTCGGTGGCACGCGCGCGTCGTACAAGTAGTCCAGCGCGTCCTGCAGGGCGGGCGTCAGAATGATCGTACCGGCGACCGCCAGCTTGAGGTCCTGGCAGGTGCGACGGATCGTACGGATCGTGAGGCCGAGGCGGTCAATCTCCTGACAAGCGAAAATGGAAAGCGGCTGACGGTCGGCGAGGTGCACCTTGCGGTCCACCGACCAATTTTCCGGCACCATGCGGAGGTAGCTGTCTGCCATGGCGAGCACCTTGTCTTCGCGCGTCACACCGCCTGAGGTGGCCGCACCGCGCGGCTGCACGTCGAGAATCGTCGCGAGCACCTCCTGTGCCTGGCGCGTACGGTACGTGATGTCCTGGTTGGCGTGCATTTGGAACACCTCGGGGGTGTCCACGTCGGGGTACGTCTCGCGCACGAACTCGCGCTGGCGATTGATGTCTTCGTGCAGTGGGATGCCGTAGCCGGGGTAGAACTCGGTGAGGTCGACGCCATCCTTGCACTTGTCAGGGTTGGTAATGTGCAGGTCGTACAGGAACTCGGTGATGGCCTTGAAGAGCGCGCGATCGTTGTTGTCGGTGATACGACCACCGTACTGGATGTCGGCCACCATGTAGCAGACGGTGTCGCGATTCACCGGGTTGCGCAGGTGCTCGCCAATCGTGGTCATGTGGTTGATGAGGAACTGCACGGAGGCGGTCCAATCACCCTGGTTGAACTCGTACGGCACGCTGAAACCAATGGGACCGAATTTACGGCGCTCCACGACGACGGAGTGCAGGAAGCACTGCGTGAAAAGCATCGGTTTCCACTCCGGACGGCGGAACATCTCCAAGTAGTCCTGTGACATCCACGAGTACGTGCGGATGAGGCCGGCCTTGATGCCCTGCGGTGGCTCGTTGGTGAGCTTGATGGACATCTGCAGCAGACCGATTGGCACGCTGTTGTGAGGCTCTGCCGTGATCCAAATGCGCGCGTCCTCGTGCACCTCCGGCCGCTTGTCCTCGCCTTGCGGGGGGATCGACTGCAGGCGCAGCTTCTCCTCCAGCTGAAGCAGGAACGGCAGACCTAAATGACAATTCTGCAGCAGCGCCCAGTCGCCGTTCTGCCAGGCGGCATTCACAATGTTCATGGCCGCCTCCTCCTGGCCCTGACCCATCGAGATCGGGAAAATCTTCTTCTTGAGCTTCTTTGCGCAGGCCTCGATGAGCGTCGTCGGGTCACTACCCTGTGAGAGCAGGAAGAAGATCGGCGTGACGCCGGTCGTCTCCTCCACCACCTCGGACAGCTCGAGCTGCTGCGGCTCCGCGAACTCCTTGCCCAGCGTACGCCCCACGTACACCGACGAGGCGAGCATCGTACGATCCTCACGCAGAGCGCGCACGAGCAGCAGGTGATCGAAAGGCTCGAGTTTATCCTGCAGGTCCGGTACCGGCAGTGCCTCCATCGCGTCGCTCTCGATGAAGGCACGCCAGGGCTGCTCGTTGCGGGTGATGAGGTCGGGCAGTTGCTTGAACACACGCGGCACCTGCTGGGCAATGGCCATGACGTTGGCCCAAGCCTTGTCCTTCACCCAGCCAAATGGCTTGGCTCGATCAACCTGAACGGCGCCACCGCCCTTCAGAAGGGCCTCGAAGGACACAGGGTCCAGCGCACCCGCACGCATCTGTACCTTACACGCCATGAGCAGCACAAAGAGAAGCTTGTGCTTAGAGAAGAGCATGCGGACAATGTACTTGAACACGGAGAAGGTCAAGTATTCGATGATGGAGGTGATGCGCTTGGCGGTCACGGGGTGATGCTCGGAGTTCAGAATCGCACCGTCGAAGAGGCCGTTGAACTGCACGAGCGAGGTCTGGTACATGTGGTTGACCAGCGACATCTGCACTGCCAAGAAGTACAGGACCGCACCACGCGAGGCGACAGGACGGTACTCTTCAAAAGCGCCGGCAATGCGCTTCTTCGTCTCCATAGCTGTCGACAACTTCTCGGCGATTTCGGCCGAGGCATCCTTAGTTTCCTGCAGCGTATTGATGAGGTCGACGTCGTCGATCAGATTCCCCTTGGACTCGCTCAGCTGCTTGAGGAGGCGATCCTCGAGGTTCTTGCGGCGCTTCTCGTTGCCGATGATGTCCTCGGTCAGCTTCGCGCTCTCATCCTTGAGCTCGGACTTCTCGCGGCCAATGACCTGCGACAGCAACTGCTGCTCGAGGCCCTCCATCGTGACCGTGAAGTCAATGACGAGGCACTTCGCAAAGAGCTCTGGCGTAAAACTTGGGTTAGGCAGCTTGGTCGTCATGAAGAGCGAGAACTTGTCGTTGTACGTCATTTCCTCGCCGTTGATCTTGATGATCTGCGTCTTGCCGGAGCGGGCAATCTGTTTCTCAAGCACGGGGTCGATCATCGCGTCGACCTCCTCGGGTAGATTCTCAATGATCAGCGGACGACCCTTATCGAGCTGCTCCTGAAGGTCATTCGTGAAGGTGCGGTCACTCATCTGCACAACCTTGTTCTGCATCGCCTCTGTGCGCCTGCGCACCCAACTCAACGCCTGGCCCTGCGGATCAATCATCAACGGAAACTTTCCGCTCGTGGTGATCATGATGGCGTTCTGGATCGAGTGGCTGTCATCCGGCAAGCCTTCGAGCTGCCACTCGCCAATGGTCGTCTCGTCCACAAGGAACTTGACGACATCCAGGTCTGGCGTGACCGGGATGTTGAGCTGCTTGCACTTGGGATAGAAGGTTTCGTAAAGAAGCTGGGTGCGGTACTCGGAGTTGAAGGGACCGCAGTAGGAGATAAACGCACAGCAAATGGCGACATCACCCACAAGACGTGCGATGAGCACCTTGAATTCGTTACTCTGCTGGGTCCAACGCTCACGCTCGCCTGAAAGCGCGTCGATCAAGCCGTTGGCGCTGTCCATGCGCTGCTTCGTGTAGTTCGCATCGTCCTCCAGCGCCTGCTTCTTGGCGTTCTCTTCCGACAGCTGGCGGTTGTAGGCGTCGACCTCCTGCGTCACACGGGCGAGCTCCTCCTCCTGCTCCTCCTTCTTCTTGTTCGCCGCGCGCAGCTGGATACTTGCAATACGCAGCGCCTCCTTCTTCGGCGCCACCACCTTGGCGATTTGAATGTAACGGTACATGCTGCTCACCCACGTGCACAGACCAGCCACGTTACCACACGCCTTGCGCGCGGCGTCGGCATTGAAGCCTTCCATGCGCAGATACGGCAGGAGTAGCTCGCACGTCTCCTCATTGATGTTGTCCTTCTTCGTCTGACCAAAGTCCTTGAGCACCTCGAGCGTGTTCGATTCGGAGGCTAGCTGACGGCCCGAGTAATCCCACGAATCGGTGATCCACAACGCACCCTTCACCATCTCCGCACCTGGCACCAACAAGGAGCGGTGCAGCAGGATGGAGACGGCATCGAAAATGCGCTTAATCAGTGCGGGCGGGTTCGCGAGCTTCTTGAGCATCACGAAATCGTTGGCAGTAATGGAGTTGAGGGACTCAATAGCTGCAATAAGTGCTGGCTCTGCTGCCTCTAGGTCCTTCTTGGCCTCAGCCTCACCCTTCGCGACAGTCGCCGCATCGCGAGCCACCTTCTCCTTGACCACCTCGACCTCCGCACGCTTCTTCTCAGCCTCGGCGGTACGGACCTCGATCTCCTTCACGAGCGCCTCGGTCTCCTTGCGCTTGCTGTTCAGGAGCACCTCCTTCTCCTGTAGTTGTGTCCGCATCACACGCACATCCTCACCAGCCTGGTGAAGCTTCTTCAGACCATTGTTGATCTTCTCGGCATCCTCCTTGAGCTCGCGGAACTTCTTTGTGTACACGGTGGTGTACGACTCAATGAAGCCAAGGTACGACTTGGGGGTGCTGTAGACCGAGCGGCGGTAGCGGGCAAGGTACTCTTCGGAGCGCTCGAGCATGAGCGTGTGGACCTCCGCCATGAACTCCACCAGCGCGCGCTTGTTCTTGTCGTCCGTCTCCATCGGGAACTCCATGATGGTGCGCGACGAGACATCCAGCAGAGCCTGGCGCGGCCACGGGAAGAACCAGTTGATAATACACGAGGACACCAGCGCAGGAAACTTGCGCGCACGCGTGCGGAACTTGTCGCCGACCGGCGAAAAGCACAACACAAAGTGCAGGCGCTCGCGGACACGGTTGATGAAGTACTTCCACAAGGTCTCGTTCATGTCTTCAAATTTCACGTACGGGTCCTTCTTCATGACTGGACGGATATCGTTGATGGCGGAATCACGCTGGTCGCTGGCGAAGAGACCGGCAATCTCACCATTGGACAGGAACGAGTTGATGTACTCGAGGAAGATCTCCTGCTTGATGTCGTTGTCGGTGAAAAGCATTGTCACAGGGCGCTTCACCGCGGCGTTCAGATACTGCTCGCGGATCGCATCGAAGAGCTGGTTCACGCCGAAGCCCTTGGAGATGGTCAGCGTCGCGTAGTCGTAGCTGTTGACGAAGGTCGCGAGGCGCGCGAGGGACTGCTTACCACTACCGCCCACACCCACCAGCAACAGGTTACCGCGTGGCAGCGACAAGGCACGCGAGATGCGGCACACGTTCTTGAGGGCCGACTCGAACAGGACGAGGTTCAGCTTTTTGACGCGGCCTGTCGGGGTCTCGTTGTGCGCGCTCATCGCCGCCATGAGTCGCGAGAGCAGCGTGTCCATGGATGGGGCCGGCTCGTACAGGCGCGGTGCGGGCTCCGCCTGCTCACCGGTCTCCGGGTCGATGACGGGATCACGCAGGAAGTTCGCCATGTAGATGGGCTCTCGCACTTGCTCAATGAGGTCCTTGTAGGGGGTCGCACCGAGTTGATCGGCGACGCACTCCTGAATGTGCTGATCAAACCACTTCTTGTCGTTTACGCTGTTCAGCTTATCACTGAACACACGTGCGCACTCGTGCTTCCAAATACGGAGCAGCGTGACGGCGTCCGTGATGATTTCCCACGGCTTGCTCGCCGCGCGCTTCTCGGGGCGCTCGGGGTCCATGTTCATGCCAGCCATCATGATACCCTGCGTGATCATGGACAAGTCGCGCAGGTTAAAGAAGTAGTGGAACTTGTCGGGTGTGGGCAGCATGCGGCGACCAATGTCCTCCCAGAAGCTGATCGACATACGCGTCAGCATGCCCGCTACATCCCGCACGCCCTGCGAGTAGTTGTCGTTGCCGAAGCGGCCCTCGAAAATGGTGCCGAAAATCTGCTGGATGTTCACCTCCTCCGGCAAAGGCACGTTGAAGATGGAGAAGTGACGCTTCAGGCGGTTGGGGATATCGTTCTTACCACCAGACGGGTGGGACATGGCGGCCATGAAGACGAGACCCTTGAGCTCCTTGCGGAGGCCAGGCTTGCCGAGGTCGTACACCTGGTTGGACTCCACCACCTGACGGACAATCTCGTTGGTGATCTGATCACCCCACTCGTTGATCTCGGGCATGTTGATATCATCAATGAACACAGTCAGACGCTCGCAGTTCTTCGGACCGTAGTTCGAGCCCATCTTCTTCTCCGTCATGTCCTCCAGCGAGTTGTAGAAGTTCTGCGGGGTCGTCATGGACGAGAAGTTCACCTTGCGGAAGTTGCTCTGTTCGTCGGCAGCCTTGACCTTGTACAGAAACTTCTCGATCGTCACTGTCTTGGCCGTACCACTCACACCCATCAGCAGCGTCGGACGGCCCTGGGCGAAGTTGCAGCTGGACAGGTAGTGCAGACGCACGGAGTCGGCCGTTGGGATGAAGAGCGTTGAGAAGTCCAAGCGATCGTCACCGGGGTACTTCCACTCCTCGAGGAAGCTCACCCAGCTCTCCCACTCACCTGTCTTGCAGTTGAGGCAAAAGTCGAAGATCTGACCCTCTGCGGTGGGAGGTAGCTTGCTGAACTTGCTGCGCACGAATTGATCGAAGCGCGCACGGTCCTTGGACTCCAACATACCGCCGAAGGACCACGCTATGCTGAACCAGAACACCTTCTCCGCCAGCGTCTCCGACACAGCTGTCCCCTCGCCGAGCTCGTCACCGAGGGCGACGGCCAAGTGGAAGGCGTTGATGACCATGTGCGCTGTGGAGGTCTTCATGATGGTGTTGCACTCCTTGTTGTAGAAGTCGGCGATCTGGTTGGTCAGACACTTGCTCACGGGCTCGTCCTCCTTTGGCAAGAAGATGGCGAGCAGCTTTTGAGCAAGAGCGGGGTGACACGTCTTCGGGAGGTCAGCGGGGAGGATGTGGCCCTCCGCGTTCAGCTTGCCGCGCAGACGCGATTCCAGCACTGGCTGCCAGCCAAGAATAACGTCGGAAATGTAGACGATACCCGCACGGGAGACGGTCGCCGGCGACGCGTTGGCCAGGTTCTCCACCTCGAAGCAGCACTTCATCGCGTCAGTCATCTGAATGCGATCACCGTTGGCCAACGTGAGCAACTTGTTGTCATCCAGCACCGTGTTGAGGTTCTCAATCCAAATCGCATCGACCGGACCATCACAGATAATCCAGAAGTTCTTCTTCTTGGAGTTACGCACCGCCTGACGCCACAGCGACGAGAACACACCATCGTGCCAATCACCGGCGACATCCACACGGCCGAACATCTGCGGTGCCGTAATGGCCTTTGGATTCATGCGAAGCTGTTGGTGCGGCACCGTCGTGCGGGATAGCGTGTCGGTCATCGCATCGTAGCACTGGGTTTTACCGCACATAGCCGGACCGACCACCATGATGCCGTGGCGCACGAGCTTGGTCTCGTAGAGCTGAATCACCTTGCTCACCCACGGGCCCCAATGGATGAGACCTTTTTCCTCCACAACCTTCTTGAGCTCACCCTCGATCTCCGGGTGGCTGCCCTTGATGAACTGGCGACCAGGGAACATATCGCGCAGCAGTGAATCGAAGAGGTCGATATCCTCGAAGACCAACTTGGACAGGTTCATGTCACGCAGCGTGCGCATAAAGAGGTCTTCCTCGTCTTTGCCGGGGCTTCGACGCAGCACCGCACCGGCCGTACGCAGCACAGAGAGAATGTTACGCAGACCAAAGTCGTAGTGACGCTGCTTGGACAGCTGCTCCTCGCAGAGCTTGTAGAGAATAAAGAACTTTTTGCTCAACAGGTCGTCCTGGCTGTAACCCTGGGAGGCCAGCTTCACCTTCATGATGGTCTGGCGATCCGGAACCATCATCGTCACACCACGGAAGAGAATCTTCAGATTTTCCGGCAGCTCCTGACGGCCCGCGTAGCCAGGGTTCATCGTGATGAAGAAGCCCACACCGGGCATCAGGTCAGTCACCTGTCCATCAATGAAGATGAACTTCTCCTTGTGCTGCTTGAGCGCCTGCAGCACACAACTCACCTGCTGCGCGACGACGGACAGTACGGGGAGGTCGATACGATTGAACTCATCAAAGCAACCCCAGGCATTGGCCTGCGACAGACCGCGAATGATCTTGCCCATGGCGTGGCGATCAAGCTGATCGGAGCAGTTGAAGACGACGCAGAACTTACCGTATGTGCGCGCGAGATCCTTGGTCGTCTCCGTCTTACCAGTACCAGCAGGACCGGCCGGGGCACCACCCATGTACATGGCGAGCGCCTGCGACAGCGTAATGTAACAACGATCCGTGAGCGGGGTGATGACCAGGCGTTCCTTGACGCCCAAGTACTCATTACAGTACTCTGTGTCGGAGTCAGCGATGGAAATAATCGTCAGATCCCGCTCAGGCTTGTAGTAGAATCGCGCTTGCTTGAGCCAGTCAAAGTGGGTAATTTCCTTGATCGAGGCCTTCTGCAGCTCCATGAATACCTCCTGTTGATGGACCTGGATGGTAATGAGGGTTTCAACGTTCGTGCGCATGCGCGCTGGTTTCTTTTCGAGCTCTGGGGACGTGGTCAGGTTGACGAGGAAGTTCTTCACCGCATCACACTTGGCGCGGGCCTGGGTCGAGTCCTTGCCACGCGCGCGCATGATGCCCTTGTTAATGCAGTCCGTGACATCTGCCGTCCAGAAGAACTGCAGCATCAGCAGCGACACCTGTGCGGGGTAGCGGTCAATGATGGTACCGAGATAGCTGATGTTGTTGAAGAGGGTGCTGAGCTCGGTCACACTGCCCTTGACGACTTCACGCACTGTGTCCGTCATGGCTGTGCACAGTCGGGTGAGCCAGTCCTCCACGTTCCCAACACACGGCGTCGGCTCGCGCATCATGAGGGCCTGGCCCTCGGCGGAGATCATCTCCACGATCTGCACGTACGGCTGCGCGCCAGCCTCCTTGGGCTTCACGCGCTCGAAGGTCACCGCGGAGAGACCGTCGAAGATGGACGACAGATGCGGCTGGATGGACTGCGGATCGCTGGCCTGCGAGAGAATCTCAAGCAACACCGTATCGGACACGAAGTAGAATCGTGGAAACAGGTTACGCTTCTGTTCGAGGTACAGGGAGAGCTTTCGCTGGCACTCGTCGAGCTGATCCTTGAGGTTCGGCAGCGTCTGCAGCAGCTCATTCTCGTAGCAGAACTCCAGCACGTTGGGCGTCTCGTTGGCCTTATTCATGATCTTTTGCCACTGCTTATCGATCATGGCGAAGCGCTTCGCCTCCTGCGGCAGCTGCTTCATGATATCACCGCCCGCAAAGACAGCCTCGAGGTACTGCCACGTGAACTGCACCTCCGTCCAGATGGTGATCGTTTCGCTCGTCTTGACGAGCTTCTGAAGGAAGCTCTGAATCGTCTCGCGCATAAAGGCGCAGTAGCGCGACGAGAGCATCGAGTTGACAGCCAGAGACGACTCCTCCAGACCTTCGCGAATCGTGGAGGTGTCATCACCCTTAAGGATGATCGGGCCACGATGCTTGAATTCGGTGAACTGGAGCTCTTGGTCTTTCCAGAGTGCCTCCTGTGCACGGAACTTGGCCTCGATCTCCGCCTCGCGTACTGAGGAGCTGGCGATGTCCGTCACCTCGTCCACGTTGGCGAGGAGGTTGGCGTCGACGAGATCCTGCAGCTTGAAGAGGTCGGGGTCCGTGCGCCACTTACACTTGCAGACCTTCATAATCTCCTGCCAGTGACGCTCCACTACGGCAGGGTTCTTGAGCTCTTCAATGACGGGCTGCAGCTCCATGAAATCGTCAAGAATCTTCTTGAGCTCCTTGTAGGCGTCCCAGTCCCGCAGCGACTTCGGGAGTCGCTTACACTGCGCGACAAATACACTGACCTCCTCGCAGACGGCGTCAAAGTCAAGGTCACACCAGAGAATGTCATTGTAGCCGTTCACCTTCTGCAGCACGTTAATGTAGAGCATGTAGAGCTTGTCGAGCAGCTCGAGCTCCTTCTTGGTCTTCACCAGCTCTGGATACTTGTGCACAGGCAAACCGAACAGCTCCTCACCTGCCATGTGCGTCATCCACTTTCGGTATTTGTCCTCAAACTGACGCTGGTACCGCTTCAGACGCTCCATGGCGTCCTGAGGTGCGAGGCCTTCGACCATGGGGCCATTGGCATCGTAGTCGTTGCGGAAGGCGATCACCTCGGCACCGAACTTCTGCACCTCCTGTGTGAGGCCCTTCTTGAAGCCGTGTTGCATGTGGTTGATTTCATCGGTGCGCCTCTCCGCTTTTTTATGCAGACCACGCCACTTGAGGCGCAGCTCCTCGACGCGATCGATCTCCTCCTTGGGCACCAGAGAGGGGCTGGCTCGCTGCAGCACTAGGTAAGACTGCTGGACTGGGTAGAACTGGAAGTCCACGAGAGGCTCGCGCTCTCGGATGTCACGCAGCGTGTCCATGAGTACGCGCAGATCCTCGAGCTTGTCCTGATCGGGTAGTGGCTGATCGAGCTGGTGCGACTCCTCGTCCATCTTTTGCGTGAGGGAGTCAAGGTCGTGCTGGGCCTTGACGTAGAGCTTGTTTGTGTACAGCTCTTTCCACTCACGCACGCGCTGCAGGAGCTCGGTCTTGAGAGGCTGGTTCTGAAGGGCCAGGCTGCCAATGTTGAACGCCGGCGCCAAACTGGCAATCTCTTCTTCCAGATCAGTGTAAAAAGTGAGCTTGGCCTCGTAATCATCAAGTGAGGGGTTTGCCGCGAGGAAAGCGTCGTAGGCCTCATCCTTATCCATCTTCCACAAGTCCTCGTAATGGCGGAAGTGAGCGAGGTACTCGAGGACTTGCTTCTTGAGGCCGTGCACACTGCCCGTCAGCAGCAGCACCACCTTGACCACCTCCTTGTTCTTGGCGATCTCCTCGTAAAAAGAGAAGCCCTCATCTTCGAGCCCACGCCAGCTTGTCATGTACTTGCTGCACGAGAGAATGGCCGTGGCACACTGGTTGATCGTCTGCTGCACGTCGTCGAGCGAAGGGCTGAGGAACAAATACGGCTCTGCGGCGACCAGCTGCACGTCCACGTCAAAAAACGGCTTTTCCGCGTACAAAAAGGCAACCCGATTGCGAGTGCCAATGCGCTTCTTCAACAGGTTCAACGAGCGCGTGGTGCTCGTGAGAATGGCCTTGAACATGAGGCGGCTGAAGTGTGTCTTGATGGTGGTGATACTCTGCTGCGTGCTCGGGTCCAGCAGTGCGCGGTCCATCTGCGAGCCGTGCACCTTGTCGGCACGGAGGATCGTGTCGACGACGTCCTCGACAGCGCTCTCGATCTCGCGATTTTTGATGTCCATGACTTCGCACTGCTGCCTGATGTGGCGCTCCTGCACCTGGATGAACTGATCGAGGGAGAAGTGCTCCTCGAAGAGGTTCACCAGCAGTGTCGCGGAGACGAGCTTGAGGTTGACTTGAATGCGGTTGGTGATGATTTCATTGACCTTGGTCACAAGGTCATCGAGACCAGCGATGGCGGTGCGCACGCGTTCCAAAAACGTGTCCACGTTCATCGACGACCACGTGAGCGTGGTCTCACCCGGGCGGAAGACGGTGTCCACGGCATCCATCATTGGCTGCAGAAGCGGCCGTGTGATGGCGAGCACCTTACTCTTGCCCTGGCCCGCGCGCCCGACAATGCGCTCGTACTCCTGCACGAGGTACGAAAGCTCGTTGTAGAACGTCTTCAGTTTTTGTTCCTGCATCAAGATTGCCTTGGCCGCGGGAGGCACGTCGATCTCACCAAGCAGCATCAAAGCGCGCGTCTCCTTGATGAGCTGCAGTATCTCCACGTCGAAGTTCACGTACAGGCGACCCTCGTGGCGCACGAGCAGTGTCGCGTTCATTCCGGCGCGGCTCGTCTCGATTGAGCGTTTCCACGCGTCTACCCAGAGGGCCTCATACTCGAGCAGCGCGATGGACACCTTGTTGTATGTGCGAATAACCTTCTTGCTGTCCTTGGTGTTCGCCATGATGCTTCGATTGTCCTTGAACTTGTCCATCGGCGCCTTGATGTGACGGAGCAGCTGACGGGCCCAGCTAATGGCGCCTGCTACCGGTGTCATGTTGCGCTCAATCGGCGGGTCCGCCTTGAAACGCTCGTAGGTCTTCTGGTCCTTCTCGAGCTCAAGGCCATAGCTGTGGAAGATGACCAGGTACTTGCTGTCCAGATCCGCGGCGAAGGTGTCTGATTGGAGAATACGCTGGTACTTCTTCAACAGAGCCAGGGCGTTGTCAGTCGACGTGATGTTCTCAAAGGAGGAGTTGATCGCTACCTGCATGGAAGTCTCCAGCTCGGACAGACGCGACTCAAAGTTCTTGAACTCGACGTCGAAGCGGTTGTTGTCGTGGATATCGAGGATATCAGTGGTCTTTCCGCGGAGGTGGCCAAGGTATTCCTCGAAGCGAGGGATGAGGGGCTCCATCGGGTCAATGTGGTAGTCACGCAGCAGCGCGAACTGCTCCACCTTCTTGAAGACGAACCGAAGCTTGTCCACACGCTTGGTGAAGAGGTTGAAGTGACCGAGAAACTTGAGCTCGTCAAAGTCGAACAGCTTGCCGCCCTTGTCGGCGAGTATACCCTGAGACTTGCGGTACTCGGCAACGTACACGTCGTTGAGGGTCGCACTCTGCGTGAGCAGTGCGAGCAGCTGCTGCAGGCTGGCGGCGCTGTTCGCCATTTCCCAAATGCGCGCGCGCGTACCGGACGGGTTGATGGCCTTCTTGCACGCCAGCACCAGCTGATTTGTTATCTTGAAGAACAACGCGGTCATGCGATCGGGAACGGCGTAGTAGCGGGCGATCAGGTACATCATGCGGATATTCGAGATGAGCGAGGGCAGTGTGTTGTGAATTTTCTGGAGGTCAGACGAGTAGAGTACATCGAAGTATTTGTCCAACGATTGCAGGTACTTCACATTTTCCTGCGCCTCGGCAAGGGCGTCCGTAAGGCCCGCATCGGTGTCCGACCACTGCATAACCAGCGGATTCTTCGCCTCACGCAGGTACTGGACCGCCTGCACAGCGTTCACGCGGTCCAGCTGATCCTCCATCAGACGTAGCTTGGCGAGTCGGCTCTTCCACAATTCAATCTCCGTCTTGGGGCCGGCGAGCTCGTCGGCGAGCTCAGCTTCGTAGTTGGGCTCCTGTGCGACCACGCCATTCACCGCGGCAATCCAGTCCTCCACCGACCGGGCGAGGCTCTGAACCACCGCTGGGTCGTTGCCGCCGCCGCGCTTACTGGCGCCGCCGCTCTGAAGCTGAGTCCACGTCGCTTCATCGATGGGCTTGAGGGTGGTGGTTTCGTCCTGCAGCTGCTGCAGTTCGCTGACACGGTCGGCGTAGCGCATCAGAGAGAGGATGAACCGGTTGCGATCGTCGGTACCGTTCTTACCCCAACTCTGCTGTCTGTTGAAGAGTGGGGTGTACACTTCCGTCAGGAGCTGCTCGTAGCTTTGCAGAACATCGCCCTGCAGCACGCCCATGGATACATCCTGAACCACCTGCGAGGCGTCCTTGTTGTTGATCGGTTGGCCGGTCGGTGGACGCAGCACGTAAACGGAGCGCTTCGTCAGGCGACACACCGATTCTGTAGAGGGGTCAATGACTTGGAGAACGTCCACCGTGCTCTCTTCATCCGTGGGCTGGTACGTGAAGAGAAGCGTGTTGGCGCCCTTACCCTCAAGCATGGCGTGCACAACCATAAAGTTGTCGGAGCCGTCTGTAAAGTTGGTCTCCAACTGGCGAGTGATCTCCTCGAGCTTTGTGGCGTCACCAGCGGAGAAGAAGTCCTTGAGGCGAGAGAAGACATAGTGATGGCGAAGGTCACTTCGCACACTGATATTTCGACCCTCCATCTTTTCCGTTCGCTTCTGTCAGCGTGTTCTTGTTTTCGCTCAGTACTTCCGTCTCGACACCGCTGAACTTGATCAAGGTGGAGATTGCCCGGAGCGAGTCTAGGGTGTGCGGGTGCGTATGCGAGAAGAACGTCCGCGCGCGCGTAGCTGTGAGTCTTTGTGTATGTGTGCTTTCTCGCACTCACGGCGTTTGGGAAAAGTTGTTTCTACGAATCGACACGAGAAGGAACAACGACACGGGAAATCGCGACTCTTGTACAACCGGAAGAACAAGAGCCTGCTGGATTCAGAAGAAAAAAAAAGGAAGAAGGAAACAAACGGACAATCACTATATTTACTTTTACTTACTGCGCAATCAAGTTTCCGAAAAAGTGAGGCCATGACGGTGTCGATCAACGAGAAAGGGGACGAGGAGAGAGAGAGGTGTTTGAGGATAGCGAGAGGGCGGGGGGGGGGGGGAAGGGGGACTATGTGCGTGCAGCTTCATGACCGGAGCAACAAAAATTCGGTTGTGTGTGTGTGTGCAGCTGCGCGAGCCATGCGAAGCGCGAACGGGGAAAAAGGGCGTCCACAGTGACATGGGAGGAGGGTAGCACGCACGGATGTACAAACACGCCCTTCTTTTGGGCCACCCCCCGCCACCCATCACACGTACTCTGTACCTAGTTGCGCAAAGCTCGTGATTTCCTGTCCTCACTAAGAGCTCACCGTCGCGATCTACCCGGGAAGCATCGTGTGTACAGGAGGGGTGGGTGGGGGAAGAGCGGGGAGAGACTGACCTGAGCACTGCCCGTCATCTCTGAAGGTATATCGATTTTTTTTTTTTTTCGCTTCGTTCGTTGTGTTGCGGGGGACACACTGGATGCGTGTTCATAGCTGCGCGCGCGCAGGAGTTGTTTGCCACAGTTTCGTTCAGAAAGTGCGTACAAACGGATTCCACGTTGTGGAAAAGGCGAGAGAAAACCAAAAAAGAAAAAAGAAAGTGCGAACACAAAAAGAATGAGAGGAAGCCCAAGAGTGTTTTCGTTGGCAATGCGATCGAGTGCATGCCAGAGACACATTTTTTCTTAAAAAAAAAAACACGTAATTGAATTTGTTGTTGCGTGGATATGCCAATCAAAACATGTGCTGTGAAAACACGACGCTGCCCCATGGGGCTTGAGAGCATAGAGAAAAAAGACAAAACTAGAAGTAAAAGAACATTAAAAAGAAATATAAATCGAAGGATGAATATGACGCACTTGAGAGCATACGGAAGGCCTGCTTCGATTCCGCACGAACTGGAAGCGCTGTCACGTCGCCTTCGATCACATTTAGCCCGACGTGGCTGCTGCCGCGTGCTCACTCAGTCAGTCTGTAATAAATGCCGGCGCGTAAGGGGTGAACCCATCCGCTGTGGGCCGCACCAGACTGTTAGTTTCCGCGAAGTGACGGATGAGGAGCCGCCATTGCGTCGGTACACGCGTGCCGCGCGCAGGGCCGTGCGCTGTCGCGAACCACAACGTCTGAACATCACCGATGAAAATGAGTCCGTATTGTGCTCGCGTGACAGAAACGTTGAGGCGGCGCACGTCATACATAAAGCCGATGTCCCGCTCTTCATTGCAGCGGACGCAGCTGTGTATGATATACTTTTTCTCGCGGCCCTGGAATTTGTCGACACTGGATGACTCGATGGCACTAGCCATGCCAAGTCCAAGTTTTGGGTGACGGGCGATGCGGCTACTGATGTACTCGCTCTGTGCCTTATAGGGTGATATGACGCCCAGATCCTCCGGCTTCACGCCGTTTTCTAGCAGTTTCAGCACAATTTGAACCACAGTGATCGCCTCTTGACGATTTCGGAAAGATAAATTCAAAGGGCCGCGCTCATCGCCTGTCTTGGCAACATGGATAAACAGAATAGGCACCTTTGGGTTCGGCCACGACAGCGGCTGCACCATTGGCGTGCGCTCGGACTCGGAGATGCCACTGGACAATTTTCCGCCATAGTACGTCTTGGACGGAAACTCGGCAATGCGAGGATGCATACGGTACTGCTGCGCGAGCATCACCGACGACAAAACCTTCGCGCTGAGCAGCCGCTCGAAGAGACTGCGAGCCAGCCCAGCATCTTTGGCCTTCCGCAGCAGCACCATGGGCTCAAGCTGACACTGGTCGCCCACGAGTACAACACGAGTGGCGCCGTACTGGAGAGGGATCCACGTCTCTGGCTCTAGCATCTGACAGGCTTCGTCCATAAGCACCTCACTGAACACCATTCCGGACTGCATGAAGATGTTGCTGCCTGCGGTCACACACGTTGAACACACAACATCCGCGCTGCGCAACACGCGCAGCTCAATCTCTCGCCGAAGATTTTCGTATCGCATCTTCACCTTCTCCCAGTTATTGTCGCCGTTCAGCTTGCGCCTATGCAGAGCTCGAATTTCCGTGTTCCTCGGCAAGCTCTCAATGATGGCGTTGGTGCGGTGATAGAGCGTGTTGGGCATTACCTCAGCACTGCAGTTTCCTTGAGTGGAAAAGGCCTCCACCCGTAAAATGTTGATATTTTCCATTGCGCCCTTCTTCTGGGCGTTAATAAGGTGTAGAGCGAGGTGGTCCACTGCGGTGTTGCTGCCCGCACAGACCAACACTTTTCCGGAGAAGAGTCGCTGCAGTAGCTCCACAATGACCGTACATGTTACTGTTTTGCCCGTGCCTGGAGGGCCTTGAATCAACGTCATGGGGTGTTCAATCGCATGACGCACGGCCTGCTTCTGCGAGTTGTTGAGTCCCTTAAAACCAGCAATGAGGGACAGCGTACCAGCAGAATGACCGGGCGCATGGCCGTTTTTGTTTGGTCTGACAGCGACGCCACCATCGTTAGCCAGCAGTGTCCGAAAGAGCGATGCATCCATGACCAGCTCCTTGGTCATACGCTCCAGCACAGCTCGCATTCGACTGAAGGAGACGCCACCATACTTACACGCGATACTGAATACATGGTTTTTGTACGTGCCGGGAAAACCCATCATGGATTTCGTCACCACAATGGTGCAGCGGTAGCTCGTCTCGGCTGTTGTGTCCTTGGGAATCACCAGTGCAATAGACTCCACGTAGCCCTCCCAGGTAAGAGCGTTGCCGCTGTTGTCCGAGACCGTCTCGAACTCCAAGACCACTTCAGACAGCTTAGTGAGGGAGCCAGCGGTGACCATGGTGATCTGCACAACCCAACTGGTCGCGCGTGAGATAATATCACCCTCGCAGCCGCAGATTTTCTCATTGGCCTCGTTCATCCTTTGCGCTTCCGACTCCGCTTCCAAAACAGTGAAAAAACAGTCGCGCATCATCTTTGCCGAGTCGAACTGCGCAGGGATAGGAGGAAGCTTCTGTTGCTGTTCTCTCGTCTCGATCTGCTTCTGCGTGTCACAGAGCGTGAGGCTCAATTCAAGCTGAGCCAGCTCCTCGGCTGTCGGCAAACGCTTGTCCGTCTGGTCACACGCGTGCTGCGGTGTGTCGTCAAGGAACGCGGGATCAAATTCATCTGTGTCTCGGCAAAGCAGTGGGGTCCATTTGCGGTCATGGTACGTCTTCGTGATTCGAGGCGCGACTGCACAGAGTCGGCAGACGAGTGGCGTCTGTCCCGCCTCGTCCCACACGACTGGCGAAAAGAAACCGAGTTGTGGCAGCTCACGCTGCGTCTGGCAGTGGATGCATCGCAGGGCCCACTCACGGTCTGAGCCCGCGTAGAGGGCGGCGTGCTGATGCTTCGAGCGTTGCAGGTGGTACGCCCAGTGGGAAACCGCCTTTTGTGTCGCACCACCTGGCCGAGTGTCGGGCTGGCTGAAGCAGAAGTAGTGTTTGCATTCCAGACAGCAGACGAGCACGTCACTGCATCGCTCGCCACACGCTCGGCATTCGGGCGTGATCGCGCGTGCGCGTGCAGTGCTCGTGTCGTCGTCCTCGCCCTCATTGGTCTCGTGCACGCACGACCCAACGCTGTTGTCACCAGGCAGTTCTCGACTTTCGTCTGTCCACCCACCGGGACGCGTGTCGTCACCGTCACGTGAGGCAGCCTCGCCATCACACGGCCCCATCGTCTGCGCGACAGGCTGACAGGTAGTGCGCTTCGGCCACACGGTCACTCCCGCTCTGGTGGCTGAGTTGTGCTCGGTCGGCGTAGCGCGGGTCCTCGTTCCATTCGTCTCAGTGATTGCAGTGTGTGTGCGGGAGACGCTTTCTTGGGTAACGAGCGCGGCGGACGCCCTGAGGATGTCCGCAAGTGTCGATTTCGACATCGGGACTCGCAGTGACTTTATACTTGGCGAATGTGAACGTGTTTGACCTCAGCTATCAAAAGAAAGCGGAGTGTTGCACAAAGACCAACAAAAAAGAAGAACAGAAAAAAAAAGTGGTAAAATGGTGCCACTGATATTAGATGGCACAGGAGAGACAGTAAAGGCAGTAGCGTAAAGGGCAACAAGGTGCCGACTTGTTGTTCTTCGGCAAACAAACAAACACAGCGTTGATATTGTGATGATGATGGGGAGAATGTGTGTGTGTGTGCATATGTGAGGAGGTATAAGTAAGCGGAGATCAGTACGATGGTCAGAGGTGAGTCTGCGCGCGTCACGACACAGGACTGAGGGAGGCGGACGGACACATCTCGCACGTGGACCAACAGAAGATAAGGAAGTGATATCCCAGAGCAGTATTCACACTGGTCGTCACGCGCAACGTGCGCTGACTCGATATGACTGATGCCATTGAGTCTCAAGAGCACTTCCGTCTCTAGTCTTCTCATGGTCGTCGTTTGTGTTTCGTCCTCTGAGTCTTGCCCACGTGTGTCCTCTCACGCGCACACACGATTGACCATCATGTGCACGTGGGGACGCTCGCCAGATGAGATGCGCAAGCACGTATGAAGAAAACAAGACCCCCCCCACACACACAGAGGGCAGTCGAGGACAGCAAGCTTGTGAGGGGTGTGACAGTGACGAGTGCTCGGGTTCATGACGACTACGCTGGACGCCGCACCGCACACTTCCTCCAGAGACAGAGCCCGCTGTTCTCGGGGGCTGACACACGCGCACAGCTACCCTGCGCGGCGTCGCTCCCCACGTCGTCACGGAGAGTCATGTGGAAGATGGGTACCGCCGCTACCGAATCCGCATCCGAGCGGGCACCCCTTTCTGGACGCGTTCCTGGCGTGACGCGCGTGTGCGCACAGATACGCCGGTCGGCCACTTGCAGTGGGGCGCTCGGCGACCATCGCGCGGGGTTTGGGGGCAGTGACGTAGCGGAGCGGGATCGCGAAACGGACGGAGAGAGACCTTGACTGCCACTGGTACTTCGTCCGCGGCTCGCCCGACACGAGGATGCCCATACGACATCACTCGAGGATCGCCGCGTGAAGCAGCGCGCAGGTGCCGCTGTGGCGAGGGACGCGCCTCGACGGAGCGACACGCGCTGCCTGGAGGGCGCTGGAACAGCCAAAGCCGCACTGCGGGTGTAGTGATCATCGCAGTCACGGTCGAGCATGCGCAAGCGCTCGTGGAGAGGGCACCGTGGGGCTGGGGAAGACGCGCGCGTCGATGAGGGCCCTACTGAGTCGAATGAGGGCGACCGCGATGCCTGCCGTGGCGTTGGCGTTTTGGGAGAGAGTGAGACGTCCATCCACGTTGAGTTGGCTGCTGACGGCGGTGAGGGTAAAGGCGATGATGGCGCGCCGCGTAGCACCGGCGGCCCCGCTCGCGCAGGCCCGTCATCTTTTTCTGACGCCTCGATCTGTTCTTGCCTTACCGCCTCCTGGGACACCGAAGTGGACGCACGGACCGAAGGTGGCGACGGATGCCGATGCACGGTCTTCGGAAAGGTGGCTGCGAGCTGGTGGATTTGTTCAATCACGGCGGGCGGCAAGTGCGCGCAGAGAAGCGCGAAATCGACCGCAGAGACTCTCGTGTGTGCAGTGGCGCTGCGCGACCTTTCCCCCACCCTTTGTGTGTCCATTGGTGTGGGTGTGGGTTGTGTCGGGTTCGAGGCTGTGGCCGCGTCGGTGGCACGCACAAGATCATGAAACGACACCTCGACACCACGTCGGCGCATGCTGTGTGTGAGATGCGCCAGTGATAGCCACCCCTCGTCTGCCACGTCAAGGCTCTCGAACAGCCTGCGCAACGAGGCGTTTGGCCAGCTCACGCGTGCACGGGTGGGGTGTGGGCTACTGCCCGTGCTGAAGGCTTCCGTGCGATCTGCCAACACGATGCGCCGGGACCGATCCACGTCAGCGTAGAAAGCGTCCGCGTCTGCCGTGGGCAGGGTGCTCGGTTCCTCATCACACAGCCTCTTCGAATTCGAGTCGCGCTCCACACTGCGGTCCTTGTCATCGAGCACGGCACACGGCTCGTGACTGCTCGCCACTGAGCGTGATCGCGAGGTTGAGGAACGGGCACGCGCCAAGGCAGCGGCCAACCAGGATGCTTGCAGTCCCTGTGATCTGAAGGATTGCGAGGACGGCACGCGAGACACAGACCGGGCCGGTTGAACGGGCGTGGGGGCCTCCTCGTCGAGGTCTGACGTATTCGCCATGTCAGGGATGCATGCGCGTTGCCCTACAGCTGGTGTTTGTGCGCGCAGCCACGCGGTGACGGCACAGTAGTTGATAGGGAGAGTGCCGCAACACCTCTCAGCTGCGTGCGCATCGATGAGCCTGAGTGCGAAACGGCAGCCAAGACGGCGGATATGCTCTGGTGACGCTCCGAAGGATGTGAGAATGTCCGAGAAGACGTCATAGGTGACAGAGCCAGGGCATGGGCATTGGTCGGCAGCGCGTAGTGTGGCTTCCAGGCGGTCAATCAGACGGGAAACGGTGTGCATGCGCGTGTTGCTGCCTTCTCTCAAAAAAAAAAAAACTATCTAAATGCAAGGAGTAACACACAAAAAGAAATCTAGGTGGTTCAAAACATGAAAGAATGATGGCACTGCTCACAGAGGTGCGTTCAGCCACAAGTCATATGCGCACTCTCGGAGGCAGCCAGTCAATCCGCACAGCAGCGACTTGGCGGAACAGCGATCACAAGCCAATAATAGCGGCCCAAGTGGGAGCCTGAGGAGGAAGGAGGACGTCGTGTATGTGTTTGTGTGTGGAATAGGAGAACAAGAGAGCAGGAGAATTGTTTTGGTAGAGACGGTGAGGAGAGAGACAAACGGATGAGACATGTGATTAGCCAGTGTGTTCTATCCCCCCAAAAAAAGCTAGTACTCGGTTTCGTATCTTCTCCGTTTTTCGGTGAAAAGCCATGCACATTCACGCGTGTAGTCGTTTTCGTCCTTGGCCCTCCCACCAACACTTGATGTACCAGGCTCGGAAAAAGAGTGGGAGGACGTCACCGGTACCGACGTCCACATGTGTGTGCATGTGTTTGAGTGCGTATACATGACCCAATTGCTGCGTCGCTTCTTCTTTTCATCTTCCCTCTCTGTATGTTTGTATGTATGTATAGGGGATCGAATAAACAAAAATCCCAATCTGTCCCATCAAGCAACTACAGCAACATCGGGCGTCATACGAAAACCGCAACGAGCGGGTCCATTCGTAACTGTACAGCCTTCTTCTTTTGTGTGTGTTTGTTTGTTGTCTTCACGAGTCCAGCGCATGCCTACCGTACTTTAAAAGTTTCGAATGTAGTCGGTGCTTTCGCACGCCTTGTACTCTTCCACCAAGTTTTTCACAACCTCACGCGAATTGGTGAATTCATCAAGGTTTTCTTTGGTGGGGCCGTACTGACGGTATTGGTCGAGGAACACACCACGCGCGAAGAGCGTGTCAAATTGCTTAATCGTGCGCTGGAACAAGGTACGAATGCTCGTGTGATTCGCGAGCACGAGTCCACTGACGCGATGACGTGTGTCCATGTACGGGGACTTTTTCGACAGAATCACCTGAATCGACGCAGGACCCCATGGGATGAAACTCGGTGAGCGCTCCCGAATGCGCTCGAGAGAGCGGTGCACCTGGGCAGGGTCGACATCACCCTGGATCAGGTTCAGCAGAGAAATGTAGCAGCCACTCTTCATCGAAGTCGACACCATCATATTCTTCGGCAGCAGAAGACGCCGCATGACATCGTGCACGGACGTCTTGCGCACGGTCGCCTGAATGTTGGAGGTGTCCAGCGTGGTCGGTGTGTAGCCCGTACAGACGTAGTGGCATCGTGGTGTCGGGATAAGTGAGGCCAGCATGCTCATAAGGTCGTTGTTCATGTAACCGGGATAGCGTAGCGTGGCTGTGGAAGCCGCCATAACGGTGCTGACAAGTCCGTTCATCTGCTCCACGGTGGGCGAGTTGATGTGGAGATTGTCCGTGACGATGCGATTGAGTGCGGTGTTGTCGAGGACGACGACACAGTCTGCGTCTTCGGTGAGTCGCTTCATGGCCAAGATGCTGTTGTACGGCTGCACAATGACATCGCTATCGCCACCCCTCGACTGGTTGGGGAAGACACTATACGTCTGCTTCAATTTTTTGGGGAATCGGTCACTGAGGTTTTCGAGGAGATAGCTGCCCATGCCACTGCCAGTACCGCCCGCGATGGAGTGTGTCAGGACGAAGCCTTCGAGGCTGTCGCTATTCTCTGCCTCCCGCTCGATCATCTCGAAGAGCGTCTCCTGCACCGAGTCACCAAGTTCATAGCCGTGCGACCAGTTGTTGCCGGCACCGCCGCCGTCCGCGTGAATGAAGACGTTTTCTGGGTTGAAAAGCTTCTGCATCTCACCGCGCTGTATCGAGTTGATCACACGAGGCTCTAAATCTATGAGGAGTGCGCGTGGGATGTAGTGGTCGTCGTCAGCCTGGTAGAAAAACACGTCTTTGCGGTCGTCACCGCCGAGCGCGTACGGCTCAACGACGCCATCGAGACGGATGCCATGCTCGAGGCACAACTGTCGCCAGAACTCGGAGCCGACTTGGTTGCCGCACTGACCAGTCTGGAGTGTAATGATTTCCCTTGGCATCGTCAAAGTAGCGAAGTAGGTGTACGGAGAGGGCGAGAGAGGGGAGAAATAGGGCACGAACGGTGAGGACAAACCAGAAAAACAACAAGTCAAAAGAGAGACTGTGTGTGTGTGTGAAGAGAGATGTCCGTTCTATAGGCGATTGTATGTGTTCCTCTATGCTCTGTCAAAATGTGTAGAGGACAGAGGCTGAGTGCCAAGGAAAACAACAACAAAAAAGGAAGCTGTATATATGTATGCTGTCCAGTGCGCGGGAGAAAGGAGAGATGAAAAGAGTGGATAAAGATGTGAGAGTGGGGGGTAATTCATTAAAGAATGATTGCGTCACACAGATACTATCAGAGCAGAGATAGTGCCGGAACTTATCGAGCAGATGACTATGGGGAGGGCGGGGGGAGGAAATGGTTGCCAGTCATTCATGTGCGTTGAACTAGACGGCTGCGGCCCAGCGCGCAGCCCGTTACCTTGGTTTCACGCTGTCCTTGAGATCTTCGTCATGCGTATCTGACAATACTTCTTTTTTTTGTTTTTGTCTTCTTCCCTTCGTTGTTTGTTTGTTTGTCTGACCTCATGCACACCTTCTACGCCCCCTCAGGGTCCTCCAAAGCCTCGCGGTATTGGGCCAAGAGTTGCTCTCGCACAACACTGGCGCGGGTGGAGAGATACTGGAAGGGCTCCAAGCATTCGCGTCGCAGCTTGCCGCTGCTGAGGACGTAGCGGGCATAGTTCTCTTCTTCTCTTGCGGGTAACACCATGGGCAGTGTGACGGGTACAGCCGGCGCCACGACCTCGCCACCGAGCTGTCGGGCCACAACCTCCACGTACTCCTCACGGTCTTGCGAAATGGCGTTGATGAACGGGGATTGGTTCGCGGCGCTGACCACGTGCCCGCGACGTCCATTGGCTTGGCTTTTGCGTGACAGGTGCCGCCAACAGCTCTGCGGGTCCCAATCGGTGAAGTGGAACAAGTCCAGTGGTGAGTCCTCTGCAGTCCGCACGGGGCCGTCTTCACCTTCCTCATCATGTTGCTGTTGCTGTTGTTGTTGCTGTTGTTGCCGACGACGCTGAGTGGCGCTACTGCCAGTGAGGCGTGAGAGGGCTGCTTGGTGTCGACGCTTGGACAATTTCTGGCGGCGCAGTTGATGCACGTCTTGGCACCGTCGCCACGCGGCGTGCACGAACAACTTGTCCTCAGCAACGTTCTCCAGCAACTCAACAAGCTGCGAGGCGCGGGCCGCGACGGCTTCCTGATCCGCATCGTCCTCTTCAGCTGCCCGGTCGCCGCCGACCGGCTGGGTGTGACCAGTTGAGTGTGCCGTGATCGACTCTGGCATGCTCTCCCCGTGCGTCTCCACCTTGATGTCCGCATCGGCGTAGTGGGGTGCGTAGGCCGCACGCACCGGTGCCGAGAAAAGGCTCAGTAGCAGTCGCTGAAGACGCCCTACCTGCTCCCGCGTCGCGTCGTCCGGCAGCCGCAACGAGTCTTCGTGACTACCGACCTTGACAAGGGGATGTGCGGCACACGAGGTGGCGCTGAGCAGCTCACCCGCGACGACCTCGCATTTGGTGGGTGTGGGTGTGAGAGCATGATGAACCGCCTCTTCGTCCGCCTCCTCATCTCCTCGCGTACGCTTAGATCGCGCTCGCTGGTGAGATGCTGGTTTCGTCTCTTCGTGTTTTCGCGCGTCCTCGGGTTTCTTTTCGTCCTCGTTGTCCGCTCTCTGCGTGAGCGACGAAATGGCCGTCGTGCGTGCCTCCCGCTCCTGCGAATGAAGCTCCACCGCTGCGCTTGTGTCGGTTGGCACCAGCATGTGGGCGTCGTCTTCCACGTCATCGTGTGTGTCACTGTGACTGACCACGTGCTGAGACGGGAGCGCCTCGCCTTGTTGGTATATGAACGCGCCTTGCACACCGTCCTGCTCTTCTGCCCCAGCCTGCTGACCACGGCTGACCTCAAGGATGTCTGTTGTCACGTGTTTCTCGCCCGCATCATCCCGCTGGCCTGACACGTCACCCCTTCCGACCTCGGCCCGCATCGGCAAGAGTGCCTCTTCCCCAGGCACGTCGTCGTCTACCACCGGAGACTCCGTCAGTCGCGGAGGCGAGTCAGGTGAGCCGATTTCTAGCGCCTCTTCCCGCACATCAGGTGCGTCGGAGGCTGTCAGCGAGGGTGGCGATCCGGGCTTCGGCTCGGCATGCGATACGACAGCTGTGTCGACTGCTTGGGGCGCAGTCAAAGTCGCGGCGCCTGTTTGACATGCGCGTGGTACGGCCTGATGGGGCTCGGCGAGCGCGTCGAGGGGCGGTGCTAGCCCCAGCTGGTGCGCCGCGGCACACCCCGATGCAGTCCCATCAGGGAGCTCGAACGTTTTCGAGGATGCCGTTTTATCGTCCATGCGAACGACACAGGGACTATTCTCTTCGCGCGGATGTGTACGTCGTGTCTATTCACGTAAGTGATGTGTGTGTGTGTGTGTGTGTGTGTGTGTGTGCGTGCCCTGCGTCTAGGCACACGACACCAACAATCAGTCGTGGGTCCCACCTAGATAAAGACGTGATCAGAATTGTAAACAGAGGCGATATGGGAGGGAAGGCGGGAGGGAGTGCCAAGAAAACCCACGATTTGACCTTCTTGATGAAGCGGCCGCACACATCCACCTCGACGAGGTTCAATTTTTTTGCTGCTGTTTTGTGTGCTCCTCTCCCACGCGCGGCTCTGTGCGAGCGTGGAGGACACGCCGAAGCACCCTGAGCATGTAAGAAGAACTTCTTCTGCATCTTTGTAAGTCGTCTCTTTTATCTGTTCGCGTTGGGTTATCTTCTGCACAGTACAGTACATACGTGAGAGCTGCCTTGACACGAGGAAGATAACGTCGTATATATCATCATTTACATCAAAGAAAGCCTCCGAGCGCCTCGCGCATTGGATGGCCACTTCTTCATCGCCTATCCACGCCTTGTGTGTGTATGAAACCAGGTGCGACGCCATTTTTCTTTCTTTCACTTCGCCTAGCGCGTCTTGATGAGAGACTGCGCGGCCAGACTCTCACCAAGAAACTGATTGATTTCGTACATGCGCTCACGTTGAGGAATGGTCTTGGCGGCCTCGCAGTAGTTCTCCATCCGCTGCTGTAAAAGAGGGTAGCTGGAGCCCGTCGCATCGCCTGGTGCCGCGGCGAGAAGAATCTTGAGCACTTCTTTTTGTCCACACAGCGCGGCGAGATCGAAGGCAGTCAAGCCGCTCAGATCCACCTCGAAAAGGCTCGCGCCACACACGTGCACGAGAAAAGACACAAGCTCCTGACTCCCGCGGACGGCGGCGAGCATCAGCGCTGTCCGTCCTGTCGCGTCGTGGTGAAGATCGACCAGTCTCTGCGCGCCTGGCCTCCACTGGAGGGTGGTTTCGGGGCTTGTCGTGTGCGTCGACGACGTAGTGGCACGCGTCGCAGCACTAGCGGACAACACACGCGAAGAGGGCGATAGGAAGAGCACCGCACGCGCGACCTCGACATCACCGCACCACACGGCGCGGTGCAGCACGCTAAATCCAAACGCATCCTTTCGGAAGAGGGAGGCACCCTTGCTCAGCAAGAACTCAACTGTCGGCAAGCGTCCGAGGGAGACGGCCCACAGCAAGAGCGAGAGCCCGTAGCGGTGATCGACACAGTTCACATTGCTGGAAGTGACTGTGTACATGAGCTCGGCGAGATTGCCTTCAATGACAGCGTCGATCAGCGCAGTGATGCGCGCGGATGTACTCATGACAACGGTCACGTAGGTGAGTGCCTGTGTGCCTGTGTCTGTGAGAGAGACTACGATATGGGAAGATATGAGAAGAAAATGAAGGATGAAATAGTGCACCACACAGCCGGGAAGGGGGGGGGGGGGACGTGTCGAGAGCGGTTGCCACGCCCGCCGTGCTTTTTCTGTCCAAGGCGTCACAAAGAAGGACGTCCACGCGTGTGGAAAACGGAGAAAGGAGAGAAGGAATAAGTACGAGCAGAGAGATGGGGCGTGTACGTACCTCACCGTCAATGAAATATCAGGAGCGAGAGGAGCAGCTCTAGGTCGATTCGGCAAGAACAGATTCGGCAGACCACATCAGTGGAAGAAGAGGAGCCCCACTGTGAATCGCCACGTGTCCGCACACCCGCCACGAAGGCAACGCCCGTATCCAAGCGTGAAGCGAGCGAAGATCGACACTAGAGGGAGTGTCATGCGGTCGCGGAGCGGGAAATCCCGCTTCCACCACTCGCCAAGCGTTTGTGCGCTACGATCGCACTTTTAACGTACCTCCATCGACAGCGACTGGCTGCGTAGTGCATGGGTCTCAAATAAACCGAAAGGAACACGAAGGGAAAAACACACAAATAGGAAGACACCCACACCCACAGTTGGCACACCAACTCAAATAATCTATGCGGAGATAGGAAAATAACCACACCATGAGCGGAAAAAGTCCACTCCAGGCTGATGAGCCTTCAAACGGAGGAAACATATCTCAAGTGTTCGGGGGTAAACGCGTCTTGACCCATTCTACTTCTCTTTGACGTCAGTATCGCACGCACCGCTCCTGCACGTTTCTCGCTCTGGGCGCCTCATCCGCACCACACCGTAGGAGCGCGAATGACCATCACTGTCGCTTTCCGTTCAACAGTCGTTTTGCATCGACTGGCACCTTGAAAACGGAAGAAGAAGAAAAAACAAAGCCAATAATGAGCGTCGGAGCGTGTATGTGTCGCTACTTTTCTCGTACTTACTTTAGGATTGTGTTTTTGTGTGCTTCACGGCTCTCATCGGCTCGATAGGGACCTTGTCTTGCCGTGGAGGAAGAGCACACTGAAAAAATGATAAAAAGAGCGCCTCGGAGGCTCCGCGCGGCGACATCAAGTCGGCGCTGACGCACGCCACCAATCCGTCAACAAAGGGTCCAGCAACGTGAAAAGCGTGACTGGCCTTTTGGAAACCAGAAGAGAGCCGGAATAAATAGGCTTTGGTGGGAAGCGAGTGAGATCTAAGCCCCTTACTCGGTTGATCTAAGGAAAGAAGGAAACAGAAAACAAAAGATCAATCACGCTTGCCGTGCAAAAAAAAAAAAAAACGACGACGTGTAGGTAGTATCAGAGACTACTGGGGGAAAAAACCCTAAAAAACAACAGGACTGAGAGAGTCTTCTTTCAAGGCTGGGCGACAGAACAGTAACGACTACAAAAGCCACAAAGGACCAACAAAAAAGGGGGGGGGGACGTGTGGTGGCACAGAAACACGGAGAGGTACGGAAAACATTGCTTTCCCTCCTTTTCATTAGTAACTTGTCTTCCTCGATGCGAATCACTCAGGAGCATATGACAGCGCGTCATCGCGTCGTCACGCGCTCAGATCGCGCTGTGCAGCACCTCCCTTTCTTCTTTCCAACGGAGGAACGCAACGTCGACAGTATTGGAGGTGGGTCGCCGGCTTCAGTGGCCAAACAAGTCCTGGGAGACATCGCCAAGGGACGCGTGCGCAGACGCGGCTGCACCATGCGGGGCCGCTTTGATGAGGGAAGCATCGTCAGCGTCTGTCGCAGTTGCCGTGCTCGCGCTGCACGCATCACGTGCCCGCACAAGACGCGCCACAGTGGAGCCGGCGCGGTTTTCCTCATCGTCGTCGTCGGCAGCTGTGAAGAGCGCGCGCTGGGCATCATCGTCGTCGCGGTGCTGACGCGGTCGGGCACCAACGACGTGGCTACCATGCGGTGTGGTGTGCGGGTCAGACACCAGGCTGGACGTCAGCCCGCGCGCGCTGGTGTCAGTCGTGGCGGCTGTACGCTTGCTGGTACTCTGGTGCTGGGCCATTCGCTGAGCAAACCGCACCTCTTCCTTCGACGCGGATAACATGGGCACAAAGCGGGGCACGGTCTGTGGGTCGTCTGCGCGCCCGCGACTCTGACTCGGACGCCACCGTGACGCGGACGGGGAGGCGTGTTGCTGCGACGCAGGCGGTGGTGAGGACAGCGGTGCGACGAGCATAGGCACCATGGCCGTCATGTTGGCATCCGGATAGAAACCAGCGGGCACCATCACGGTGAGGCCGTCAGGTGTCGTGGTCGGCACCATCATCATCATGACAGCGCCGGGTGGGGCCTGTGGTGGCGGCGCGTGCATATGTCGCGCTTTGCGCTCGTCTGCGGAGCCCGATAACGCCATGGGCGACGACAACGACGAGGGCGGCGCGGTGTCCGTATGCGCGGTGCGGCGGTTCAAGGGCGGTGGTGGTGCTAATACAGGCGGCGACCACGCAGCGGCACCGGTACTGACACCCAACGATGCAGCCGGCGCATTCATGTGAAACGCGTGTGGTGCGGACACAGGCGACGGTGAGAAGAGCGCGGCGCTGGCGGCGGGACGCCGTGGTGCCGGGGAATGACTGACGCGCACGGACTGATCGTTGTCGTGGTGGCGCGGTACGGCCGCGCGATCAGTATTGCATGCGGGTGACGGAGAAAGGGTGCGAGGGACATGGCCGGCAGTGGCACTTGGCGTGAAGGCCTCTGTCGCCACACTACCCGCACGCTGGGATGTGGACCGACGCCACGGAGTGAAACCAGCACCACCCACGACTGTCGATGGGAGAGACGGCGAGGGACGCTGCGGTGATACGAGGCTCTGCGCGTCAACGTGGGCAGCGGCCGGCACGTGATCGCGCGCGTGCTGCAGAGCCTCTTGATGGCGCTGTTGCTGCGTCAGCTGCTGCTTCAAGACAGCGGCGGAGGGGGCGATGTGGATTTTGATCCCCGCCTCTAGCGGACTGATGTCTGTGCCGCGCGTCAGCGAGGAGGCCGTCTGAGGGACCACGTTGCGCACGGGCTCAAAGCAGTCGTCACGTGCGAGAATACCGCGCAGCTCGTCCTCCACCGGCAGCTTCGTCGGCACCAGAGGGGAGTGGCGCACCGCCATGAGGGTCTCCAGCGACAGGCGCACGCGCGCCACACAGGGGCGCAGAGTGGACGCAACAACCTCTGTCGGCGAAGACACAGATGAGGTGGACGTTGAGTCGTTCGTGTTGGCCTGAGCGTCCGTGTCGATCTGTCTCTCGCCGTCCTCACGTACACACCGCTGGTTCCCTTCCTCCTGCCACGCAGCTCCACCGGCCGATGAGGAGGGCGCCATGAAGGCGACGTTCACCCATTGCCGCCGCTGCTGCTCCATCACATGAGCGCGCTCGGCGTCATCATCTTCGCCGTCAATGAAGACGTAGTCGAACATGTGAAGCGCACGCCGCCACTTACGCAGCTGGATGTCCCAGGTCCGTTTGCTGCCGCGCTGCGTGTCGGGTGGGGATAAAGGGAGGATGCCGCCGCAGCGCAGGAGCGGATCGTGCTCTACCAGCCGGATCATGTTCTTGTAACCGTCCGTCACGTAGCCGTAGGAGACCTGCTTCTCGCGCTGAGAAAGACGTCGGCCCTCATCGGGGGAGTTGCCGGACCGCACCACAGTTGCCCCACCAACACCCGCACTACCGCCACGGGAGCGGCTATGACTTCGGTGGGAGGTACGGAAGGACGGCTGCGGTGTGGCCGGTGCGGGGGAGCCGGCGCTAGGGCTCAACTCCGTTGTGTTCGCGGCGGAGCCCCCGCGCATGGGTGTCGCCCAATCACCATACTCCTTGTTCGCGGCTGTGTAGGGTTTGCCGCGTCCCTGTCGTCCAACATCGCGCGGCGAGAAAACGTCAAAGCGGTTCTCACTCGCCGCTGTCCTCTGGCACGGTGCAGTGGGCCCGTTTCCTTTTCGCATGGTGCTGTGCTTTTCAACAACCCCAGAGAACCGGAATGGTAACAAGAGGAGTGAGGGAAATGAGAATGATGATTTTTCTATGCGTATAGAACTGTTTGTGTGTGTGTGTGTGGCTGTGTGTGTGGCTGATGTAAGAAGAGAGTGGGCAGAGCAAGGAAGCTCGACTATCAACAGCGTACGCCGATCTATGGTAGAGAGGGAATAGAGAAACCCCACGTGAAAAGAGAGACTGCGATGAGCGGAAAAAAGAAAAAGAAAAAAAAGAACAAGAACAAGAACAAGAACAAGAACTGCACAGGGTGGTTTCTTGTCGAAGATGGCTCTAGACTGAAGCGAGCGATAGGTCAAGAACGACAGCGCTCAGCACTGCTTGTTTGCCGTCTTGGGATGGAAGCAATTCGGAAAAGTGAAATAGTTTGTGTCACCGGTGGGAGAGGAGAAAGGTGACGGAATAGTGAGTGAAACACGAGACAGACAACGAGAGAGAGAGAGAGCAACCGCTAGCTATTTGAAAAACAGTCGTGTGACCCGCACTGGACGCGATATGCATGACGAGAGATGTCAGGCTACAACGCTCTCGGGAACGGACAATCTGACCAACCCAATAGAAAAGATCTATGCAGAACCGTTTCTGTATTATTTCTTCCGGCCTTCCAAGGCGGGTGTGTCGGCGAGTGGGTATCGTGGCTCTCTCATCGCCGATTCCGGACACACTTCACGCACTTGCTGTGCTCTCGGCGACGTTCCGCGTGATGCCCCATTCTCGTTCTTTATTTTGACTCTGGGGACGCGTTCAGCACACTCCTGTCCAATACGGACCAAGTGTCGCGTGTATATAAACAGAGAAGGGTAGAAGAGAAGAAAAGGACACGCTTCCGTCTATTTGCTTTTTCTTGGCGACGTAAAACTTCCCACAGAGCAAGGACACTATTTTTTTTTTTTTGTCTTTTTAATTATTGTTCTGCTTGTCGTGTGTTTTTTTGTGAGCGCAAGGAAGTTCTCCGTGAGAGCGCTAAAAAAGCACGTACACAGAGCTTTCTTCAGATCGTCACGAGAGTGGACGTTCATTGCGACGCACACACTGCCGCTTGCCGTTAAAGAGGAAGAGACCGCGAAGACGTGTTTGAAAATACCTTGAGGAAGAGGTAGCGTGCGAGCTACGCAACAAGATGATTTATTGTTTCGTTCGGAACGCCTTCTTCTTTTGTTTTCGTTATCGGTTTTTCTTCTGCTTGTGCGCTACGTGCGGTGTTCTGTTTACAGCTGGCCGCACTCAGCGATCACGACCGGCTTGGAGGTCGCACCGCTAGAGCTGCCGACGGCTTCCATCTTCTTGACGACGTCGTAGCCCTCGAGCACCTGACCGAAGACGACGTGCTTGCCGTCGAGCCACTCGGTGGCGGCGGTGCACAGGAAGAACTGAGAGCCGTTGGTGTTGGGGCCGGCGTTGGCCATGGAGAGCGTGCCGGGGCCGAAGTGCTTGCCTGCCTTGCCGGCGAAGGACTCATCCGCGAACTTGGCGCCGTAGATGGACTCGCCACCAGTGCCGTTTCCGGCCGTGAAGTCACCACCCTGGCACATGAAGTTGGGAATCACGCGGTGGAACTTGCTGCCCTTGAAGTGGAGGGCCTTGCCGGAGCGGCCGGTGCCCTTCTCACCAGTGCACAGGCAGCGGAAGTTCTCGGCGGTCTTGGGGACGGCATCCTTAAAGAGCTCCATCGTCACACGACCAGCGGGCTGGCCTCCGATGACGACATCGAAGAACACAACAGGGTTGGTGGGGACGGTAGGGTACTTGGGCTGGTAGGACATGATTGCAGAGGTTATTTGATTTTTTTTCTTGTTGAAATCGGCGTAGAAATGCTGCGGCAACGATGGTACAGGAGTGTAAACGTGAGAGCGGGTCGGGAGACGGAAGGGGGGGGGGGGCGATGCGGGGATGGTGACGGACGACGTAATTTGAGCGACGGCAAGGGGCCATGTGCGCGCGTGTGCATCCAGAGTGAGATCGAAACGAGCGAGCAAGGGCAGACTGGTACGCACCGCGGTCTGTTGAGAAGAGACAGACATGTCGTTACGTAGAGGAGCGCAGTATGGAGAAACGAGAGTGCGAGGGAGAGAGAGAAAAAGAGAGACCTTGAGATGCACGGCTACCAGTCGACGTCCTTCTCTCCCTCTTCCTCTCCCTCTCCCTCTCTCTCTCTCTGCAATTTGTGATTGGAATTTGTGTACGTGAGAGCTCGCCTTGTCTGTATTGTGGTGCGCGTGAGGGCTTCGGTCTTGAAATAGTTAATTGGTCCCAAGTGGTAAGAATGGAGCCTGCGCGTTTCAGCGCGTGTCAACCGGCGCGTTACAACAAAGAAGAAAAACAAACGAGCACACACACACACACGTGATTGTATGCGACGATCCAGGCGTGCACAAAGGACGGCAACCAACCAAACACACACATACACACACACACAAAGAGGTAAGACCGAGAGGTTACTCCTTCTTCTTCTTTTTCTCCTCGGCGGCGGCGTCGGTCTCTGTGGCTGGTGCGGTGACGCGCGCAGCTTCAGCTGACTTGGCCTCTTGAGCGTGCACGTGACGATCCAGTGCGGTCTTCGCAAGGTGACTCTGACGCGACTTCTTCGCAGATGGCTGCGCCTGTGCGAGAGCCTGGACGTACGACTCCGTATAAAAGATGGTAATAAAATCGTACACAAAACCGACGAGGCTGAGAAGAAGCATATCCAGTCGGACAATGTAGAACATCGGCGCGTGCTCTTGTTCCGGACCTTGGATGGCCTTGGCACGCTTCTCCGGATCGAGCACACCCTTGACAATGTCCGTGATACTCGACAGAGCCAACAAGATGATCTCACCAATGCCAAGCATCCCAGGACCCGTGATCACATCCGCAGAATCACCTCTCATCTGCGCCTTGGCCGCCTCCTCCTGTGCCTTGAGCGCACTGAAATAGCCCTGGGCCATCGCCAGGCCGCTCCCTTCTTTCGGCTGCGGCGGGCCCTGTCCGTCATCGACACCGAGCTGCATGTCGAGGAAATTGCTTAGATGTACCGCCAAGAAAAGTAGGATGTACACGAGCGACGCGCACAGACTGAGGGCGATGCCGACAGCGCCGCGCTGGGGTGTAATGCGTCGGTAGAGAATGAGCGCGGCCACAGCATGCATAAAAGCGAACGCCATCATCACGTTGAATTCCACCGACCCGAACTGAGCGAAGGGCTCGCGCGTGTCCAACCGCGGTTGCGGCAGAAGCTGGAGACTGTGCAGCACCGCGAAGAGCGCGGCTACAACGCAGCATACGGCACTGTAAATCTGCACGCGGCGAACCTTGGTCTCGAACTTGTCGATGAAAGCTTGGCGTGTGTCCTGCGGTTTCGCCGCGGGTTGCTTTCCCTCCTTCGCAGGTGCGACGTTCGGGCCAGCCATTGTCAACCAATTCGAATTCGTTTCCGCTGTGGTGCCGTGAGTGACACTAGTGCAATCTCACAAATGCTGAGGAGGGGAAAAAAAGATAAAAGTAGCGCGAATGGGAAACGAGAGGGACAAAGTTAAAGTCAGTGGTGCAGCTTCTTATTTTTCCTTTTTCGTCTCTTCTGTATTCTGTGTTCGTGCAGAAGCCAGAAAAACAACAGAGGCGGCGAGAGAGAGAGAGGGGGAGACAGGGAGGGAGTATACAATGAGGCGACTCAGTGAAAGCGCACTCGGAGGGAAAAGAAGATCACGGTGATAGTACCGACAAACGGACGGCGCGGAAAGGAGGGGACTGCCTTTTGACACGCTTCTTTTGTCGTTCTTTTCCTCGCAAACGCGTCGGATCGGGTACCAGCCCGATGAGACCACCAACATGCGGCACTCGTGTTTCATCGGGCAGGAAGGTTTCTTTTTCTTTGAACCACAGAGATCCTTGCGGTATGCCTGCATATTCTTCTGAGCTTTGGGGCTGCATCGTTTTCCCTAGTATGGCTCAAGGTGGTTCGTCTACTGTCTGTGGTAGCATGGTCTTTTTTGTTTTGTACTCATTGTCTTGTTTTTTTTTTCATCTCAGCAAGCACGCACACGCAGATACGTACGTGCAAAGCTCGTGGATCTGTGCGTGGAAGAGACGCTACCCTCGACGCACGGACAGACACACACACACACACACACACACAGGAGAAACAAAATCAACGCGGCTCGGAGGGCGGGCGAAAGCTGAAATGCGAACAGGGAAGTTTCATCAAGCGATCTTGGCCTGTGGTTGATTGTCCGGTGTATCTTCGGTACCCTTGATTTGCTTAAATTCGACAATGACGGGTGAGTCGAGCTCCACAACCGCCACCTTGTAGTCTGGCAGTGTCTTCACCGCACCGACTTCATTCTTGAAGCGCTTACCGCGAATATTACGGACACTAATGCGCACGACATTGTCGATGTTGTACACGTTCTTCAAGTAGTTCACGAGCTCCTGCTTGGACATGTCTTGTGGGATATGGAAAATGGGTCGCGTTGTGTCATTGTTGAGCACGCTATCCAACACCAGTCGCACTTCGGCGTCTGGGAAGTACTTGGCGAAGAAATGGGGGAAATACTCTGGTGATTGCCGAAGACCTGTTGGCGGTGGGCGCGACTCGGGCCAGCCCCACTCCTCCACCTTGCGGTTGACCAGACCAATCTTTCCCGCGATCGGGTTCCAGAGGCGAGAGCGGCCGTAGTAGTTGTTTACGGTCGGCTCCGGATAGGGGCGGGGGTCGGCCTTTGTGTGCTGGTACTCCCAGGTATTCCAGCCCTTATGCAGACGGCCCATGCGGAATCGCCAGAGGTTGATACCTTGGTTCACGAGAGGCTTGTAGAAACGGTGGCGTACAGGCGTGTGCGTCGTCGAACACGGGGCGATGGCCGGGGTACTCAACACCGGAGACTCGCTGAGGGGCGGCGAAACCGAAAGGAGGGCCGATCCCCCTGCAACAGACAAGCTGCTCTGGAAGCGGCGCATACCAGATTACTTCTCTCTCTTTTTGCCAAGGCGACCGGAGAGAAGGAGAGAGCGATGAAGAGATCAGCAGTCAATGGGAGGCGTCAAGGGAGAGAGAGAAAGGGAAAGAGTGAGTGGCGTGAATGGTGGACCCCGTGGAAACGGCGGGCTGGTGGTAGTGGAGAGGGGAGGGGAGGGGAGGGGAGGGGAGGGAGGGACCACAACACCTCTACATAGTTTGACACACGCACACGTGGCGGCGGAGGCGCGGCAACTTCACAGTTCTGAAGCCGTCATCGCCGAGATGTCCGTTCCACCGTCGCCAAACGCACAGCCTGGGATGACCGAATGGGCCTACAGTGGCGCCCCTTGTACTTGGGGAAACGTCGTCTCAGCGGGGGGGGGGGGACAAAAGATCCGCACCTCTGGTGAAAAACAACTCACACAACAGAGAGAGAGGGAGTGGACCAGAGGGAAAAGAAGAGTGAGAAAATAATCTACGCTCTATCGAATTCGGCACATAAGAAGCGTGCACACACAGCGTTGGCTTCACTAGACTGCGCTAAAGTCGTCGCCGACACCTGTTGGTGCCATTATCCGTGATAGCGCATCAAACGTGGCCTTTTGACGTGTACGCGCGTCGTCTTGTAGCATCCGGTAGGCACGCCTGCACTCCTCCAGCTCCGCGTCACGCCGCGCGCACTGATCCTTGAGCGACTGCTGGTCACGCAGAAGGGTGTTGTGAGACTCGTGTACGGCAACGAGCTGCTCGCGTGCCATGCGAAGAGCCTGAACAAGGGCCGCCGTGCCCTCCGACGTTTTTTGTCCTTGATCCAGTGCAGATCGCTCAAGTTCTTCGATGCGCCGACGCGCCACCTCCAGCTCATCGCGGAGCGCCACACTCTGCTGCGTCGCCATGGCATGGCGTTCATGCAGAGACTCGTTCTCTTCCTCCAGCTCGGCGATGCGCTCGCGTTTGGCATTGATCTTCGCGCGCGCCTCGGCCTCCACGTCGCGCGTGTTCTCGTCCTTTTTGCCGAGGTCCTCTTGAAGGTTGCGCACGGTGCGGAGCAGGTTCTCCTTCTCACGCTGCCAAGCCGCAGACTCAGCCTGGTGCCGCTCGGGCAGCTCGTGCTGGGCTTCATGAAGGAGGCGGCTGTTCTCTTGACTGAGTGCGCGGTAGCTCTCTTGTGAAATGCGCAGGGCCTCGTGCAGGCGACTGATCTCTGCTTCACGAAACCGACACGTCTCGCGCCAGTACGCTGTCGTATCTTGAATCGGGCCTGTCCTTGATCCCGACTTGGCCTCTTCTTCACGTGCTCGCGGTGGGCTAGTGGGGGTCACGGCTGCGCTCGACTCCTTCGTGTAGGCTGTCTGCGTCGCATCGCACGCTGTCGTTGGTGCGGCGCATAGGGCTGAAGGGGCCGCGGGCTTGTCCGCGAGGGCACGGCGGAGGTCGGCCATTTCTTGTTCCGCGTGCTGAAGGACGTCATGGTACTGTGCCGTCAACACGGCGATGTGCTCCGCCAGCGTGTCTCGCTCCTCCGTACGGGCTTCCACATGCGACTGAAGGGCGGCCGTCGCGCGCGCGTGTTCGGCTTGCCACGCGGCAGTGACGTCGGCGCCGACGATACGCAACAGTGTGGTCTGCGCCGCACTCTCAATAATCTGACGCTGCGCGGACTCGGCCTCAACCAGCGCCATTTGTGCCACGGCTCGCGCTTCTGCATTGGCAGAGGTTTCCCGTAGTGCCTGCTGATGTGCCTGCTCAACATGTACACGCTCCTCGTTGTGCTGCACCTCTGCGGTCTCACACTGCCGTTGCCACAGTGCTGCGTTGCTCTCCCACTCTGCGCGTTCGTTGTCGACACGCGCTAAGGCCGCCTGCGCGTCGTGGTGGCTGCGCTGCAACTGGTCTTGTAAAGAGGCGATCACTTGTCGCTGCTGTGCGAGTTTGTCTTCCAGAGCGCGACGCGAAGCCTCTCTAGCACGCGCGGCGTCCAGTTCTGCACGATGCTGGCGAATCATCAACTGTGCCTCCTGTGACCTGCGCATCAACTCGTCCTTCAAAGCCATCACCTGTGAACGTAAATGCGCTGCCTGTGTCTCTTTGGCCGCCTCGACTTCCAGGCATCGCTGATGGACGAGGTTGAGCTGTCGCCGGAGGTCCACCTCCACGGCAACGCGCAGGGAGAGCTGCTCACGTGCGCGCTGCAAACGCACCTCGCCGTGCTCGAGCTCCTCGCAGCGGTGGGCGAGCTCCCGCTCCAAAATACGCACAGGCGTGTCGCCCACCGTCACCTTCGCCTCGGCTGTGGCCGGAGATGACGCACTGGCCGATGACGTGTGGACGGGAGGCGTCCCAGCGTGTGCATCGTCAGGAACGGCAGCGTCCACCACCACCGCAGACGCGAAGCTAACGTCGGTGTTCGTGCCGCGAGAGACACGCTTCGGGCGCCACTTCAAGCTCGACAGCGGCGAGGTGTCCTTCTTCAGCGGCGTCAGCACTTCGACACACGAGCCGGACAAGGACGGGCGTGGGCTCAAGCGGGAGTGGTCCGCACTGGCCACCTCGCCCACGTGCGCTGCCGATTGTGTTGCGCCGGTCGACGCGTTCTCTCTGTCTGGCATTCTTTTTTCTGCTGTCGTCCCTGTCGCGTGCTCGGCAACGGTGTCGCCTTGGTGAGATGACGGGTTCACCGCACTGGCCGCATACTGCCGCGGAGGCGTGAAGAGCGGTGGCTCCGGAGCGGGCTCCACAATTACCGTCACACCCGGCGACGACGCGGGCGAACGGATCGGCTGCTGTGGGCTGGCGCCGAGTGTCTGCGTCTCTGTGGGGTTGGGCGAGGTCTCCGCTTTCTCCGGCGTGACGCTGTGGATCGTATCACTCGTATCGACGTGTGCTGCCGCGTCCTCAACACGCTTCACGCGTCTTCGGTGACGGCGCTGATGATGTACGCGGCGCCGCGACGATCGGCGATGCCCGTGTGAGGACGAGGACGAAAAAGACGCTGACAACGACTCAGTTGAGGTGGACGGCGAGGAGCCACGACGACGCGGCGACGAGGATGTGGAGGAAGACGACAGCGTGCGCGCGTGCCGTGTGCGAGAAACGTCGAACCCCAGCGTGCGCGCCGCGGACGAAGGCACTCGCACAGGCCCCTCACGCCATCGCAGTGGATAGTCGGGTGCGAGCGCGTCTGGCGAGAGTCCACCTGCCGCCACCATCCCAGAGCGGGGCAATGCAAGACTGTCCGGCTCGCGCTGGGGCCCCTCGGACTGCGGTGACGATGCACGTGCCGGTAGCAGCGGGTCCAGACCGAAGACAATTCCATTGAGCACGACAAGGCGCGGGAAGAAACGCATCAACGCCTCGATGTAGTTTCCACGACCACTTCCGGCGTGTGCTTCGCGCTCCTCGAGCGCGCTGACCGGATCCGCTTGACTCGGCGCACGCACGTGCTTCCCACGCGCCGCACTCGCCGACACTGGCCGCTGGTTGTCTTTCGCCGTCGCAGGTGTAAGCGCGCCTGGCTTGTGGTAGAGGAGCGTGTGCGCACAGCACGGATTCTCGCGTGTGAAAAGGTGTGGCGGACGCTGAACAGAGGCGATGACCGCCAAAAGGGGATCGTCCGCCGTGTCTTGAGACGCCAACAACGTGGATACTTTGGGCACTTCCAGCCGCAGCTCCTGCATTGTGTGCGTGTGCGGGACAAGCGCACGGGCCACCTCTGTCAGTGTGCGAATCTGATTGCCGCAGAGGTCGACAGAGGTGAGTGGGGCATCACTCGGCACATCTGCCAGTCCGTCGATGTTGACCAGCTCGTTGAAGCCGAGCGAGAGGCGCTCAAGGCAGCGCAGCGGGGTGAACAGCCCGTTGGGTAACTGCCGGATGAAATTACTGGAGAGGTTGAGGTGCCGCAGTCGGTGCAGCCCGGTGAACGCGTCGGCGTCGAGCGTGTGTATTTCGTTCGCGCTAAGGTCCAGCGACACCAGAGAGGTGAGCGACGAGAGCCCCTCTACATGCTTGATAAGATTCATGTGTAGATTGAGCTGCTCTAGGTTGGGCATCCACGCCAGATACTGGATGTGGTGAATCGATAGCAGGTCGCGACAACAGAGAAACAGGTGCTTGACTTCATGGAGCCGTGCACGCATGGCATCGTCCGGCTCTGGTGAGGCGCGGGAGGGGGGCGGCACCGTCCTTCCTCTCAACGCGACCGCCCAAGGGGAACTAGAATGCGTGTGGATCTCCTCGTCATGCACCGCTGAAGGGCGGAATGAGGATCGCATGGTAGCCGTCGGAAGAGCAGTCTCATCGCTTGACAGTTTCGGAGGCATACGTGGGCCGTCAGAAGACCGCCGGTGAAGCATGGGCTTACTGCTGCCGCTCCGTTGACTGTAGAAGAACACGTTTGTTGCGGGTGCGCTGGGCGACGCGGAGGCCGTACGCGACGTAGGCGCGGTGTGCGGTGTGAGAGACGGCCCTATGGCGTCCGCCGTTTCGTGGTGTGGGCGAGGGAACGTGCGTCGTCGACGATCCTCCATCACTCGTGCCTTGAGTCGATCTATGTTGAAATCTAATGTATACAAGGGCCTTCTATGAGGAAGCGGCGGAGGGATCGAGGGTCGTATAGGGGAAAAAGAGAAGAACTGGTCTATGATGTGTGCACCGTAAAGAAAACGTGTGTGTGTGAGAGAGAGAGGGAGTGCGAAAAAAAAAAAAAGGAATGGGCTCACTTCCCCGTATCGAATGAGGCGAATACAGAATAGCAGCCCGCGATCACCTGCGCTACGTCAGCAGAAAAGTCACGAGAGAGGATGAAGAAGTGTACGAAAAAAACGAGAAGATGGGAGTGCGCGCACAACTCAGAACGAACAAGAGAAGGGCGGAAAAGCAATGAGCTTCGCTGACCCTCCCTCTCTCCCTTCTCAGGCTCTGCCAATTGGGGAGAAGGGAAACGTCGATTGGGGGGGGGGGACTGTTTGGGCTGTGTACTTTGTGTGTGTGTGTGTGTGTGTGTCCCTGCTGTACTCAGTCGCATGGGAAATCACACAGCAGCAACGAGCGCATTTTCTTTTTCTTGTCATGTGGCGCACGTTGCACCGCGCCTGAGGGAAAGCAGGGGGTCTTCTCTCGTTAATTCGCTGCACTGAGGGTCTTCTTTTCTTTTCTTTTTTTTTTTTGTTGTTGTGTATCGCGTCAACGCACCCTCTGTTGAGACTTCCAATTCCGGCGCGGCGGCCGACTGCAATTTGTGCTCTTCGGTGTTCGCCGCAGCGCCTACCCTACCATGCTGCGCTTACGTCCACGTGCGCGCACCACTTCCAGACGTGCGAGCGTCGTATCAAGCTTCTTCTTCTCCATTACGCAACGATAGCCCTCGTAGATAAGATCAGCCGCATACGCCTCGACGAAAGGATGGGTCGAGAGCAGCGCGCGCTCCAGGACGTACAAATCCACCGCGCGCTCTTCCGCGCTATTCTTGTCTGCCACGAGACCGAAGTCAATGACAACAAGTCCATCGTGTGCGGCAGCAGCAGCTGGCGAGGCGCGCGGCACGGGGCCTGATGCGGACGTGATTGCCGTTGTCCTTTCCTTTTCATCTCCCCCCTCGCTCTCCTCCGGCGAATGCATGTAGAGGAAGTTCGATGTGGTAAGGTCACCGTGGATGACATCCGCGTTGTGAAGTTTGCCGACCATCTCCCCGATCCCCTTCAAGAGCTTTCGCACAAGCGGTGAGGGTGCCGGTGCTGGGTCGCCCGCGCGCACGGATGCGGCCACTGCGCTCGGATTTCCGCCGCCTCTCTGCGCACCAGCCCGTGTCGCCTTCTCTTCTCGATCGAGCACGTCTTTTACAGTGGCGCCTTCAATGCGCTCCATGAAAATTTTACACGCGGCCTTATCCACGGCGAAGACGGTGGGCGTACGGATGCCGTGTCGGCGACAACGAGCCATCGCGCGGGCCTCGCGCACCGTGCGCTGCTCACGCATCTTCGCGTCCAGCTTGGGATGGCGATAGCGCTTCTCAAACCTGTGCTTGCAGATCGCAGGCGTGCCGTAGAAGGAGCAGAGATAGATTTTGGACTCTGCACACTGCGAGAAGGGCTGTGCGCTCTCATCTAGCTCCAGTGATAGCGGCATGGCCACCGTATGGTTTTCGGTTTGTGTGTGTGTGTGTGGTGGATCGTCTCTTTTCTGAACAGTGTTGTCACTCGAAGGAGGCGAGCATGGCAGAGAGAGAGAGAAGGAAACATGTTATGTGGACGTGACGAGTTTTCCGGTGAGGCCAATCGACAGTGCATACACGTTGAAGCGAGAGCGATGAGGATGCGCATATATCACAAAAGGTTTCGTCTCTTGATACTGTATAAACACAGTATAGCTTTGATTTCGTTTGCTTGCTTTTCCCCCAACTGTTTGAACTGAAAACATGAGCCCTGTGTGTGCGTGTGTGTGTGTGTGTGTCATTCACGCACACGTGTACTGAGGAACATGTCAACCTCATTGCCACTGAGGCCACAGTAGATCACATCAATGAGAACAAGGAAAAAAAAATAAGTTCAACAGAAACGGTAGAGAACGAAAGAGAGGAGATCGTTATGGTGGGTATAGTTGAAAAGGGAGCTCCGCTGGCACAGGGAGATACAAGTCGTTCCATCGGGGGATCTTAAAAAAAAAAAAAAAGCAGACAGAAACACGTGATGTGTGATGTGTGAAAAATACGATGAAACAAGGAACCCCGTAATTGTTTGACCGTGTATTTCTGTGTACTGCAGCGATGCGTGGTGAGCAACGCGAGAATGGGCGATGGGCGCACGAGGGAGAAAAAAAAAAAGGGCGTCATCGCACACGCGACACAGAGAGAGAGAGACAAGGAGAGGTGCATGTGTGGCTACGCGCGCACTTGTCGACAAACATGAAGTAAAGAGACACCCAGACACTGCGCTGCTGAAGGGGACACATAACCTGAACAGGGGGGGGGGGGGAGAAATGGAGAGAGCTAAAGGAAGGGGCAGTTACCGTGAAGAAGCGCGCGCGACTGTGCGTTCCGTCACTTACTTCTTCGCTGTCACATAACAGTCTTCCTCAGGCTTCCTTCTTTTTTTTTTGTCTTTATTTCTTCTTTAGTACCGTGCGTGTGTGTGAGGGGGGGGGGAGGGGGAAGGGGGAGGGGGATCGGGCACGTCTGGTGCGCTGACATCGTGTCACCAACAAGACACGAGGTAAAAGAGCCACCACAGTCTAAGGAGAGAACAAACAAAAGTAACAAAAAGACTGACGAAACCTGTGGGTGAAGGAGACAACACGCCGTGAACCAGGTTAATGAAAAAGGGACAGCTTGACAGAGAGTGAGAAACAAAATAAAAACAAGAGAACTGCTGTCTGCTGAAATGGTGTATGAAACGGGTAAGTGAACATCTGTCGAGGGCAGTGCAGCGAGAACACAGTGTACATGTATCCAAGGAAAATAAAATGAACAACTTGAAGGGAAAAAAAAACTGTTCTAGACAGATGTGTGCACGCACACACGCACACACACACACACAGGGACACGGAAACAGAGAGAGAGACATGAACACGCGCGATGATAAGAGACGACAGCGCGTCGTCGACTCGCCCTCTCACGTTCCTGGTGTGAGCAGCTTCCCGGTGAGGTTGGTGAGGAAGATGGAACAGATCGGACACGCCACCAGCACACCGAGAATAGCTGTGTTTTTCATCTTGATGCCATCGGCTATCTTGCGCTGAGCATAGGCCACCTCTTCGGGCGTCGTCGCCACGGCAAGCATTTGCTGTGCGTACGTGAGTGCCGTTCCACCGAGCGCACCCTGCACGGAGCCCTTGCCGATCCAGCCAATGCCGCAGAAGATTGTCTCGCGCCAGCTGAGCTTGAGACGGGTAATTTGTGGCACCACCATGGCGGTTAGGCATCGGGTACCGATACCGATTAAAACGAGTGCAAACGCCAAGCCAATAAAGTCGCGCTCAAACAGCTCGGACGTTTTCACGGCCGCCCCTGCCAGGCCGAAGAGGGAGGGCATCGCAATGTAGTCCCAGACGGTGGTCAAGCTCTGCGCCATGTCTGCCTTCACACGGAGGTGGTCACGCGTCCCACCGCGCACGCACAGGTAGTTGAACGTACCCGCAGAGAAGACCACCGCAACAGCGGCACCGCCAAGGCAAGTGAAGCGCCGCCCAATGGCGACTTCTGTGAACGCGGTGAGGACCATGAAGCCAATGGACATGTACCGGACGTGCACGGAATGACGCAGGGTCATGGGTCGTCCTTCGCGAATCATCGGCAGCCGCTCGCCCTCGGAGATGAAGATGAAGAACGTCACACAGAACACGAGTACACCGAGAATGAAGCCGCCCACAATACCGACGATGATTTGAACCGGCGCGAGAACGACCAAAAGCGCGGTACTCATCTTTCCGAACTCAAGCGCGAGCAGGAACTGGACGCCCCAGACGCAAATCGCCGTGTCGAACGCGATGGAGCACAGCATCATCATGGACGGGCCGTCACGCACACCGTAGCCGCGCTTCTGATATTGGATAATGATCGGCACCACGACGCTCGGCGCGATGGCAGAGAGCAGGAATCCCTCCGCGAAGGCATACTTGTAGCTGTCGTAGCCGTAGATGGCCTTGCAGCACACACCATGCACCAGCATCTCCATCGCCATAGGGGTCATGCTGAAGGCGATGTAGTGCTTGAACTTCTGCTTGAAGCGGATGACGCTCAAGGACAAACCCGCGCGTACGAGACCGACGGAAAGCCCGAACATGCTGATGAAGACGCGGATATCGGCGTTAATGCCGCCGGTGAGGCGGCCCATGTACGGCACATTCGCCCAAAGCAAGCCCATCCAAATGACCCCCACAATCGAAGGGATGCCGATGATTTTCGATGCGATCGTGCCACAGATACCTGCGAAGAGAATGGTCGTGATCGTGTCGAAGTAGAGGCCGCCGGGGTAGAACCAGTTCTTCGGCAGCAGGCAGAACATGATGACCCAGAAGAGGAAGATGCAGAGGCACCGCAGCAAGTATGAAAAGAGGAAGACGCGGAATCGGCGGCGGAACAGCGTCAGGTGGAAGCAGTAACGGAAATTGTCGAAGGTGAGCTCAAAACACTTGCTGACCTTCTCGGTGGTCATGTCGTCCCAGTTGTCGGCGGTAAAAGAGGCGTTGACTTCGTACGGTGCCATGTGCGCGCCGTAAAAAGCCTCCAGCACTTCGAGACGTCGGATCGGTGCGGAAAGGCCGTTGAAGTGGTCGATAATGATGCGTTCGCGCAGGATGTCTTCACCGCTGAGGGGCTCCGCACGAAAGCAACCCGTGTTGAGGTACACGTTGGGAACAGTTTGCTGCTCTTCGTTTGCTGCTGGCGACTGGGCGTCCTTTGACGAAGCGGGCTCGTGAGACGGCGCCTCTGTTTCCAAGGCGAACAACACAGGTTCGTGCGTCACCACCTCACCACCGGCACCGCTGCTGGGGAGAGAGACGTGGGTTTTCTGTGGCGAGCCTTGGGCGGCAGCACGGTCCGCAGCGGCTGCCGCTTCGGCAGGTGTGGCGCCGAGCGGTAAGCCCGTCGCGTTGGGGTAGTCAAACGACGGACGTGGCTCCGACTGAGGTACGCGAATAGCTGTGCGATACGTATAGGGCTCCTGTTCAACACGCACGGCCTCCTCGCGCAGCGCCTCCGCACCTCCGTGTGAGGGCACAAGCACCGCTACCGTTGACGGCTTGGGCGTTGCATCACGCGGGGAGCACAGTTTTGGACGAGGCATACTCGCGTTGGCGCTGGCGCGGCGAGGGGGTGGGGCGAATACGGAACTGCTCTGGGCCGGAACCATCACAAACGTGTCGTTGTCGAAGATGGGCTCCTGGCCTAGGAGCATGAGGAGATCGTTCCGCATAGCCTGTGCGTCACTGACAGGGGCGACAAAGCTGAGCTTCAGAAGATTGAGCGGGTTGAACAGATCGGTGCTGGCACTGTTGTTGCAAACAAAAGAACCTTGAAACATCGAAGCGGCGAAGCTATTGTTGCGGTTCGATGGGTTACGGCGCTGGCCGGGCGGGTCCCCGCCAGCTGAACTCGGTCGAGCGTCGTCAGCAACTGGGAACCGTACATGAGGGCCGTCTTGGGCGGACTTTGGGCGGCTGTCCGCGTCGACCTCCACACCACTGCTCATCACGAAAATGGTGGGTTCCTGCGAGGTGGCGGAGCTGCTGTGTCAACAGAAGAAAAGGGGAAAAAATGGACAAAAGAGAGAGAACCTTGCAGAGAGAGAGAGTGAGTGATACGCAAGAGTCAGAACTACTCAACCCACAGCTGTTGATACGCGTACGTGTTTCGGCTGAACACATGGAGAAAGAGAGCGAGAGGGGAAGAGAGAGAGAGGAGCCTGTGTTGAGAGGAAACAGAAAGAAAAAAAAATGAGTACGGGGCCCAAGACATCGCGATCGCGCGAAGAGACTTGTGCACGTGCGCATCCTACCAGATACACCTTCACGGTTACCACTACGATTCTCTGTATTGCTTTTTCCTGTTTTTTTGTGGATGTATGTATGTATGTGTTGCTCGCACACTTCAGCTACTGATACTCACCTGTTCAGCCCTGCCAAATAGTCCAGCACACCCCACCACGTCACCGCACAATCGCACTCCAAAGAACACCGTCAGTTACCCTCACCATACAGAGCAGCGGGCTCAGATCTAGCGTTTTTCTCTACTTTTCTTCTCCCGCTCCGTGTCTCGTCACCCGCACTGCCTTCTCACTCCACGTGCATCATCCTCCTTCTCGTCAGGGTGCGAATTCAAAGACAGGCTGTTGTGTGCTATCCACAGAAATCAGTGTGAAAAGAAAGAGAAAAGAGGAGACGAAGGACAGCGGAGACGTCAAAGAAAACACAGAACTCGACAAAAGGCAGAGGCGATGTCATGTGTGGTCGTGTGCGCAAGGCCATCGCTTGTTTGTGGTGCCTTCCACTGGTGTCTGCCCGTCCCCCCACGTGAGCGCGTCTTCTCAACTGATCGCTTCACCCACCGGCACGGCAGCGTTCTTGCTGTATGTTCACCTTTTGAGCAGCTCCTCTTTCCGCCTGAATATCCTCCTTGTGCGGCGTGTGTGTATGTAGGGGGGTGCGTGGTATGTCAGACTGCCTTTCTGTGGCATAGTGCGGTCATCTCTGACCAGGCACGCGCGCCTTCTTTTCCTTCGCGCCAACCATGCACGTGGGCAGAGAAGGCGAGAGGGGAAGAAAAAAAAGGACGGGAGCGGAAAGCCGATCCTGCCAAATAGCAGACTCGTGCCCATCGCTCTGGTGAGCCAGCAGGCATCCACTTTGTCCACACACAGACACACATACACACACACACACACAGAAGGTTGAATGAAGACTGCACAGAAAGATACACGCAAGAGTAAACAAGACACACCTTTTTCTCAGCCACCACACAGGCAGTCAATGCCCTCCCCCATCTCAGAGGTTTGAGTATCTACACCTTTGTCTTCCATTTCACTGTTCCGTCCTCCGTCCTCCGTTCTCTTTTCTTCTCTCCTACTCTGACTGTGTGATCTACACACACGACCACCACCTTTGCATCCGGCACAGATAAATCTAAAGAGTGTCTAATTCTCGAGGATTCTTCTTCTCCAAGTATCTTCACCTTGTGGGATAAGGAGCGAGCACAATACACGACTGACCACACACGAAGCCATATCGAAGAACGGCACCCAACCACAGCTACGTCGAGAGAGCAGTGTGTTTTGGGGTAGAAGGGGGGGGGGAAGAGGGGAAGAGGCTCATGAGAGCAGCACTCGCCCACCTGCCGATGTGACACGAGCCGCCCAGTTGTGTGAAGAGAAAAAAGATATGAAGAGCCAAGACACCGAGGAAGGAGAAGACGAGACGCCAGGTCGGAGAAAAGACTCTGTCTCATCGTGTGTATCACACCATGAGACGCTTCGTAGAGGGGGGAGAAGCGTGCGTGCGAGAGACGATGGGATGTCCTCGCCGCCATGCACGTCCTCCCCTCTACATATTCGCTCTACTAGGGTTAGGGTACGAGATGTGAAAGCACTGTAGAAGAGAGAAGAACGCACAGATTGTGTGCCTCTCACTTCGCAGCCTTTCGGGCACACTGGGTCTCAAGAGCCTTCTCCTCTGCATCGGTTCTCGTCTTCCCTGTTCTTTTCTGACAACACACATCGATCATCAGCACGTCATTGCCGCTTGTAGCGACTGCCATCAGCCATCGCCGCTTTCCAGACTCACAGGCCTCCATCCACGTACGCATGCGTGTGTGTGTGTGTGTGTGTGTGTGTGTGCATTTTTTTTTTTCCCGTTCCCTCAGTCCGTCATCCCAACCAAAGCAAAGAGTGAACCTGGAGTCACATCACTCAAGTCGTTGTCGTAATCATGCGAAAAGGAGGAGACCACCGTCAAAGGAATGAAGCCCGCCCGGGAGCGGGAGAATGACACAGGATTCTGTACAGCCTCGACAACAGCGCGCGTGAGGAACAAGAAAAAGAAGAGAAGAAGAGGACGTAGTGTCAGGGAAAGAGAAGAATGAAAGGGAGTGTGAGGAGGTGAGCGGAGCTGCTCCGACGTGGAGGGGTTTTATTTGATTTTTCCTTGTGCCATCCTCGCTTGTCTTTTCCGTTTCAGCCGCGAAGAAGGAGGGACAGTGGAGTCCACTTCCGTTGATCGTCTGTCGCATTTAAAGAAGTGTGACGGCGGAGAACAAAGTACATGGAAAAAAAAAGGAGGGGAGCACACGTCTCTAGCTGTGTCGACTGTGCTGTTACGACTCCCGTTGTTCGCACTGTTGTTTGCTGCGGCAAAAGATAGGGCTGAAAAAACGATACAGAAGTGTCGAAGCAGATACACGGAGAAGAAGGCGCGTGGTGCGTATAGTTTTCACGCGTCGCTTTGTTCCACAGAGCACGCTCCAAGGCTTACTCTGGTGGCTGGGCATTGGCGCGTCGAGCATCCAGCTGTCTTAAGCGCGACTTCACTTCGCTCAGGAGCGCTGCTGTGGCGGCACTCCGCTGCTTCCGATCAGCGCCGGCCGACGCGTCCGACCGCGTCGTCTTTGGGAACGTCGCTTGCGGTCTGGCTCGAGGGTTCTCTGCAGGGACCGTGCGCACGGATGACCGAGATGACGGGGGAACGGTGGTGGGCTGCGTGTGAGATCTCTCAGTGCCATTGAGTGCCTCTTGTGCGCTCCGTCGCTGACGATAGCGCTCAATCGCGGACAGTGGCTGTTGGTCGTCTGCCGCGCTTGTAGCCACGATAGCCGGGGCCGGCGGTGGGGACGATTTGGGTGGTGGTGGAGGGATTGTCTTCGCATGTGCCACGGGAGCGCTCGTCGACTCGCCGTTCACCACACGAATTGGTGACACCACCGCCGGTGCGCGCGGCGGCCGCTGCACAGAGACGGTTGGAGTGGCAGGCGGCGGTGGGGCGCGGCTCTCTCCACTGATGTGCGCGCCGTCCTCCTGGTGCAGCGCGGACGCAGAAGAGCGCAACGGTGCCCGCGTCTCGCGCGAGACAGCCGCTCGCGTACCTGCCGTCTCCAGCGACCGCGTCGACGTCTGGTCAGGTGTGTGGTATGTTTCCGAGGCAGCCACGGGCGGCGGCACCTCTTCAGCCATGTCGGCAGCGAAATCATCAAGGTAGTCGCTGACATCCACATCGAGTAGGCGTCGCGTAAGCGTGTGCGATGTGCCCTGTTCGGCTGCTTCCTCTTCCTTCTGTCGTTTGACAGCGCTCGGTGGTGGCGTGCTCGCGCGTCTCTGTGGGAGTGGTGCTTCGATGAGCGCCTCATCAACATCATCGCCACGCACGGGTGCGCCGTATTCGGTCGAAGAATGACTGGACCACGGTTGCGGCTCGTCCCCTCGCGGTGGTGGCGGCATGCGCTCCTCAATGCGGTGGTTCGAAAAGCGCTGGTCAAGGACGTTATCTGTGCCCGGTGCTGCACGCGCGCTGACCTCGTCGACAGTTTGCCGCGTGCGTCCCGTCACCGACGGTGAGTGCGGGTCGTTGTCAGCGAACATCCCAACCTCATCATCCTCTTCCTCTGAGTCGGTCCGCAACGCCTCTGGGTGTTCAGTGTGATCGCCTGCGCAGTGCGACTGCGCGTACGGACGGTGCTCATCTACCAGATCGGCGCGCACGTCTGGCCAATGCACCTCTCCACGTGTTCCCACAGGTACGACGCGCGGTCGTGGTGAGGATGATGAAGGGGGCGGCTGGCTGGACGGCAATAGCGCGCGTTCCGGCTCACCTCGCGTCGTCATCTTCGTCGCGACGCTTGACGGCGCAAGCCTGGCCGCGCCCCCGTCTGGCACGATCGCGCCACTCCCGCTGTCTTCGCCCTCTGCCTCGTCTTGTCCGGACTGTTCCGCCGTTTCTGGCTCGTACAGAGTGAGCAGCACGTCGAGAGCCTCGACCGTTGCCTGCGCCAGCGCGTGCGCGTCCACAAATCCTTCACGGTCAAATGCCAGCAAGTTCGCCTCCGCCAGAGCATTGCCGTGGGGAGGGTCTTCCGCGGTGGCAGGGACAGCGCGACGCAGCGCGCGGGCCTGAGGAATGCTTTGATTCATCCAGTCCAGCAGCAGTTTCTGAACCTCGCGCTGCTCGCTCGCGTGCAGACGACGCGTACGATGCTTGAAGCGCGGTGTGGCGGCACGCACGGAAGAAGCGCGAGAAGAGGCGGCTGCGGTAGCTACCTGGCGTGTGGCGCGCGACACACCTCGTTGGAAAGCTGTCGTGTGCGCAGCGTTGCGGCTGCCCATGGCGAAGCGCACCTCTGGAACGGTCAGCGCACTCAGCACAACAGAGAGGAGCATGGTGATCTCGCGAAGATCGATGTAGCGGCGAGACACAAGCGTTGTTGCTGCACTGGCAATGGAGGTGGTGCGTGAGGCGGTGGACGCTGACTGAGTCACAACATGTGACGCGCGCAGTGTGGCTTGCCAGATAACACAAAATAAACGGAAGAGCACGACGCTCTTGGGGCTATTGTCAATAAAGTAGTGACGGAACACGGCGCACGCTGGACAAACGTGCTGGTACGCATGTACGCTCACTGCCAGGTCGGTGAGCAGCGGACGCCACCGCAACGCGCCCGCGCGGCGGCCTAGGCACTGCACGGTGAGAGCCGCGACTGAGTCTGCCGACGCGGCACCGTCTCGGTCGTCTTCGTCAGTCGCATCGCGAGAGCCGCTTGAGGCGCAGGAGCGAGAGCGTGTGGCTGTTTGCATCATGACCGACTCAGCCAGTTTGAAAGCCCAGGTCGCACTCCGTCTGGGCTCCACAACCACCGCCTTCGAGGCCTTCGCCACGCCGGCCGTCGTCGAGGTGGGTCCTTGGTTGCGGGTGGTCGGAGACAGTGTCGAGGATGAGCGCGCAACAGCTCTGGTCATGCCCACATGTGTCCCCGTCGATTGTTGCGAGCAGCCCGTGTCGGTGTCGACACGGTGAGCGGAGGCCCTGCCGCTCTTGTCGACCCCATTCGCCAGCGTGGCGTTTCGCACACTCTCGTCATCGCCCGCGCCGCGCTCCTCGCTCGGCGGTGTCGGATTTTGAGAGGCCGCGCGTTGATAATATTGAACGGTCGCGGTGGACTTCAGCAGAGGCCTCCGTAGCGCAGACGCGGGCCGTGTGCGTCGGTCAGCGAACGGGTCGAGGCGACGGCCGTAGAGCGATTCGTAGATATCATCGGCAGGGTCCGCAAACGTGGCACTGCGGTCACGCGCGCGCATTGGTGAGTGCGGACGTTCGTTGTGGACCTGCTGCCTGGCAAACAGCGGATCCACGTCTACAAACCTGTCGTCACGCGTACAGAGCTCGTCGTCGTAGACCGTATGGACGCTGCGGTGAGGACGTGGGCTGGGCCGCATCGCGCGAGGCGAGCCGTGGTACACCGAAGGCGACCTGTGTCGGGACACCGGCCGCGCGGGCCATGCTGGTCGTGGTGGTGATGTGGTTGTCTGCCTCAGGCGCGACGGAAACGATGAGGCTAGGGCAGGCGAGGGGGAGGCTGCACTATCGTCAGGCACGGAGTCGAAGAGCGCCGCCATGATGTGCTCTTGCCGAGCGTGCAGCTGCGAGAGCGCGTCGAGTAAGTCCTCTGATCTCGTCGCTGCCCACGGGTAACAGACAGCGTCACGGCTATCCGCGTCGTGCGGGAGATCGTAGGACCTTGCGTAGCGCGCGTAGCCATTCTCGTCGTGGTCGCGGGTGCCTAGAGGCCCGTTGTACACGTAGTCGTCGTTGTACATGCTAAGCCCACCGTGTTCACACACAGAGAAGGAGAGGAAGAGGGGGGAAATAAGAAGGTGAGGGAGAAACAAACACGGTCACTGACGCACGCAGATGACGCGTAGATGAGTCCTGCTGGCTTGTGGAGCGTTGTGGACGGCATAGAGGTGGGTGCGGCTGTCTTGGCGAATGTCCCGTCTTGACTCTCTTGTGCTTCTGTGACAGTACCACATAAGTGGAGAGCACAGTTGTGCTGGCAAGAACGATACAAAGAGCCGAAATATATAAAAAGAAGAAAAAGGAAAAAGGAAGGTCGTATGTGCGTTTCCAAGTATGGTACAAGTATATATAGACAACTATGGGATTTGAATCACACATTCTTTTATATATCGAAGACGACTGGGGAGGACAGCGCACACACGCCTCTTCGTTTTCTATGGATTTCGCTCTCTTTGGCGACCTCACCGTCCTTCTCTTCTTGTCTTCCTTGTTGACCCACGGTCATACACGACTCGACGAAAGAGCGGCACGAAGGCGCACAGATGCATCGGTGGTGGCGACGAGTTCAGACTGTAGTTTCTCTTGGTGTTCCCGACTGGCGCGCAGCTGCTTTTCCAGATCACGCATACGGGCCTCCGCGTAGCGCCGCATCATGTCCGTCTCGTGCTGCTGCCTCTCCAACGCCGAGCAGCGCTGCATCACGAGGGCTACAGTGGTATCCCGATGCTGCGTGAGATACGTCTGCGCCTCGCGCTGGGCGTCACGCTCCGCTGTCAGCTCACAGGAGAGGTCCTGGAGTGACCGCAGATCACGACGAAGGGAGGCCGCCTCCTCGAGAAGACGCACTGCATCCGTTGCGCTTTGTACATCCACGCCCCGGCCCGTATCTACCGCGTCGTCCACGCATACAGCACGCGCCTCTGGTCGCCCGGAGGTGACACTGCGGAGAGACGGGTACAATGCAGTCAATTCACGCACCGTATCGGACGCCACCGACGCGGGCACGCCACGTCGCACCTGGTGCTCCATGATCTCCTGCAGCAAGCGTTGGCGGCGAAGCGCGGCCGCGTTCACCATATCACAGCTCACGCCGGCATTCGCCTCATCGGCAGGAATATCCCTCTCCTCTTCGTCTTCCTCTTTGACCACGTCTGACGTGGGCGTGGACTGCGCCTGTGCTTCAGGAGCGGTGCTGATGGAAGAGGTCTCCTGTAGTGACCGCGAAGACGTCTGAGTGTAGCCGGTGAGAAAGGCTTGTTTGGCGTGAAGTAGCGCAGCCATTGTCGGCGCACCTGCTCGAGCACGACATGGCGCCAGTGCCATGGACGCAGACGGGTCAACGTGATGATCGTTGACACCTGCATCTTCCAGTGGCGTCGCCGCTGACGGTACCGGCAGTGGTGGGGGCTGGGAGTCAGAAGGGACACCGGCCGGTGGTGTTGAGGCCGGTGCGACAGGTGCCTTGTCGTTTCCGATGCCCATGCTGCGTGGACGCGACTTGTGCACGACAACAACAACGTCAGTGGCTGGACCGTCCTCGCGCTGCTCGTCAAGAGACTGCGTCGCATGCGGTCCTTTCACTGCCACCGAGTGTTTGGGGTCATCTCTGTCTTCGTCTTCGTCTTCGGAAATCTTCTCCTCTTCCGCGCTTGAGAGCGCGCTGTGAACTCCGACGATCGCGGCATGTCGGGTGTCCTGGGTCTCGTTGGCGAGCTGGCGCACGGCGTCCGGCATGGGCTTGAGCACTACGGCAGTCGCGTGTGCTGCCGCGGAAGCACCCGCATCCTCCTCGACCCGCGTTGGGGTAAGAGGCAAAACATCAAACTCATCGTCAACGTTCTCGTCGTCGGTTCGCATACCGTCTTTATCGCGTGCCTCCCCACCCTCCCCGTCCTCGTCTTCGTCGTCGTCTGATGGGGGACGCATTGTGTTCACTGCATTGGCGGTTGGCGGCACTCGCGTCATCTCCGGGAGCCGCTCAAGCGGACGAAGAGGGGCAGTCGCCACTGTTTCCCACACCTGGTCGTCATCAGAGCCGCTCTCATCGCGGCTACCCTGGGCCCTCACGGGTGACATATCGGCCAGCACATGACTCAACGGCGTGCTGTGTGCGCTGCTGTAGCGCGCGTGGGCAGCGGATGGCAGTGCTCTCACCGTGTGCTGGTTCGGCGTACTAACTGCCTGCTCGCGTTGCAGCGCCTCTTGATCGGCTTCGCTCAGACGTGGATCGTCCGCGGCAACGGCATGGCGTGAAGGCGGAAAAGGTGCTTCCGCGTCGACCGCAATCGCTGCGGCATCACCGTCTGCCACATCCGAGCATGACGAAGACGAAGACGAGTGTGGCGGCTTCATGTTTTGTGTCTGTGACGAGGCTGCGTCTTGACGACGTGCAGTAGTGACGTTGTGATCCGATGTTTCCGAGAAGCTCGCATCTGGCCATTCCTGGTGTGGGGTAAGCACGTCCTCCTCTTCTTCGTTTTCTTCGGTGACAGTACTCTGCTTGAGACGGACGTGTTCGCCTTTTCGCGCTGTGTCTGGTAACAACTCATCGTTGTGACCGTGATTTCCCTCCTGCTTGTCCACCACGACATCGACCGTCTGCGAGAAAGGCGCGGGCGCGGACACCGCTTGGCTTTGTGGGTGTAGCGATGACGGCGGTGCCGTATTAACTGGAGCCTCGAGCTCGACGCCATCTGAGTCATCACTTGCGAAACGCGAAGACGCCAAAGAGGAAGAAGAGCTAGAGCAGGAGGGTTGCATGGCGCCGTGGACAGCGAGGCTCCGGGATTCGCCTCTAGCGCCAACGGCGGCAGTCTTCGCTGGCGCAGATGTGGCTACTTTATCACGACGTCCATCATCTCGATTCTGCACGGAGGTTGTGGTGTCGTCGTCGTCGTCAGAGGCATCGTCAGCAGCGTTGTCTGCATTCCTGTCGCCGCCACCAGTGGCCGGCTCGCGTGCGTCAACGGACGCGTCACCGCAGCCGGCTTCGACTCCAGCGTCGTCGTTGTCCGCCTTGTGCATCGCGACAGACCCGTCATGCGGTATCGGAGGGTGAGAGCTCGTGACGGTCGCCGTGGTGGCGACGGCATCGTCCAGCGCTTTCTCTAGGCGTTTCGCCGTCTCGGACAACGCGTGCTTGTCGAGGTCAGACTCGTCTCGTGCTCCACCAATCGTGTCGACCTCAGCGTGGTGCCGCGGTACACTTGGCGAACGGGTCCGCGTGGTCTCCACTGCTGGAGGTGAAGGGGAGGCCGCATCCGCAGCTGCCTCTGCCCCCACGTCGACGGCGGTCGTATCAGCGAGGGCGGTAGTGGCATCGACACGCGCCGGGACGGTCACGGCGCCGGTGTGCTCCGCAATGGTGCGTTCAGTCTTCTGGCTGTGCGTGCGCCGACGTCGCGTGCGCGTTCCATCCGCTGCGGCCGTAGTCGCATCAGCGAAGAACGCCGTGGTAGTCGCTGTGCCCACCACCAGTCTCAAGAGATCCCGCACAAGTCCCGGCGAGGGGTCACGGACAACCGCCTCGAGTACGCCCTTGATCTCTGCCACACTCACATCGTCTTGGCTGGAAACGAGCAGTTGCAGAAGGTACTGGTACGTGCAGAAGCCAGCCATATCCACGCGTGCGAACTCCTCCAGCAGTGTGCGACGTGCGCGACGGTGCAGCTCCTCTGCTGTCCACGGCGGCACGGACGGCGTGGTGGTGGTTGTGTCAGCTACCGCCCGCAAACTAGTCACGGTCGTCTCGTTCTCGGTCTCCGTGCGGAGTCCGAGCACCGTCGCAACGGACGGCTGACTGCCGGAGTGGGCTGTGCGATAGGGAGGTGGAAGGCTTTCGTCTCCCTCAACCGTGTTCGCCTCGCAGCCATCGCGCGTGTCGAGATGTTCACGCCTGCCAGCCACCGCTACACGACTCAACCGCGCCCCATGGTCAGAACCCAACGGGGACGCAGCGGCCTCGCTTTGTTGCAGCGTGCGCATCGTCACCAACGCCTCAAGCTGTCGGCTACACAAGAAGGGCATCAGCGGCATCGGAAGGCTGACCAGCAGCGCACGAATAAGGGCGATCGCTTTTGAAGGACTGAAGCGCACCAGATTCGCGGCACCGGCATCAGCACCATTGTTTGAGGATGCACTGGTGGGGGAAGTCTCGCATACGGCCGTCTGGAGGACCGGAGCGCACACGCGGTCCCCAACAGCGACGTAGAGCACACTGCCGGGTTCAATCGAAGGCATGCAGCCGTATACGCCTGACCACCTCGCGCGCAGCTGCTGCAGACGCTTCTTGTAGAGGCGTCGCGTGACGAAGGCTTGCACCGCAGCCTCAGCCTGGCCGCGCAGCAGTTCCGATTGCTGACGTGAGGGTGGTGGAGGCCGGCTGGATAGGGTCATTTCTGTGGTATCCTCCTCCGCGGGTGACGCTGACACCGCACGACCTCGTCGGTAGAGGCTCCAGGCGCACGCAACATCTTGCAGCAGTAGCGGCACCTGTGTCGTGTACGCGCTCACCGTCAGCGCGATGAAGCCCGTCGGGGCCGCTGTGGTCACCTGCTCCGGCAAATGGCCCGTCTCGGATGCGAGGGACGAGTGCTCAGGCGTCAAGGTGCGGCCAGAGGCAGCCGCCTGATCCAGCGGGGACAGGGTGAGCGGTAACACTTCATCCATGTTCGGCACCTCGTCTGCAAACCGCACGCGGCGAGATGCGCGACGACCCTCAAAGGACTCATCTGACGCCGTCATCGAGACCTGCTGAGGGGTGGCCGTCCCTCCTGCAGATTTCGTACGCGTCGCCGCCGTCAGCACGGCAGCGGGTAAGCCGTTTTCTTCCATGTGAAGGCCTAACGAGAGGCGCTCGTAATGCACCACTCTTGATACGGGCACACCGATGTACTGTCCGAGGTCTTGAGAATCATCGTTCGGTCTCTTGGCAGTCACCGTGCGATCCGTCGACCGCGCGCACACGCTGCCCATCGTGGTTGACACTCACAGTGGGTGTACAAAGGGGGGGAAGGAAGTACAGAACAGCGGAACAATGTGTGATAGAGAGAGAGAGCTGGAGAGAGCTGCATGAAAGGAAACAAAAACAGAGCAAGATTAAATATAACGGATGGGTGCGCCACAGATATGTGCGCTGTGCCTTGACCTGGTTAGGACGACAAAGCAGTCGGCGCCTCGTCTTGTTTCTATTCGTCTATGTGGACTCGTCAGCCCTGCTTCACCTTCTTCTTGGACTTGATTTGTTTGTTTCCTGCTGCAAAGCGCGGCGAGAATAAGGTGACAAAGGAAGAGGGAAAAGAAGAGAAAAACATGACATGTAGACGCGCGTGCAGCTTTTCTTTTTGACGCTTCTGTGAAGCCAGCGAAGCGGCCAGTTGTACGTCACAACAAGAAGTGCTGTGAGTGGGGAACCATGCGCACCTAAATCTGACGCGATCCGTGAGGGTGCAGCGGAAAGCGGCGAGGAGTGAAAAGAGAAGGGTACACCTGTGAGAAAACAGATCTCGGAGTTATTCCCTATACGACACACCCCAGTACACATTCCCCACGTGCGTTCGGCACATCTGTCTTTTTTGTCGCTGTGGTTGTTGGTTTCATTCTTCTTTATTGTACAAGCCGAGGGGATGTGCGCACATGCAATAACGATGTCATGGCCTTTCGCTGATCAGATGGAATAGAATAAGGGAGGCTTCTTTGACTGCCACATGACTTCTACTCAAGCATCTCTCGCGCACACAAGCACACACACACAAAAAAAAAAAAAAACAGTGCAAACACGTCTGTAGGCACAGAACAACTGACGATCAGACATGACGTTTATTGCGCTCCCACGCTGCGTCTTTGCCGTTGTACGCGTACACTCATGGAGGTTAGGGCACACAACGGATGATGAGAACGCAGAGCTGACGTCGAGGGAAAAAGGGAGAGAAGCTCTGAGCAGCCCGTTGAGGCGGAGTAGCACGCACTATGCACGGTTGAGCACAGACAGACACGCTGATAGTCCCTGCTAATGCGAAGCAGAGAGAGAGAGACAGAGAGAAAGCGACGGAAAAGAAAAAGAAAAAGGTGGGCATTAAGAAAAACAATGCAAGTACAGAAAAGAACAAAAAAAAAAGAAAAAACGGGGAGAAACAATAGCAAGAAACAACAAAAAAGCGAACTATGCCATTCAAGGACTGTACGGATCAAGCATCCGTTAGCCGTGTCGTTCGTGCACGCTGACATCGCCTACTACTAGTGGTCATGCTGTGGTAGTGGGTGACTGCGACACTGGTTCGGGGACTTGTGGGCTCTGTGTGTACTTCACCTGTGCTTGTGCTCGTCCTTCTAGTGTGTTGTGTGAAATTCACATCGCGCTTTGTGTTTTGTGTGTGTGTGTGTGCGCGCTCTACGCATCTGACGTATTGACTGTCGCCAGAGTAGGTTCTCGGACGCCTCAAATCACGTGATGTGCGTCCCCTGCTGACCCAGCGGTGTTGTTCAGCCCTGCCTTGGCCGCCTGCTGTTGTGTCTTTCCGTTGTGTTGCCGGCTCACCTTCTGCGCGCGTGGCTTCGCGACGCGTGGGGTGCGACCATTTGTATCGTTACTACCCTTCATGTCATCGTCCTTGGCGGTGAAGGTGACCTCCAGAAGGCCACTAAGTAGACGGCTAGGTTGCTGCTTGCCGGCTGCTGCGGGCTCTTCATTGGACTTGTTGGAGAAGAGGGCGACGTGTTCACCTCCATCAACCGCTGCTTTGGCTTTGGTGTGTTTGCCGTGACGCTGACCACTCTCGAGGCGACTGTCATGTTTTTTATGCAGTTCGTTCACCGAAGCGGCTGCCTGAATTTGGTCGTCGCTGGCACTAGCGCAACTAACGACAGCGTGTGGGCTTCCGACCACGATGCTGTTGCTGTCGTTGTTAGCATTATTGTTGTTGTTTGGCGCGGCAAGACGATCAACGTCACTCCCGGCGGAGATATCGGCGCCCTCCTCCCCCTCTGCCTGGCTGTCGGGCACGTCCTCGCCAATCGGAGTACAGAGAGCATCGGCGATGGCATTAAGCATCGCTAGCCGCTGCTCAAATGTTAACTGCTGCACGTCCTCCAGTGACTTTGTGGCGAGGACGTCGGAGTCTGCGCCGTGATCGCGCACGTAGGCTTTGGCCGCTGGGATGAGGCGCTGCCGCTCGCCTTCGTGCCACTGCAAGCAGCGTCTGCGAATGCTCTGATACTCATCCGCGGTGCACGGATCGGGATCGCGTAAGAAGTGGCCTTCTGACACCGCCTCCGAGTCTTTGTTGACGAGCCGCCGTCTGTTCATGTCGACTGGTGGTGACCGGTTCACCTCGAGCGGGTGAGCGAACGGCACTAAGGTAGACGCGCACGCCTGGTGTACGTACAGTGGCAGGAAAGAGGTCCACTTGATGTACGCCTGCGGTGAGTCTGTGCGGAGAAAGAGTGTGTAGCGCTTCCGCTTCTCCTCGAACGTCAATGCGAAGTAGTAATAGCGGCGTGGCTTCGCATCCTCTGTCGACTTGACGACATTGGTACACACGCCGTTGATGCACTCGCTGGGGACCTCGGGATTTTTCGTCGCGCTCACATCGCGGATGTAGTACACGGGCAGGAGCACGGTCTCGCGTCCCTTATGCCGGTCAAAAGGGATGAAACACTTGGCGTTGGATGGCCGCAAGGGGACCTTGGGATTCGAATGACTCTTTTCGCGCGGGTTCGTGTGTCCATAGCCCAAGCCACGCCGCGTGAGGAAGCAGTACCGTCGGTTCCATCCTTTGGATGCCAAGAGCGAGAAGCCGCGTCGCAGCGCGAGTTTTTCCAGCCAGCCTTCACACAGCGGGTCCTTGGGGATCTTGTCTGTTGTAATTGTCATCGAAGAAAAAAAAAAAAACAGGATAAGAAAAAACAACTAAAAGGATGGGCCTATGCTTGCAATCTCAAAATGAGCAACCAAAGAGAATTAAAAAAAAAAAAAAGAGCGTCTGCCCAATCAGAGAACGCTCCGACTACTTTGGGGTGCAGGGCAGCTCCCGTTCTCTGCGTGCGGTGAAGAGGAAGAAGGGAGCTCGGAGCAACTGATAGAAAAGAAAAAAAAAAAAGAGGATGATGAAATAATCCACGATAACAGCAGCAGCACCGCCAATCGAATGCGGAGAAGAGAAAAACAATCTGAGTAAGAAAGCCGATGCCTTGCGTTTCAGTCGGATGCCTCTAGACTCGCGGGAGCGCACAAGTGAAAAGGGAGATGCACAAAATAGAAACAGCACAAAAAGAAAAAAGACGGAGAGCTGCTCCTCACTGCTCAGTTACTTTTTTTTCCTTCTTGTCCTTCCTGGCTGTTCGTGCGTAGGTCGATGGCGCAGCCGTGTCAGACAGTTGTGTCGGATTTGTCGGTGCACGGTGCTGCGTTCTATTGCTGGGGACCGTCCGTGACGCAAGAGAATAGCAAGCCGCGATAGATCGATCGGACAGATATGAGGGGGGGGGGAGAGGCGCGAACGAAAAGGGGCGATACGTGAGCAGTAAAATGAAAGAGTTCAACCAACAGAGCGGGGGGGGAGGCGCGACATAGGCATGCCGTGAATAGTACCGGAGAACCGGTATGTGTGTGTGTGTGATATGGGGTAGGTGTGCACACACACACACACACATAGCGAATACCTGCGCGCGATCCACACGCCGGAAGCATAACAGAAGGGAAAGAGAAGGGAGCTCAAATACGGTCTTCTCGGTGCACGTTTGTGTCGAGAGTACTCTTGCTGCCGCTTCCTGTCGTTGGGATATCACGCCGACGTTCCCTGCGCGGTGCACCAACTAGAGATACAAAGAGGGAGAGAGAGCTCATGCTGACGTCGGAATGTACGCATGGGCGTGTGTGTGTGTGTGTGTGTGTGTGAGCTCAATCTGGCAATCTCCATCCTCAGACACACCGTCTTTTCTGGCACATCACATTCTTTCACTTTGAGCACGATGAGCGGTGCGTCCACAGAGGTGAGCAAACAGGAGAGAAAGAACAGAGGGCGAAAGAGACAGGGCGAGACAAGAAACCGCCTCCACCAAAGGCGCGCTAAGCCCCGTGCGTACACACGCCCCCAGGGCAAAACCAAAGAAAAAGACAAAGATCCCACTGGTCGTAGACGAGGAAATCAACCAAGCAAAGTCATAAACAGGTGGTGCGGGGGAAAGAAAAAGCTAAGCGCGCTAAGGCGACTTCCGCTTGTACGTCTGTGGCACACGCGGGGCGAGAGTGCAAAGGGCGGAGACGCGCTTACCATCGTGCAATGCAGAACGCCAGCACAGTGGCCAGCAGGGCGTCTGCGCCGGGCAGAAGCCGAATCTCGGCTATCGTGTAGCCTCTTGTCACGGCGTGCAGGCCCTGCGGGGCTACACGTACTTCCGCGACAATCTGCGCGCCTTGGTTGGTGTGCCGTGCGGGGGTGTTGGGAATGGCCGCTCCACTCACACGCTGGCTGCGCCAGAAAGTGTAGTGGTCGCCGCGGTTCAGGTGCGCGAGCGGGTTCCCTGCACGCGCACCTGTCTTGGCCCCCGGGGCGCTGCTCATGCTACTGAGACTCGCCGTACTGCCGCCTGCCCCAGAGAGTGCTGTGCCCTGGACAGCCACCAAGCCACTACCCTTGTCGGCCATGAAAGCCAACGGGGAGATGGAGACCGTACCACCGCTATTGGTGCGCTTGGCCGCTGCCGCGCCACCACCACCGATGCCTGAGCTGTTGCTGTTGTTCGTGCCGTTGAGAGCTGCCGCGCCGTGACTGCCCGCCAAGGACGGGTCCACGTATGAGGATGAGGGCACAACGTTGGTCGTCGTCGTACCTGCGCGTGTGATGTCTGCGGTTTTCTTGCGGGCCGTGTACAAGGGCTCATCAGACTTGCTGGGATTGGCACCGCCCACTGCGAGTGTGAACTGCGACTGGTTGTCGTTCGTGCACATACCGAATGTGCGTCCCATGGGTGTGGCCAGGTACATGCTGTTGCTGAAGGGCACCCAGCTCTCCTTGAGGGTCAGCTGCGGAGAGCGCTTGTCGCCGTAGTAGAACTGGCTTGCTACTCGAGCGTGGCTCTCCAAGGAGATGGTGAGAATAGGCCGTGAGGTGGTTAGGGCATCCACGTCGCAAACCACAGAGAGCTCTTCGCGCTCAAGGATGCGGCCTTCAAAGACGATGCGCCACGTCACTGTGTCTTTCCCGTACACCACCCACGGCGAGGCTTCGCGGTCAGACAGGAGTGTGTAGTCGGGGTACGCCCTTCGCCCCGCACCATAGAACATGGTGGGCGGTAGGTTATTAATCAGCTCGCGGTAGCGCCGACTGACGGCACTCACTCGCTTCAGCGTGTGCGGACCCGCGTACTCCAGGGCACCGAGGAGCTCCACGCTGCGCATCTTCAGTCGCTGCATCTCACTCAGCGACGCGCAGATCGTCTGTGCGCCGATGGTGAATGCGCTCGCCTTGACGGACCGCTGCCCAAAGGTGGTGCGGTGCGAGGGAACCCACACGCCGTTGGGTGCCATGCGCACGGCTTTCACCGCGTTGGCGCGGGACGCACTCCGAATGGCCGCCGTAGGTGGGGCCGACCCACGCTCGGCCGCCGCCGCCGCCTTTGTGGACGCATTCGCAGTCGATACCCCGGCCCCTTGGATACCCTGGTTCGAGCCACCGTTCATGTCGGCGAAGGCCTTCCGCAGGTCCGATGGGAAGGCATTCTCCACGAAGCGGACCCCAAACTTGGCGCTGCCGACCATGGGATTTTCAAAGTACACCATGAGGGAGACCGGGTAGGTGGCGTCCACGAGCTCGTAGCACACACAGCCCGAGTACCCACCCCAGCTCCGTGGGTGCACCATGGCCATGCCACAATGTCCTTTTTGGATGACCTCAGGGAAGCCGAAGTTCTTCAGATACTGCGCGTCCGGCGCCGCAGCCCCAACGAAGCGCAAGGAGCTGCCCGTGCTGTTGTCGATCGTGATGGTGAGAGCGCCGCGCACCCCATTCAAGGAACGATCGAGCATTGTGAGTGAGGTATGATGGACCGAGACGGGGACGGTGTGTGACGTGCGCATTGCCAGAAGAGCGTGCGCTTCGTTGGACAGTCGACGCCACATCACGAGCTCCGCTGCGGAGATGCCCGTCCGCAGAAAGAGAAGATCCTCTAGCAGGCCGCTGCTAACGCCATGACCCTCCGTCACCGCCGGCTGATTCGCCCAGGAGCCATTACTGCTTAGTGCCGCGCCGCCAGACGCTGCCTCAGCGGACACATCGTTGTTGTTGGTATTGCAGACGAGGCCAGCGAATGATGCATCGTCCCCTTCCCCACCGTTAGCGGCGTTGTTGTTTGTACTCGACGCGGCTGCTGTGGCTTGACGAATGGCCGCTGGTGACCCAGGGACCACCAAGGAGCCTGTTGGGAGACGGCTGGTCGTCGCCCCTTGACGCTGGATAGCGGCCCGCTCCTGAAGCTCAAACTCGTTTCGCGAAATGCCTAGGCTTGCCGCGTCGCCAGGGGTGTAGCCACGCTGTGCCCAGAAGTCCTCATCTGTGATCGATTCCTTGATACCAGCGTCGAACGCTTCGCGGGTGTCGGAGCGCAGCGACTGGTGAATGGATCGGAGGAGGGCCTCGCCCATGTCGAACGCGTCTACTGCCTCGGGAATGTGAAACAGGCGACGGTGCTCACGGCCAACACAGAAGTGCACTTCAGGGGATTGTCCGTGACTCAGCTCGCGCGCGTTCGTGGCGTCCACCAAGGCCTTCTCATGCTGCTTCGTGACACCAAAAGCCTCCGCACGGATGAGCAACAAGCGCACGACCTCGGTGGCGTTGAAGCTGTACCGTCCAACCAGCTCTGTAGACGTCGCGGTGCCATTCGCCGCCGCCGACGACGACGGGCTGTGGCTCTGCGCGACGGAAGACTCTGTGGGTGCGATGATCCCCATGGCCACACTCGGCGCGTGCGTGTTGGCGGTACTCGTGACTGCGACCTTGGTGTGTGGGCGGTGAGCCGCGTCCGGCGACAAGGGCGGGCGAGCCATGCCCGTAGCCCCCTGGAACTCAATAGTGCTCACACCCGCACCCATCCACGAGCCAGCGGTCGCGAGTCCCATGCTGCTGGGGCCCTTGGTGTTACTGGCACCGTTGTTGGCAGTCGACTCCATGTGAGGGGCGTTCGCGTAGTCCATGTTGCGAATGCCGGGCAGTTTGTCACTATTTGTCAGCACTGTCGTGATGTAGTTGATGCAACCGTAGGGATTATTGTGCGCTTTAAGCTCATCAATGGCACGACGTAGCGCCTCGTGCATCGGACCAGGCGGCTTATCGTGCAGCATGGTGTACGTGGGGACGAGGACACAGTGGCGTACACACACTCGAGGTGAAAAGCAACCTGTGCGTCTTACCAGGATGTATCGTTCAGGGCACAGCCAGCAAAAAAAAAAAAAAGAAAAAAAACGGTCACCCTGACAATTGAACAGTAGTGTGTGAGAGCCGGCTGGGTGAACAAGTGCACACGTCGCGGGACTGAAGAATAGTGGATAGACCACCCACGTTCGACGCAGCAAAGAACGAGCACAGGAGTGTGAACGGCTATCTGCGTGTGTGTGTGTCCGCGTTCGATAAGTCAGTAAGTGACCAGGGCAACTTTCCAAAAAAAAAAAAAATGTGACTTCTCCCTTACAAGACGTCGTACGTACAGCGAGAGAAATAGGAGAGTATGTCAGAGAGAAAAGAGAGAGAGAAGGAGAGAAATAGGGCGAGTATGAGCGGGTGAACAGTCCACTCACAGGAGGTGTTGACAGAGAGAAACAAAGCAGAGGAGAGCAGACGAGCCTGCCGCACAACTCCACAGGAATAGACACCGTAGTGCAGTCGCCGTGCACGTACCTGTTCTGATGCGCGTCACACACACACACACAGTCTTCAACAGACAGAGAAGGACTGCGCGAGGGACGCTTGAACGGACGCCTTGGCGCCGCAGTCCCCTTCTGCTCTCCTCCTCTCACCAGAGCTGGGAAGCGATCGTATTCTTCTCGTCACTTTTCTGTGAGAATCCAATTCTTTTTCTTATCGTTCTGTTTCTTGTTTCTTGTTTCCTTTTTTTGTTTGATTAGTCAAACAAACACAAACGTCCAGAAGACTTCGCGCGCAGTTATATGTCTGCACTGTCGGCGGCAAGATCAGACGCAGGCGCCCACACACATAAATACAGGTATACAGGTAGAGAGCAAGCCTCACCAGATCCCAACAAGAGCGGAGAGGAAACAAAACAAAACACGCGTCGAGGCCTCTGTTAGACGATTCTATTTGTTCCTTTTTTTTTGTTCTTACTTATCCTCTAGGTAGATCTGGGAGCCAAACTTGGCGTACAGCTGCGCCTTCAGTTCCTCGAGAGCCGCCTCGAGCTGAGCCAGCTCCTCATCTACCTCCGCCTTCTCTGCGATGATACGTTCCTTCTCCTGGTCGAGCAACTCGCCGGCGCGATCGCACTCGAGCTCCACAAACGCTTCACCGAATACGTACTTGACATTATCGCAAATCATCACTTCCGTGCCGGCGTCATCGAGCTTCTCCACATCATCTGTGAGGGCTTTCTGGCGGCGCATCAGCGTCTGGACGCGGCGGTGCAGGCGGGAAAAGATGCAGATCCGTCGTTGATCTTCCCAGGTCACATCGATCGGGACCTCATCTTTCTTTGCTGCAGTCGTCGCCATTGTGTGCGCACCTTGTACAAGTGAACCGTGGGTTTACGTTTGTGCTTTTGTAAAACTCTTTGTCCTTTGCTTATTGCAAGCGATAATCGATCGAAGCAGAAGGCAAACGAAAAGTCAAGCAAAGATCACCTGGTGACTGAGGAGAGAGCGAGAGAAAGAACGAAGAAGTGGTAGAGAGGGCGTGTTGAGGGCGTTTGATTCGCACATTCGCATGTTGGCTCACCATCACGGGTACCACGCGTATGGGGCAGTGGCTGGCGTGTTGCTCAACACAGCAAGAGCCCAGCAGCGAGATGGGGACACCGCAGAAGCAGCAACTGGACGCGGCGGATCCTGACGGACAACCGAGTACCGCTGCATTTATCAAAGTGTGTAGCCGTACACGTCTCAAGCGACGACGCGCACGCTATCCGTCGAGCAGGAAACCAGGCGAGAGAAGAGACGGAGCAAGCGAACGCTTTTCCATGATGCGGGCCGCTCGTGTCAAATGGAAGCCCACCTGCTCGGCGTGCAGCTCCTCGCACCTGTGCGCTCGTTTGAGAGGGCTTGTATGTAGGGTGGCGTTGTCGTGTGCATCAAGGTACCACTCGCGCGCATACGTATGATTTCGCGGAGGAATGGAGTGGACACGCAGCGTGGACGGGCAAGGTCATTAGGAGAGAAGTAGAGGGGGAAAAAGGGATGAATGAAGCATGAGAACGACACAAAGAAAGAGCTTCATCAGATATATAGTTGGGAAACGAGGCCCAGATATTTACAACCACGAACAACTATGCGAACGGCCCAATGAGACTCGTCAAAGAAAAAAAAAGAAGGCAGAGAGAAAGAGAGAAATGACCGCGTTGGCAACACGCACACACATATGCACACGCTCCGTTTTGTATGTTCTGTGTGAGCGACCACGCAGATTCCGTCGTTCGCTTCAAACAACGAGAGCTCACTATCGTTACGGCGCGGTGCCAAAGTATAAAGAGTGGCACTTGCAGTTGAACTACGCTTTGCGATCACGTCGCCACGTCAGTGCGATGTTGACCGCGTCTCTTTTTTTGGGGGAAGGGAAAGAGGAGGGAGGGTGCGGTTGTCCTTTTACGTCGCCACACTCCCGTCCGTCCATATACTCGCTTGATTATAGTCAAGCGAGTTAGGGAAGCGAGGAAAACAAAAACGATTGACAAGGATCATCACTGTTGCACTCGGCTACCCGCCAAGCTCAGCCGCGTGTGTTTGCGTGCCACCGACTTGAACAGGGGCCAGGGGTCGGATTACATCACTACACGTACAGCCCGAGTAACCCGAGGAGCAAACAGAAAAACTAGGATAAGCACCGGAATGGGTGTAATGCCCTCATCTGCCAACAAAGGCCAGCCCTGTTCACGAGCGACGACAGCAGCGGCAGCCGTGAGGAAGAAAGGGAAAGGCCCCATCACCGCATGCGTGTACAGACGTACCGATGCGACACAGGCCATTCGCGTCACTGTATCGCGCTGTGCGACTCTGGGCATCCATTTTTCTGTTGTCTCGGGGTGTACAATACGGCAGAAGTAAAAGGCAGAGGAAAAAAAAAAGAAAAAAAAAGCGCACTATATTTTATATTTGCAATCGAATTACTCCACAACAGTAGAGTGGACAATTGAAGAGAGGCCCACGGTGGGACCACTCTTGCACGTCTTCGACGTGCGTGTTTGTGTGCGTGTATGTGCTGCTGTCGACGTTGTTCTTGTCTTTTTGTTTTGTTTGGAGAAAGAGAGAATACCAAACAGAAGGAAAAGTTGAGAAGAAACAATGGCAGATTGGGTTGATCCTAAATATAGAAGGGAACAGAAGGGAAACGAAAAAAAAAAAAAATGAGGAAGAACTGCTGTTGGGTGGACGCGAAGCGAAGACGGAGAAGAAAAAACAAACGAGCAATGAAGCCACACTCTCCACACGTACGTCTCAATCCTCTGCTTCTACGCACGCTTCGTCTTTGCTTTTCCATTCTATGTTCTCGCAAGAAGGGGCCTGTGTTGGAAGAAGAAAACAAAAAAGCACAGGTGCCATTCACATCCTCGCGGCGTCACGACCCGGACTTTTGAAAAAAAAAAAAAAAAAGAACGCGCAAAACAAGGAAAACAAAAAGAAACTGAAAAGCGTGAAGGCCAGTTGTGTCACACCTATGAGACCGTCGCCGCTACTTGGACACGACAAGCGTGCACACGGGGTGGACTTGGAACGACCAAAAACAAAACAAAACAAACAAACAAAAAAAAAAGAGTATAGGAGAGAAAAGAAATGAGATGAACGAAAATGGTAAACAGTGGGCAAAAGAGTGCCTAACTGCTCGGTCGGGTTCCCACGTGGGAACACCAGAAACCACAGGAGATTGAACATGACGAAAGGAAGGACACGGTGACAAAGCGGAAACGCGAAGAAACACTCAGACCAACCCATCACCATTGAGTCCACAGAAAAGACAAGAACACTGCGAAGGTAGCGCTGATGCGTTCGGCAAGACTTACGAGACCGGGTTCAGACGCTTGAAGAGCGTCTGGTATCGCTTCAGTAAAGGCTTGTCGCAGGGTGTGCTGCGGCACTGCTGGTACACGTATTGCACCACACCAATCGCGCTGCTCATGACCGCCTGCGCACCGCTGTGACCCCTCTCGCGCGGTAGATTGGCTTCACTGGCCAAGGTCGACGCCGCTTGCTGGAGGAGCACGACATAGTACTTGAGCACCGTGCGGGCGTCGTCATCGTCCACGTGTGGTTGGGTCACCGTCGCGAGCGACGCGGTGCCGATACTGCTAGTCAGAGAGAGCTGCTTGTCGCGCAGGCCGTCCTTGTACGCCGCGGGCAGCAGGCAGAGCAGTGGAGTAGGCAGCGGTACGTTGAGCATCTCTGCTGTCACGACGACGACGGCCGTCGCGAGCAGCACAGGCGGCAGTGCCCACAGGTAGCCCTCCGTCGCCCACGCCTCCACCTCCGCACCAGGCCCTGTGGCCCCAGCGGCAGCACTCCCCTCTGGATTCGGGCTGGCGTTGCGGTGTTTACCCCCTCGAATGAGCTGATCGCACAGAAAGCGCGCGAATTGACAAAAATCATCCCACACATCCGTCGGCGGTGGCGCGAGATCTGTGTGTGACGCGCTGTCAGGGCCTGCTTCGCACATTGGTTGGCCACGGCACACGGCCGCGCGGAGCTCCTCCTGTCGGGCGCGTCGCGACTGCACGCTGGCGGAGGCCTTGCGCATGCGCTGCTCAAAGTCGTCCTTGAGGTACTGCTCGCCCGCGCGGGTCGTGTCGAAGAGGGCGTAGTAGTGCCGAACATTCACGGTGTCCTCCTGGAACGCGTCGGTCCCGCACGCGTACAGGAGCGTCTCGACAATGGAGTCCAGTGTCGCAGGTTGGATGTTGAATTGAATGGTCGCCAGAATGTGCAGCTCAAGGGCGTCAAAGTCGGAGAGCGTGAGCCGCATGCTCGGCTTCAGGCACAGGAGCACCTTGTTGACGTGTGGTGGGTAGAGGTCCATGTTCTTGCATCCCAGCATGGCACACACGGTGATCACCTGTGTGAAGAAGGTGACGATACGGTCCATGGTGATCGGTGTCGTGTGTGGTGCGCCAATCGCGCGCAGATACGCACGGCAATTCTCGGTCGGGTCGGTGGCCATGGCCACAAATCGATCGAGGCATGCGACGGCAGCGTAAAACGCTCGTCGGCTGCACGCGCAGTAGTCAACGATTTCGTCGATAGAGTTGACAATGAGGTGACGATTGATTCCACCGCCGCAGAGGTCACGCCAGCGGCGCCAGCCCTCGCCTGCTCGGTTAAAGTAATTCATCTCAAACAGACTCGGCATCGCCAAGAGTTGCCAGGCGACGTGATTGCTGCGTCCCAACGCATAACGTTGCCAAAGCTCCTCCTGTGTGGTCGGCGTGTGCAGAGAGGAGGAAAGCGTGCTGCCGCGCTGCGAGGTCGACGGCGTAGGCAGCGATGCGCGCTCATCCTGGTGGCGGTGTACATGACGGTCCTGCACCGGTGTCTGCGCGCTTGCCGGACGCGAAGCCGTGTAGGCGACAGGGACACCACCCCAGTGCACGTTGAGGTCCGAGGCCTCCGTCGAGAATGACGCATACCTTTGCGCCGGACTCGCACGCCCGATGGCGGTGGTCGTGGTGGTCGTGTGCGTGCCGCTCATACCGCCCTCATGTAGGCCGCTGTTGTCCGCCTCCATCGCGCTGCATGGAGAGAAGGAGCGGTTCAGCTCCTGCGCACGCTGCACCTTTTGCCAGCGACGCCCACGTTCGTCTTGCGTGACGCCGAGCAGTGGGACGCACGTGCCGAAGAAGCACTCGCGTAGAGCTGCGTCGGTAAGGCCAAGCAGACGTTGAGCGGCGACGTGTGGAACGGGTGGCTCGCCTTCCAAGTTGGACACGATTCGGCACACTGTGCACTCAACAACCGCCCCTGCCGCCTGCTCAACCGATTCAAGAGGACTGCGGCCGGCAAGCGGGAGCGATGGCCGCTGCGTGCCCGCGCTGTACCGTTGTGACGCGGCAGAGGTCGACGTGGTGGGCGCCGTCGTCGCGGAGGCGGGTGTGAGAGTCTCCCACAGGCCATCCCCCCACACGATGGTTGCGCTGGGTGATCCGCCTGGGTGGTTGTGGAGGCGGTGCATGCCGCCGGTGGCTAGTTCGGGGGTGTCGACGGTGGGTGCGGTGACCGTCTGCCAGTGGCGCCATGCGGACTCTGTGCGGAGCGGCACACGTACGAGCTGGTAGCGTTCCAGTGAAAAGACAGTGCCGACCACTTCCCAGCGGCTCGCGCAGAGGAGCTCACCGTGGCCAAGTATCGCGGTGGCGGAGTTGGTGCTGCTCGTGCTCGTATTGCCGGCTGTCGTTGCGGAGCTGGTCGGGCGTCGCACTGCGGGATGCGCAAGCCAGAGGCCGCCCACGTCACACAAGGGCCACTCCTGCAGTGTCGAAGGCCACTGATGGTCCAGTGTCGCACGCACAGCGCTGATCACCGCAGGGGAGAGAGGGCCGAATGCGCCGGAGACCGCGACCGTCTCTTTCGGACACGCGTGCACCGACGAAGACACCACTGCCGCCCCTGGCTTCTGGGTCTCATCGTACGCACCGGACAGCTCAATGTCGCTGGCCTCGTAGCGTAGCACGTATGGTGCCGTCAGCGCACATTGTCTGAGCTCTGCGACGGACGGTAGCTGGGTGACGCCGAGGATGCTGCGGTCGTTCTTGACAACGCTAATTGTATCGAAGATGGCGGTGCTCATTGTGCAACGTGTAAAGGACGGTGAACGAGAAGAAATTTGTGTTGAAGAACACGCTTGAACTTCGTTCAGTTCCTTTTTTTTTTTTTCCGACTTGCCCCAGTGGAGCTACTGTTGTTTTTGTCTCTCGCAGCTTCTTCTCCACGCGCGTGCACACAAATAAAACCAAGAAAAAAAGAAAAAAGAAAGTATTGAGCCTTCCTCCGCGGCTGTGGAGATGATCGAGCTTCACGAGACACACCCTTTTCCGTGTTAGACTACTACTGATGTCCACGTGGTGCGCCGCACGCGCCGGATCCAAGAGTCGACAAACGAGAGAGACGAGAAGGGAGAATAAAGAAAGCTGAAACAAAAAAAAATTATATAACAAAAACACTCTTAGATCACGATGATATCACAATGTCCCTATCTGAATGTTCGTGTGTGTGAGAGAATAATTATCTGCGAAAGCAGGCGCCTGCAGTGCTGCTACCTCGATTGCGCGCAGTAACCACAAACAAACAAACACACACAAAAAAAAAAAAAAATGTTTGAGTACTGTGAGAGGGGAGGAACAGACGACTGAGGAAAAGAAGAAGGGGGGGGGGCTGCGCGGTGCGGGCTCGTGGAAGCCACGCAAAGAGAACAAGGAAACGAGAGAGAAACGACAAAAAAAAAAAAAGAGCCGTCAGCTTATCGAAGGTGAAACGCTTTCAAAACGTCTATGCCAAGGGGGGAGAAAGGGGAAACGGAGAGCGAAAAAAGAACGACGACAGGACAAAAAAAAAAAAAGAAAAAGGGAAAAAGCCACGGGCCAACAAGGCAAGCCTTGAAAAAAAAAAAAACCTACTATTCGTATGTTTGAAAATATTTGAAAAAACTGCGAAAGAGAAGATACGGAGGAGAGAGACGGTGAGCGGTTCAAAGCAAAAGACAGGCGATCAATTCAACAGAAACGCCCATACGCTGACTTCAACGGCACGTTGAGCAGAAGAAAAAGAGTCGGCATCACGTCTGGTTTGACATGAAGCGCAATCTTATCGAGGTAAAGCACAAGAAACGATCTACCAAATATTCATCGTAGTTCTTTATCGATCCGGAGACGGGGGGGAGTACTGGACGTAGGGGTAGTCCTGGCTTCGCCACGTTGTAGGTAGATGTGCGCTGCGTATTGTGGTTGCCCTTTGTGATGTCTGTGTGCTGATGCGAACGCACCTGTGTTTTTTCGTTCTCCTTTTTCTTCTTTCAAGAGCTGATGATGCTTTTTTTTTTTCGATTTAGGCGGCTCCGCTTAGAATAAAGGTCAATACGTAAGTAAGTAATGCGTCCTGTGAATATGAGAGGCACCCCCGCTCCTGTATCACGCTGGGTCAAAGGAGGGGGCGTGCACGGGCCCTGCGCTGACCCACTCGCTGGAAGGCAGTGCAAGGTGCCGTTGGGTAGAGAGAGAGAGAGGGGAGGGAGGAAGCGGGCGGCGACGCGCAACGTCCAGAGTGATGGCAAGAGGAGGTGAACAGAGTCAAAGTGAACTACGCCGCACACATGACACAACCACTTTTACGCGGGTCCTTTCATTACTCTGGCTTTGTGTCTTCGGTGGGAGCAGCTTCCACAACGACCTGATAATCACCGTCACCAACGCGCACGAATTTCTCGCCTTTTTCACGGAGGATATCCTCGATGTTTCGTGGATCATCTTCGATCCAGCCGAGATTATCGGCGATGAGATGCTTCACCCGGCAATTGGGGCATTGGATAATCACAATGCCCTTCGTGTAGGCGTGCTTGCTGAAGCGCTTCACCATGCGGTACTCACAGCGGCCACACGTAAAGGCCGCTACCATATCCGCCGCCGCAGGGCCGATGCCCGCACCACCCATCTCAGAGCTCTTCTGGGAAGTTGGGTTCTGCAGCGCGTTCAATATCAACTGCTGATCATCTGGAGACAGGCCCTGGATGCGTGCGATGATGGCATCCGCCGCGGCCTGTTCCGCAGGCGACAAGGCGGCCTCCTCGGTCTGTGCCTCTGGCTTCACCGCTGCGGGAGCACCGGGTACCACACTGGCAGTTGTCGTTGGTGTGCCGCCTTGCGTGCCAGTGGTTGATGAGGTGCTGTGGAAACGTGTGTGTGACGTGAGCGTGGCGAGGGAGAAGGCTGCACGATGAGGCTGTGATGACGACACTAACGCACGCGAAAAAAGACGAGGACCCATATGATATGTCTGCGTGTACGCCACAGCACGAGACGCACACTTGTGGATCTGAAGCATCCCGCGTTGCACTAGGTGTGTGTGTGTGTGTGGTCTGTGTGCAGCGCGGTTCGCGTGACAGAGCAGGGCCAAGCAAACGGGTGAGCTGATAGACGTGAGGATGTGTGGATGATAAGAGAAGCGGGTGATTTCGTGATTGGTCAAGTAGACAGATGAGTTACAGGAGACAGTGAGGGGGCTGCGAGCGACAAGGGAGCGCAGATGCGAACGCTGGGGAGATGCGTAAGCCACACGAAAAGAAAAGACACACAGGGTAAAATGGGAGAGTTGGAGATAGAGCCCCTCTCCCAATGGGATTCATGACACAGGCAACACCCTTCTCGACTGACAATAAGGTTGGTGGCTTCACTGCTGATAGTGCGTGTAAGGGTATTTGTCTGGTGGCTAGTCGCAGAGACTCACATGATCACCTGGGTCAAAAGTGGGAAAAAGCGGAGGGAAAAACTTGGAAGAAAAAAAAAACAGACGACCGCTCACAGAGTCGAAAGAACCGTGCGTGCGCGGCGCGGCGCGATGGAGAGGAACACATCTACGAATTGTCTTTGAAGCGCACCGCTCGCCATCGCACCCGTCTCCGGGGGTTTCGCTGCTTTCCGGCTTTGGTGGGTTTAGCGTCGGTCTCTGTCCATCGGTGCCTCGATTGCCCTCATCATGTTCTCCGCTTCTCCCGCGTGGTCTCGTCATCTGTGTGCGGCAATCAAGTGAGAACGCTCACCCCTCGGTGACACTCACAGCAGCAGGGTGTTGCGCGTGTTGACTCGGCGTCGCGTGACTGTTCTCGCCGACCCAGACAAGAGCGAAGCCGGAGACGCACTCTGCAAGCAAAACCACGAGGTCATGAGAGCCGCGAGCTCGATCAGAGAACAAAGAAAACAAGCAAGGCCAGCCACGACGAGCAGAGTACGGCTGTGCGCGTTCACACCAGGAGGTGGGTTATCCTTTTCACCCAGAAAAGGAAATAGGAAGTTGAGGTGCACCACGAACCCCATTGTACTGATGAGCACGTTGGTCAGCAGTAAACGGTCGAAAAGTCCGTAGAGCGCAGCACGCAGGGGCATGCACGGCACGACGGAGGCTTCTGGGAGCATGAAATGGGATCGACCCGGTGCTGGCACGCGCGCGCCGTCATCCACTTCCTCTTCTGCTGTCTCTGCGGCCACGGTGAACTGTGTCGAGACGCTCGCGTCGCTGTCTTGGCTGTTGCGACGCTGATGAGGATGATGGCTGAGTCGGCGAACAGCATGCATGATATGCGCACTTCCCCACGAGGCGCCTTGCAGCGCACGTGCGGCCGCGCTTTCCAGACCACTGGAATCGGTGGCGCTGACGGCAGGGACAGAGCTGTCGTAGCCGTGATGAATCGAGGTGGTTGTGGTGCACGTGCTGATCGATGTGGTCGTCGAAGAGGCGATGCTACGTGTGTCGTCATCGGCACGGTGAAGGCCACTGTCGCAACGGACAAGAGTGGCGTCGCACGCCGCGGAGGGCTCGGCGTTGTATGAACCGCGAACACCGCCGTCGACCACCACGGCGGCCGTGGATGGTGTCGGCACCGACGCTGTTAGTGCCTGTTGACACACAGGGCTCCCTCTGTTGTGGCTGTGGTTGTCCCGGCCTTCATTCTCGATATTCGCAAGGTGCCACGGACCCCGCTTCACCCATCCGATCTGCGCCGTCAGCAACGCACTGTACAAAGGCCACAAGGGCACCAGCGGTGCGCACACCAGCGACAGCCAGAGAAGCCAGCGGAAGACCGACGGCGGCAGGCCGCATCGCGGACTGTGCTCAACGGCGACGGAGACCAGCGCGTCACTGCTCGGTTTTGTTTCTCCGGTGCTTGGCTCCGGTGCGGAGGCGCACGGTGTGGTGCGGGACAGCAAGCACCACACCCCGAGCGGGACCATGGAGGCCATCGTCACGCCTGTGAGGATGACTTGAAGGCGACCAAACTCCTCCGACCAGGCCGTCATGAACCACCAGTGCAGCACTGCGAGCACAGATGAGGCGATCTGCGCGGCGATCAGACACATCCGTCGCCAGTACCATGCCCACGACTCCCACTGGGGGCGATAGCGTGCCAAGACGTCCAAGAAGGGAAGGACCCACTGCGCGTCTGGATATTGCTCAAGACGCTGCCACACGGACTGCGGCACGAGCACGCGACGATCACGTACGAGCAGCGCGAACACACGGGTGGCGCGACGCTCGATAGCAGCCTCCAGAGGCGTACGCACCAACAGGGTGATCGAGTCTGCCACGCCGCTGTGCCGTGTGTGCTTCAGGTAGTGCATGGCCGCCGTCAGCCCCTTCGCGGAAGGATTCACACGATTGGGTTTCACGTGTGCAAACGAAAGGAGAAGTGAAATGAGGGGCACGTGCTCAGCGAGGATGGCGATCATGAGTGGAGTCGCGTAGAAGCCGCTGTTGACATCCACGGCTGGGTGCTGCAAGAGAAAAATGAGCACCTCCTGCCAGCTCGCGGGTGTCCACGGCACTACCCGGCCGCGCGAGCGCGACGTGTGCGACGCCGTGGTGCTGTCAAAGGGCAAGTCGGGCGAAGCCGACAGAGGCGACTGGTGTCCCTCACGTTCACATGCATCGTCAGCGCAACGGTTACCTTCGCTACTGTCGCGGCTCACGTGGCTACCGGCGTGGGAATGATGACCCGCACTCGGCACCGACACAGGCACATAGTGCACGCGCGTCATGGTCATCTGTCCAGTGGACGATGTGGGCCGCCAACGCTGTCCCGCATTCGGTGCAGTGAGAACGAGTGCTGACTGTCGCTCATCCGCGTCGCTGAACGCCTCTGCTTGGTGCTCCTGCGGATGTTCTTCCCGTTTTTCGTGCTGTGGCGGGCTCTGCGTCGTCGTCGGCGCGCGGCCGTCGGCTGGAATCTCGTTCATGAAGCCGCGCACGGCGTGCAGCAGGGGCGTCGTGCCTCGATTCTTCGCGAACCGGTTGAGGTTGAGGTGGGCGTGACGAATGAGCAGCTCAATGCAGGCCATGTCCCGTCTTGCCACGGCCTCAAAGAAGGCACCACCGTGATTCGGTCGAATACGCCGGGAGTTGAGCAAGAGCTGCAAGGCCTCTAGCTGGTGGTGACGCACAGCCACTGTCAACGGCAACCCGCAGTTTGGATCAAGCTGGCGCTCGCGCAGAAGAAGTTTCATGGAGGGCACATCCCCGCGACTGGCTGCCACGGTGACGGGTCCACATAGGGCGAAGTTCCACTTGGGGAAGGCTAGCGTCAGCCTCAGAGTCTCATGGCGCACGACGGCATCGGGCAGCTGCACGACGACATCGATGACAGAGGCACCAACGTGCTGCACTGCGCGGTTGACTGTGAGTGACTCCAAGTACGCTGTGAGAGACTTCAGCAACGGAGTGACGTCTTGGGTGTCGAACTTACGATTGTGGTGTGTTCGCACAGGAGGGTCCACATTGCGCGGCACGTCCTCAGAGGGGGAATTGAGAAAAGACGCGCGTGGGGGAGAAGAGCCGAGCTTCTTCATTCCCGCAGTAGAGAGTGCTTTGCTAACGCCAATAACAAGCGTCCAGAGTCGCCGCTCAATATCCGTGCGGGGGAGCGGCGTCACATACGAGCCTTCGGTCACATACTCGCCGTCATTCATCGATAGCTAACACAGAAAATAAAAATAAAAAGCGAAAAGCGAACAAAATCAGCAAGTGAGAGACAGCACCGCTGGTATATCAGTGATGCAGAGACAGGTGAGGGAGAGAGGGGGCCAAAAAAAAAAATAATAATAATAATAATAGAAACAGAGATGAGACGCTCCCTCACAACGCACAGTTGTGGTAAACAGGTTATCCAAGCTGAGCAGATACGTATCGCGGTTTTTAGGTATCTTTGTGTGTTTGTTTGCGAGGACGGCGAAAGATAAGAGGTGGGAAACACAGAGAGAGGGGAGAAAGGGACAAAGAGAGTGAGAGAGGAGGTGAAAAGCCAGGTACGGGAGAAATATCACGCACAAGGCGTACTACGCGGAAAGTCGAAGAAAAGGGAGCCGAAAGCCGATGCGAGCAGAGCACACATCTGCCGAGACTGTGCGTTTCATTGACGTGGTTTTTTTTTTTCTCTCTTTTCTTTTTTTTTTTTTTGAAACGCGGGGAGAATGAGGGGGTCCATCAGTTAGGGTGTGGTGACGCCATCATCGAGTGAGGTTTGAACGCACGCACGCACGTAGGGTAAAGCGGCAAACAACCACTGTCATGGGTTTGGCACGTCTTGTAGCCACGAAAACTGGCTGAGCAGCTCCTTCTTTCTCTCCGCTGTGAAGGGCGGCTTTGCCCCTCTTGAGGGTGGGGCGAGCAGCGCGAGTAAGTCCTCTTCCGGTCGATCAATCAGCATGTTTGACAAGACGGCCGCGCACAGTGACTGCAGCGGTGCGATACCGAGTCGTGTGGCAGCCTCTAGCGTGCGCACCAGCTCATCCATGCAGGCTCGCTGTTGACTTTCTGATATGAAGGTGTGCGGCGCAGTTCCTTTTCCTGTGTGGCGCGCCACGGCGATGGCATCGATCCAACTCCCGTCCTCCAGGAGATGCGTGTAACGCGCATCCTCTACTTCAAGCTGCAGCAAACGCTGTGCGACGAAGTGATGCTCCCATGCACTGAGACGGTACAGATCCTCAAGACGTAGAGGCACATGGAAATCCATCGGATGCCGCCCCTCAGAGGTCACCTCCCACTCCGAGACACTCCACCGTGCCTGTGGGCCGTCGACCGCTGACTGGGAGCTTGCAGGGGTGGTGGCGTCGTTCGGAGCACATACCTGGTCCGCACCGAGGCCATAGAAGTGCTCCATATACAAGGCCAAGGTGATAAATGTGGTGGGCCGAAGAAACGGAAGAGGCACCACCGTTGTTGGTGCATCCGCATTGGTGGAGCTACAGGCCGCGGCGGTGGTGGCGTGAGGTGCTTCCGTCTCCACTGCATCGAGGAGTAAATCACGCAGCGTCGAGGAGGCCGCTTGGAGAATGAAGAGAGGGCAACTGTAGGATACCACAGCGTCCTCGCCATTCTTGGCGCCGACGTCGATCACCACACGCGACGTCATGAGTCTCGTTACCTCGTGCGGCAGTGTCGTCGTCCCCAACAAGGGCTGGGTGTCGCGAGTTGACGGCGCGTCGTCAGCGCGTCGGTCGTTGTTCGAGTGTTGGAGTGGGGTAATATGACGCAGCGTCAGTTTCGACGACAAGCTGGACGCCATTGATTTGATGCGTTCGTGTGTGTGTGTGTGTGTGTGTGCGCCTGTACGTGAAAAAAAAAAGCCTGCTTTTCGATTCGCTTTTCCAGCGTCGGGATTGGGTCTGGATACTTCCAAGTTCAGACGGACTAACAGGCGCGAAGCCACGTGGGGAGAGAGGGGAGAAGACACGGATAGGTGGCGCGTGCGCAACGTAGTAGTAGGGAGAGAAGAGGAGGGTGTTTGAGGCTGTGCGGAATCATACACACCAAACAGCAGCGTAGAAGCTCATGCGTGTGTGTGTGTGTGTGCCAAGTACGGCGGGTGGGCGCGCGTATACATCGAAAGCGAAACTCGCTCACCCCCCCCCCCCTTCCCTTAACGCTCAACGCCGATATCGGCACGGGGATGTTGCTCTTGGTCAGGCACACGCAGTCCACTAATCGAATGCCCGTGAAACAGGCGTTGTCGCATGCATGTTTGAGCTGACGTGTTGTGACCACACTTTTCACACCGTTGACAAGGTTCATGCGAAAGCTTTGCAGTGATAGAGACTGTGGTCTGACACACGGTGTGAGCACGCGTTTGACGCTTCGTAGAAATGTGTACTGGTGCGTGTACTGGACTCACGTCGCACGAGCGACCAACCGTTGAGGTCGCTACAGTTGTGGCTGTCGTATTTTTGTATTTTTGTTGTTGCCATCGTCGTCGCGGACACTGTACTGCCACGTCTGTTTCAACGCATTCAATCCAAACAATAAAATAAAATAAAAAAACAATCTTGCTTTAACGCCATTACAAAGCAGACAGTACGACGCGAACTCTCAAGACAAAAATAGATGAAATATCACTTCTACACTTTATCCGCAACGTAGCCGGCATTCGTTTTCCGTGAATCCTTTCCTTTTGAGTGTGTTCTCTCTCGCTTTCGTATCATTGTTATTGATCCTCTCTTGTCTCCTTCGGGACAGTCACGCATTACTCAGTGGTCTAGACGGACGCTAACTGACACGTTCAAGGAGACAAATCAACGAAGAATAGGTGCGTGCGTATAGCGCTGTCCACTTTCAAGCGAAAGCAAAGCAGTCCACGTTGCTCACGACTATCACTGCTGCCTTACGTGCACGCGGACATGAGCGCATCAGGTGCTGTCACCAGATGTCTCGGTGACATAGTCTAGACAGTCGCGTACAGTAAAACTGCGACGTGCGAGAATAGAGAGAGAGAAAAGACTGCACAATCAAGAAAAAACCCGAACAATAAAATGGAGAGAAAACGATAAAGGAGGGAAAGCAAGCAACAACAATGAAAAAGAAAAAAAAAGAGAAGACTCCACACAAAAGCGACAGCGCGATGGGTGGGTAGACGCCCAACAGACTGAAAATGTCTGTTGGGGAAAACGCCGGCGAGCGAGGCACAGCGCGCGGGTGGCAATACAGGAGGAACGGACGAGAGGAACAAAGAGGTATCAAAACAGACAGGGAGCGATTATCGGCTGTATAGAAACGTTTGTGTGTGCGCATGTGTGTGTGTGTGTGCCACAAGGCACTTGAGAGCAGTGCGCAGTTGTGATTGCACTCAATTTTGTCTCTTTTTGTGTTTTCCTTTTCAGTCGTCTTCCTTAGTCGCTAGCCGCTCGATCTTTTACTATTTTTTTTTTTTACTTCGCCTCTTCCACTGCGTTGTGTGCGACGCTACGGGCAGCAACGAAGCACATTTTCCTTGGTGTGTATCTGTGTGTGTGTGTGTGTGTGGATGAGTGCACTTTAAGCGGCACCCTCAAATGAAGTAGTGCACTCGTTGCGGTATCGATAGGCGAACCTCTTTTTGTGGTTGCTCGTGACCTCCGTCCATGAGACGAAATGTGTGTCGACATCGCATGGTCGCTTTTTCGGGGGTGAAGCAGACTCCAACTTCTTTTTTTTTTTCTTTTGCTGTTGTTGTTGTTGTCTTTTGCCATTTTTCGCCGTTTGTTTTTCCCGCATGGGCGATACTTCTCTGTGAGGGAAGGAGGAGAAGGAGGAAGCTATTTGTGACTGTCTTCACTCCCACAACGCTGTCGGTCACCCACTCGTTCGCGTACGCCCGTCGTGCATACGTTGTTTACTGATCCTGTGTGTCGTTGAGAAGGGAGAGCAGGATCGGAAGGGGGACGTTCACCTGCTGGTGAAGGAATTGCAGGCGGTCCATAGACTCGGACTGCTCATTGGTATTCGAGCAGAGTTCCTGGAACAGGTTGGTGAACCACTCCGTGCGCGCTGCGCCGGTCAGATCCTTCGGCGGACCCTGCTCGAAGATAGCAATCTCTTCCTCCTCGGCAGGAGTGCGGGCGGCGATGGCCTTGAGGGCATCGTAACGCTGCTCGAGCACGGTACCGACAGTCACCTTACCCTTCTGTGCCATCATATCGTAGACGCGACGGAACGTAGCGTTGCGAGGGGCACTAAAAGGGCCAGGCACGACACGCACGTGCGGTTCCTTGGCGTAGTCCATGCCGGGCTTGAACTGGACGATCACACACGAGATGTTATCGCGGCTGCCGCGCTCAATGGCTTCCTTGCACACACGCCCTGCAATGTCGGCAAGGTCGTCAGTGTGCTTGAGCTCCTCCTTAATAAAGGCGATCACATCCTCGTTGGGGAAGTTACCTTCAAATACACCATCGCAGCACAGAATCGCGAAGTCGTTGCTGTTGAAGGTCAGCTCGGTGTGAGTGACGTCTGCCAGGGCAATCACCTTTTGCTGAATCTGGTTCTTGGAGGGACCGGCCTTGTAGTCGCGGTCACCAAAGGCGCGGCTCACGGCGAGGCTGCCGTCCACACGGCCGTTCTCGACGCGGCCACCGCAGTCCTCGATACGCGCACGCTCGGCAGCGTTATTGGGCTTGTGGTCCTCCGTAAGGGGCTTGCACTCGCCGTTGATGCAGGCGATGACACGAGAATCGCCGACGTTGCCGACCTGCAGGTGAACCTTGTTGCCGTCCTTCCGGGCCACAAAGAAGGTACCTGTGCTGCCGCCATCGCGCTCTAGCGTGAGCCAGTCCATGTCGATCGCGAGCGCCATCTTCTTCAGCTTCTCGTCGCTGATCGTTGGCATCTCCGTCTTGTGAGCCTCCAGGGCCTCGTGCCAGGCACCCTCAAGGTACAGGGAGCACTGATCGTTGACGTGGCCATCGAAGACGCCGAAGAAGCCCCAGTTGTCCTGCATGTACGTCAGGTGGGCGTCCTCCATGCTTTCGCGGTATCCGTTCACACAGCTAGAGCCGCAGCGGAAGATGCTGTTGCCATAACGCTCCTGGATCTGCGTCATGACCGGCTTCGGGAGTGAAATACCCATCTTGAGAGCGACTTGTCAAAACTGGTTGCAGTACTGTAGTATAAGCAGGTATGTAACTATTGGCAGAAGGACTCAAGGTGAAGAAAGCAGTCTACGGACCGAGACACACTGAGAGAGAGGTCACGGAAAAAGAAAACTCTGGGGGAAAAGTGTATGTTCGCTGGATACACGTGTAGGCCAAAATGCACTCACGGTAGAAACGATCAACAAGACGAGGAGAGAGAGAGAGGCACAAAAGCTAAGCTTGTGGGAAGAAAGTGAAAAAGAGGCAGCACGAGTCACGCGAGAGGAACTTGACGTCTGGTATATTGAGTGATCTCAGATAAACTGTCGGTCTGTGTGATGTCGTCGTTTTCCGATACTGTTTGAGCTGGGTTCCCACATGTATGTATATGGAGATGTGAGGGAGGGAGAGACGGAGAGAAAAGGCAGAGGAGTAGAAGAGCGTGTTTGCTTTTTCCAACAGGGGTAGGCGCGAGAAAGACTGAGCGTGTGCTTCAGTGCCTACTTGTGGATGCTTGTCGAGGTTTGCCCGACGGGTAACACGGATGAGAACATGCGCAGGTACCCAGTCGCGTCCAGCAAAAGGTAGAGAAGAAACAAAAGGGGGCGAAAACGAGAGCACTTGTCGTGCTGTTCGTTTCGCGTGCACACAGGACTCACTTCGTCCGCGGTTTTTTTTTTTTTCGAGTGTAGTTGCGTTTACTGATGAAATAGTAGTAGTAAAGGCATGGCGTGCAAAGGCAAGCGATGCGATTTTTGTTCTCTGTGTGTATGTGTGTGTGTATGTGTGATTCAGAGAAGAGTAGATCGCAAGAAGAGACGCGAGAGAGGGTGAAACAACATCGACTAGAAAAGAACGGTGCGTGCGGCTGCGCGCTTGTGCTAGCGAGTGAAGAGAAACTGAAGGTCTTCTGATGTGAGCTTCTGGAGGGACTGCATCTTGCCGTCGACAGTACCTTCAAAGACCAGCATCTTCTTATTCTGCAAGTCAACCATTCGTTCCTCCACGGTATTTTCCGTCACAAACCGGACGGCGTGCACAGGGCGTGTCTGGCCAATACGGTGCGCGCGCTGAACGGCTTGCATCTCCACCGCCGGGTTCCACCACGGATCAGAAAGGATGACGTGGTTGGCGTTTTGGAGATTGAGGCCCTCGCCACCGGCCTTCAGTGAGATCAAGATGACACGCACAGACGGATCGTGTAGGAACGCCTGCAACACGGCTTGTCGCTGCGTCAAGGTGAGCGCGCCACACAGCTTCACAGCTTTGATAAAACGCTTTTGCAGCCAGTATTGAATCAGGTCGAGCATATCACCAAACTGCGAAAAGACGATTGTCTTCTCGTCTTGCGGAACGCCACAGATGTAGTCCGCGATAGCGTCGAGCTTTGTACCGTGTAACGGCTTGGAGGTGTCAAGGCGAGACAAGACGCTATGCTCCTCTTTCTTTGTGCGTGGTGGGCGAGAGGATGGCGGCGGTGTTTCATCATCTGCCGCAGCTCCGTTGGTTTTACCACCTTCGCGACGACGGTCGTTGTGCTTGCCCTTGCGGTTCATCTCTGCTTTCACGTCCTCCTGCTTGACATCGTGGAATATCGTACCGTCGTCGTCCTGGTCCTCTGCTTTTTGCTCACGTCGCGCGTCCTCCCTCTTCTTCATGCCGACCAGCTCTTTGTTCTCTTCGTCCGCGTCCTCCGCTGCGTCACTGTTCTCCAGCTCTTGCTCGAGCTCTGGTGGGAGAGCCGCGACGCCGATTGCACCGTCGTCATCGTCTTCGTCGTCATCAGCGTGCAGTTGGCGCAAGTCCACGTTGATGACGACGAAGCACGTCGGGCAGTGGAAGCTGTTGTCTGGCGCGCTCTCCAAGAACTGTGACAAGCACAGGCGATGAAACGAGTGGCGACAGGGGTGCACCTTGAACGGGTGGCCGTCGTCAAAAGACTCACCACAGATGCCACACAGGCCCTTGCTGTGTACCACCTTGCCGACGTTCATGCCCTGCATGACCAGCGTGGGGTGGTCGAGTGACTGGCGCAGTCGGCTGAGAAGCTGGAAAATGTGCGCATAGTTGTGCAAAATGGTGCCCTTGGACACAAATGTGTCAAACTCGGAGGTACTCTTCTTGTATAGCGACTCATAAAAGTTGCGTTCCTCTTTAGTCAAGGTGATGCGGCGCGCCTCAACGGTGAGCGCGGGCAACTTCAGATCCTCAGCGCGCTCCGTCTTGGTGCGGCGCAGCATGGCCTTTTGAAAGACGTCGTTGGTCAACATGATCATGGCATTGCGGCCATCCCCGATGTAGCCATACCGAGTGATGGGATTAAGGATGTACTTGTTGAAGTGGGCGTAGTGTTGAATAGGCCCGTGACCGCAGAAGACACATTGCCGCAAATTCGTACCAGAGAAGGGATGGGACAGCGATGTGCACGAGCACCCCTCCGTGCCACAGAAATAGCGCGAGTACGGTTTCATACGCAAAAAACGTAGCAGACTGTAGATGTCACCAACACGGTTCTGAAGCGGCGTACCCGTCAGACACCAGCGGTACTCACCCTCCAAGGCGAAGGCAGCACGCGCGGTGCTCGTCGTACGGCCCTTGATTCGGTGCGCCTCATCCAGGACTATACGTGCCCATTTAATCGAGTGGAACAGTGACGCGTTCAGGTCAACGTCGTCACCGCCTGTGTCGTACTCGATGAGTTGCTTCATCTCATCGGTGAGAACATGGTGTTGCCCGGTTTTGGGGCAGAACGGGTATCGCAGCACTTGGAATCCACACTCCTTGCACGCGAATGTGGCCATCTTCTCGCCGCTCTGCTGGGCATGCAATTCCTCCTCCGCTCTTGCCAGTCTCTCTGTTTCGCTGTCGCCAGAGTCGGATGACGATGATGCTGACGTCGTCTCTTCGTCATCGGAGGCAGTGGTATCATTGGACGAATCATCTTCGGTGTCACTCTCACTGCGACGCTTCTGGCGCCGCTTCTCCCAACGGCTGCGCACTGTGCGACCGGCTTCACGCATCAGCTCCTGGTACATACCAATAGGACCAACGATAGACTTGGACTTGCCCGGGGACGAGTTGTGGTCACTCTCGGGATTGTCACCGCTGCCATCTCCATCGTTGTCGTCACGTGCACGCTTCAGACCCGATTTTGGTGGCTGTGGGATCTCTGAGCCTATACTCTCATCGTCGTTGAAGTCAACGTGCAGTGTTCGTAGACCTTTGCGAATTGTCTCCGCAGATTGGACCTTGTGCGAGTTGGTAGCCGGTTTATTCTTCTCGCGTTTCATCTGCTTTATCGTTTTTTTGGCGAGGGGACCGCAAAAGTACTTGTTATGTACAACCAGCTGTCGTGGAATGAAGAGAAGACTACAGTACGGACACGGGACTTTGATCTGGTTGACCAGAGCACGCCAGGCCTGTTCCAACATTGGATAGGTGGTTAGAACAACATCCGCCTTCTCAAGGTCTTCTTTTTTCACCTTCGTGGTTCGGTAAACAACGACGACGGCCAGCGCGTTGGGGGTGACGTGTTCATTGATCTCCGCCTCCCACTGAAGCATTGAGCTCACAGGACAGACAACGAGTGTCGGACCCGAAACTCGATTCGCCAAGAAGAGGGAGATCATCTGGATGGTCTTGCCCATGCCCATCTCATCGGCCAGAATACCACCTTTGACGTCACTCTCGCGCTCCTGTCGTGTTAGCCACCAAAGCCCTTCTTTTTGATACGGAAGGAGCGGACGCAAGAGTGAGGTGGGCGTGTCCGCTTGCGGGAGTTTACCGCGCTTGAGCAGATCATCTGGATCAAGTGGCTTAAGGTGGTCCGGCATTTTCTGCGAAGTCACCTCAGAAATGACGTGTTCCTGCTCCGTCGGGGACAACTCACTTAGCCCTCGCATAGTCTTTCGCAAATCAGTGGCATCCTCAATGCGCGTGCAGCCCAGATGCTGCCACGCAGTTATCCACCCATAGTCACCTGCTTGGTGTCTAATTGGCAGCCCGCAGCGAAGCTCACCTTTCTCAACTAGCTGAGAGCACTTACGACAGCGGGCTCGCGCTGACGGCGCTTTTTGGACTATGTAGTCGTACGCATGTTCCTTCCCTGATGTAGGTTTCCAAACGAGCTTATCATTCAACGTAAGCTCTACGTTCCGGGCGTAGTTTGTCATTTTCCGTGAGATTCAGCCCACTCTGTCAAGTTGAGGTTAATTCGAGTGATGCACTGAGCACACGCAAGCAATGTATTGTTTGGAATTTGCAAAAAGACGTAAATAGAATCAAATCCGAAAGTAAACGAGAGTGCGGCGGTATATATAATTAAAAAAAAAAAGAGAGATGAAGAGAGGAGAACGAGTGTGCCTAGTTGCGAGCACCAAGAGAGGAGGCAAACCGCAAAGAAACAAAAAGGAGGAATGGGATGCAGGCCCGCGAGGCTCAGGTGGCCGCTTTATGCTTATGAAGAAGTTTTCAGTGAAAGGGTGATGTCAACGAAAAGTGCAGAATTGCTTTGAAAAAAAAACTATAAAGAGAAGTGTGTTGTTAAATACCCTCACAGGTGCGCTGCAAAGGTAATGTTGGGTTCAACCACTGTAGTGGAACTACAGATGATATGCCTGTATATATAGTAGAAGTCGAGTAGGTTCTCGATAGGGTTTCTTCACCTTCAGAAAAATCTAAGAGAGTCCGTTGAGAGAAGAACGATGAGTGGAACGAAGGAATGAAAGTGTGTGAAGGCGCAATCGAGTTTGAGTTATTTCTGTCGTGAAACACGAGAACGCACGTGCATTGCTCACATCGCTGTTCATGCCGTGATGACTACATCCGTAGTCATTCTTCTCCATTTAAATTGAATTGACCACATGACGTGTCTCCTCCGTCAGCGACTATCCACCCTACGGGCGGCCGCACGCAAGTCTAGCCCCTATCCATGTCAATAGATAGCCATATTGAGACTAGTAGATGACCGAGTGTACCAGTGCATTTTTCGTTCGCTTTTCCGAAGGCCGCCTCTGAACAAATTTGGAGAATTGAAGTCAAACATATATATAGATGTACCAACACCCTTCAGAGATGCAGACAATTTCGGTGATCAGCTCAGTCTTGAGTGTCCTTTCACAATACGCGAATGTGCATCCTTTCGTATTTGTTTCGCATATCCACAGACTGCGCACCACGACTCTTCCGCTGGGAGTTAGTTACGTAGTTTTTTCTTAATTTGTTTTTTATATTTACCGTGGAAGCATATTTACGAAACTTTAAACAAAGAGGTGATGCGCGCGAGGAACTACGCATCACGTCACACAGCTAGCGTGTTACTTCGGGGCATATTATCGCTCCGCTGCGTTCTTGGTCTGAAGCACCTGCTCGGTACCCATAGCAGACACGACCACCACGAGCACATCCTTGCCAGCCTCGAACTGCTCCTTGATCTGAGCAGCGAGCTCCGCATCGCGGGGCATATCCAGGTCCTCACGGCTCTCACCATCGTCGTTCATGAGAGACAGGTGGGCGGGCATGGAGGGGTCCTCGTTGGGCTGAATGTCGATGATGCTGTACGTGGCGGTCTTCACGAACGGCACCTCCACATTGTGGGTGGAAGGGGCCTGGTCCTCGAGACGGTTGCCAGTGAAAATATCCGTGGCGACAATGCTCACCTTCGCGTGACCGTGCTTACCGGTCTTGGACACGGACAGGTCGATCACCTTGCACGGACGGCCGTTGATGGCGACGTAGCCGCCCTTCTTGAGCGCACCGGCGGCCATAGGGAACGTCAGGGACGCATTGCTGCCCGCGTTCTGCTGGAAATCGTGGTCTTCGTCAGACATGGTGGTGAACTGTATGGGGGCTGTAGTGAACGAACAGGTTGGAGAGAATTCTGGAAGTTGGTACGCAAGGGAACCGGGAGTGAAGGGAAAGGGTCAGTGTGAAGCTGAGTGGGTTCTGAAGCGATGTACAAATGCCTGTTATAGCGCAAAATAGTTGAGGTTCGCCGAGCATGTAGAAGGCACTGAGGAACTGAGAGGCTGCTTAGCACGTGGAGCTAGCCTTCGCACGCAGGCACTGGACATATGGAGGCTGCCACTCGAAAAGTGAGCACAAGCCCGTATCTGAGCACGTGTTAGTTGAGCAATTCAGGTGCGTACATGCCAACGTGCCCGACACGCGCCGGTGTTGACATGCTGTGGGCACCTGCTCCGTATATCCCTCTCGCTCGCTCCACCTCCTCGATCACGCTTCTCTCCCCCTCTCGATATCAGTACTCATAGTGTTATCAGAAATTTATATAATCATGAAATGAAGTAATTACACAATCTCAACGGCTCCTAGGAGAGACTTTTCAAGGGGTTACCACAAGTCGCAGTTGGTGCGGGTTTATCGCTCCGCCGCGTTCTTGGTCTGAAGCACCTGCTCGGTACCCATAGCAGACACGACCACCACGAGCACATCCTTGCCAGCCTCGAACTGCTCCTTGATCTGAGCAGCGAGCTCCGCATCGCGGGGCATATCCAGGTCCTCACGGCTCTCACCATCGTCGTTCATGAGAGACAGGTGGGCGGGCATGGAGGGGTCCTCGTTGGGCTGAATGTCGATGATGCTGTACGTGGCGGTCTTCACGAACGGCACCTCCACATTGTGGGTGGAAGGGGCCTGGTCCTCGAGACGGTTGCCAGTGAAAATATCCGTGGCGACAATGCTCACCTTCGCGTGACCGTGCTTACCGGTCTTGGACACGGACAGGTCGATCACCTTGCACGGACGGCCGTTGATGGCGACGTAGCCGCCCTTCTTGAGCGCACCGGCGGCCATAGGGAACGTCAGGGACGCATTGCTACCCGCGTTCTGCTGGAAATCGTGATCTTCGTCAGACATGGTTGTTGTTGAGACGTGCTTTGTTGTAGGGGGATCACAAGCATAAATTGTACAAAAATTATATTATTTGTGTCACACCGAGGAGATGGAACAATTTAAATAGCAGCAGGAATAGAAGAGGAAAAATAGGAGAGCAGAGATATGAGAAGCGCTGATAGCTGCACTGCACGGCTTCAAGTTTCTTTACCGCAAACAATTTGCGTGCGGCGGATAAAGGGGAAACAAGAAGACTGCAGCAATAGAAATGTGATGGCATCCAAGATGGCATACATCCCGTAAGAAGAGCAAAAAGTCTCTTAATAGGAGACTAGCTATTTCCAAAAAGGAGCGCAATTTTTGGTGTTTAGAACTCGGGAGCTGTGGGCCTGTGGTGCAGGGTATATTATTGATCGCGTTGTAGAGTGTGCGTTCACACTCAGTGGAACCTCGTCGTTATCAATTTGCTCACTTGCGTATTTCAGAGTGGCTAAACTAATGAGAGACCTATATTTTAGTTTTCATGTCGTGCTGCGCCTCGTCCAGGAGAAAGGACGCTAGGTACCAGTACTATGCGAAAGACAGAAACGCACTCGGTCAAAAAAAAAAAAAAACTCGCATAAGAGGTAATTATAGGACTAGTAAAGCACAGCTATTCTCCAATCAGACGGTCGGAGTTTGCGCTGGTGTACCCTCGCCGATTAAGAATTCAGCTTTGTTGCGTAGAAGAATGTGCTGCACTATCTTCTACTTCATTTCTTTTTCCTCACGGATAGACATAAAGCATAGCACTTTTGAAATACCATATTTGTGACTGACCGCGGCGAAACTGGTGGTCCTCAGCTCAACATGTGAAAGTGAGAGTCCTACTTTGACATTGTCGGTAAGTGCGCAGTTGCCTCTGTGAGGAAAAAGCAGTGCCAAGAGAGAGGGACTGGTTTGATCAGAGTCGACAAAATGGTTATTGGAATTGTTCCGTCAGTGAATAATGGGCAGTATATATATATTTTTCGAAATGTCACAGCGGTATGAAGAGCTTCTGGACATAACTGTGCCGGCATTCTTTTATCGTCATTTTCCAGAGAAATTACTTATTATCGCTCCGCTGCGTTCTTGGTCTGAAGCACCTGCTCGGTACCCATAGCAGACACGACCACCACGAGCACATCCTTGCCAGCCTCGAACTGCTCCTTGATCTGAGCAGCGAGCTCCGCATCGCGGGGCATATCCAGGTCCTCACGGCTCTCACCATCGTCGTTCATGAGAGACAGGTGGGCGGGCATGGAGGGGTCCTCGTTGGGCTGAATGTCGATGATGCTGTACGTGGCGGTCTTCACGAACGGCACCTCCACATTGTGGGTGGAAGGGGCCTGGTCCTCGAGACGGTTGCCAGTGAAAATATCCGTGGCGACAATGCTCACCTTCGCGTGACCGTGCTTACCGGTCTTGGACACGGACAGGTCGATCACCTTGCACGGACGGCCGTTGATGGCGACGTAGCCGCCCTTCTTGAGCGCACCGGCGGCCATAGGGAACGTCAGGGACGCATTGCTGCCCGCGTTCTGCTGGAAATCGTGATCTTCGTCAGACATGGTTGCGAAAGGCGGAGAGTGGTTTTGCTAAAAATGCGCTTGCAAATGCTGGCATAAAACAATTTTTTTTTTTTTTGGTATGTGGGCGTGCGTGAGGAGAAGCGTGCGATTGGCAAAAATGAGCAAAAATGAGCAAAGAAAGGCGGAGTGGATGAGCAAGTTGACCTCTACTGATATATCTGCAGTGAGTGAGGCTTCTCAAACACAGCGTGTTCTCGCGCGGGCGTCGCTTGTGGGCGGTGGCGCTCCGCGTGCGCGGCTCGGCCGGCCTGCGGTTCGCGGGAGCGGGGCCTGCGCTGGCGCGTTCGCCCATGCGGTCCCCGGGCCAGCACCCGGCGCCCCGCCGCTACACACAAAACCAGACGAGACCCCCACCCCCCACCCCGCACCAAACAAACACACCAAGCAAAGCACCTGGACAACCCCAAAGTAACAAATTATAATAATTAGAAGCTTGCAAGAACGACCGCATTGGCGATGTCGTCTGATAAGGGTGGATGCGACTCCCCGTCAGAAAAGGCGCCGAAGAGGGCGGACCTCTCATATTCGAGAGCACAGCTAGATGACATTGAAGCCTTGCTTCGCGATATCGAACGAAGTGACGCAGATTACCACCACTCTGTGCTCGATACTCCTTCACAGCGCAGCTGTCCCCCACAGCCGCGCAGCGCCGACAGGACCCGCACTGCAAAAACGGAAAGCGACGCCATCCATGAAGCCCGCGTCAGGAATGCCGCAGCCTATCGCGAAATGCAGCGTGCGGAAGTGGTGCGTAGTATGCAAGCACGAAAAGAGTTCCGTAAGATGCACTCGCGCACTCCTCTGCACCACGCTTCTGCTGCCAAAGAACAGCAGCAGTCACAAGAGTCGGCATGCGAGAAGCCAGCAACAGCTCCTGCTTTCCGCGTACATGCACAAACTCTAGAGTCTTTCATCGTCGGGCAGCTGGGTCCTCGATAACGAACAATCATGGTGAATCAGTGTCACTTCACCCTGCTGCACGGAATTGGAGAGAGAGCGAGAGCCTTTTTTTTCCCCCTCTCTCTGTTAGTGCGCGAAAGCGTATTGCGCCTGGTACCATAAGCGACTATCGAAAGTAAAAAATATATTGTCATTTGTTCGAACTTGCTCCGCATAGTTTTGCCCCACCAGTCAGGAGCACTTGACAACTATGATGACAATTTGCAGATGTCGTCCATGTGATTTGGCGACGCGGCGCACATGTGTCGACATCGACGATGTTGCACGCACCATTCGATGCGGTTGTCAGTACACGTCTGTGGAGGTAACTACCTCCACCTCGACTGCATTTGTTTTCATACTTTTGGAAAAAAAATTCTCTGATCGATCTATTCTTACCTTTCTCCATCTACTCGCTCACTGCTCGCCGCAACACACAAGGCAATTGCAGTCAATCTACAACGCAAATAGTTCAATTACCTCCTCGCTGGAAATATACACAGAACGTTCCGGTTCTTTTACAAGAGAGCATAACTGAAGTAGCTCTTTTGCCACTCAAAACAAACAAAGCAAATCTCGGCTCTATCAACGGGTCCTTTTCCTACACGCTCACATCAGCAATAATGGACCAACAAGACGCCTATCCCCCCAAAAGGGAGTACCCTCAGGAGGACGAGTACCTTGAGGAAGGGCCGTATCCGGAAGGAGGCAGCGCGGCTATTGCTGACGGAGGACAGCTGTCTAACGACGCTGCCGCAGAGCCTGAAGAGGAAATGGACGCTGAAGCGGCTGATCGAAACCGCGATGTTGCTCTATATGAGGGTGACGAGGGCATTGAGGAAGGGTTTGCGGGCAATGAGGAGGAAGAAGGTGAGTTCGGTGATGACACTGGAGCCGCTGCAACCTACGACATCACTAACCCGTACTACTTTCGCCAAGAAATCCAGCGCATTGAACAGTGCGAGACTGTGCTTTCTCGTGGCCTTGCATCGATGCCTAAACAGGAGCTTGATGATGAGACACGCATCAATTTATTGGACATCTGCGCGGATCTTGACGCAGAAGAAGAAGCGTTGTTCTCGCCTATTCCAGAGTGCGTCGCTACTGTACTGCAAAAGCGAAAGAAGTTAACCGGCGACAAAAACCGAAATGTTCAGCCCCACGAGGAGTGCCGGCGTGGTACCTCTAGCACCCCATCTCGGTTCTCGCAGGAGCAGCGTGCCTTCGTTGATCCAAGCGTACCTCTCGAGGTGCCATTCAGTCCATATCGCTTCAAGAAGGAGCACCCTGAAGGCTCTGCTGGTCGCGGTGTCTACCACGACCTGTTTTTTGGTGACGGCTCTCAGTGCCAGTTTCTGCCACCCCCGAACAACAAACGTCAACTTCTGGAGCAAGAAAAGGCCGCACATGCGATCAAGCGCCATCCTAAGCCTGTTTACGATCCTGCGCCGCTCCGAACGAGGAAGGTTCCCAAGGACTTCGTTCCCTCTTGCGCTATCGTGGATCACAGCGAGGCTCAGCGAAAGCTCCGCGACTCGCAAGGACCATTTTCAGCCAAAAAGAAGACTGCCCGAAGCTAACTCAGCAGACCATTTTTTTTTTCTTGCGGCTGATGTACCCATAAGTTTTTTCCGTTGTTGATCAACCAGTTGATGTCACAGGTGTGGCGGTGTCCATCAACCGATGGATACGGCGAAAATGAAACACGTTACACATTCTCTCTCCATAGTTTTTCTTTTGTGTTTACTATCACCGAAAGTGCCAGAACAAACCTTATGGTCTCTGTCTCTCTGTGCAGTTCTTGCCAGAGATATGCATCATTCTACTTTGTATCGCCGTACATGAGACAGTCATCATCTCTATTTAGAAAAACGAACTGAGAGTGAGACGCACGACATCCGGAGGAGACAACGTCGTTGCTGTCCGCTGCGCTGCCGTTCCTCGCATTTACAGGTGCACTTTATTGTGTACTGATGCACGGCTGCCTTCTTGAATAGTATCTGAAAGGACAGTGCCACACAGATTTAGGCGTGTGTCATCAAATACACAGTGTGTGGGTGAGCATTGCCTATGTTGCTACCTCTCCGTAGTTCTTTTATGGTTGCTTCCTTGCTCGCCGAATGCCTGTTGTTGTGAACGTACAGCAAGTCAAACGTCAGCGCTGCGCTGTTCACCAATCAGAGCAAACGCTGTCATCGTGCTCTGTGAGTCGACTAGCTATTAATTTCGCCTATCCTTCCTGCTTATGCTCGAAAAATCACACACACACACACACACAAACAAACAAACAAACAAACAAACGCACCGTTGCACTGCCATGTGTTCTTGTATTTGGTTTTCCTATGCCTAAGCGCTATTCTCTGCGACTCTACGCTAATCAGCAGTGACCTCCGCGCTTTTCGTTTTCCTTCTTTGGCAGCACATAGCAGTACCTTATACGTCTTCCCCGTGCGCCACAGAAACAATGAGCGTTCGCCACATCACCTCATTGCAGGAGCTGCGTACCCTCCTTCAAGAGCCAAAGCTCACTGTTGTGGATTTCTTTGCCACATGGTGCGGCCCATGTAAGGTAGTCGCACCACGTCTTGATCAGCTTGCTGCTCAAAAGCCTCACGTCAACTTCTGCAAAGTGGATGTCGATCGCGCCTCGGATATTATGAGGGAGTACCCTGTCAAGTGCATGCCCACGTTTCGACTTTTTAAGAATGGAAACGTCGTTGAAACTATGGAAGGCGCTGACTTCGCGTCACTCTCCTCTCTGATTACGAACAATGAAGTGATTCCGCCCCCACCGATTCCCAGTGATGAGGAGCTCAACAAGATGAAGCCCCGCGAGCTCTTGGCACTCATGCGACAGCGGCACATCAATGCCACAGGGCTCCCCGAGAAAGAAGATCTCATCGCTGAGCTCAAGAAACACCGATGAGCAAGGTCGACACAGCGACGTTAGCAGCACTTTCATTCCCTGTTTTCTTGTATATGATACGCTTATTGCGTTTCGACCTTGGTGTCCGTTTCCCTGTAAACACCTTCGTATCTAAGCATCTCTGTTTCACACTATTTCCCTACGCGCCTACCTTGAGAATCTCAATGCAAAAGAGCAGGAAAATGTTTAAGAAAAATTGTGAAGCTGTGCAGCGTACGACCTGAGGGGAAAATGTGACTCCTCGAGCGTTGCTTACCGTCTTGGTGTAATACTCACACCATGCGTCTTTGTGACCAGCTGATCTCAAATTGGTTGTACTTTTCTCGCGATCAGCAGCTGTCAAGAGCCACGGCGGCGCGGAGTTGTTGCCCATGTCGCCCTTTTCATTGCTGTCATACGTATCCCCACCCACCCACAACCTCCACTTGGCAGTCAGCAAGTCTATCCGTTGCCTTTCTTCTAAAGTGGTCGTGGCAACTGCAGTAGCTTCATCATATAGAGTTGTGTGAGCCGAGCCTTCTCGATCATTTTTTTTCTCTTGCGACTTCTTTTCCGAATCTTGTCTCTCGTCATATTGCGTTAGTGTTCTCGTGGGCAGGTTTTCTCTTTCTCTTTCCCTCTTCCCCTTTGTCCTTGTTTTTTTTTTCTCTGCATTCGGCAGAGAAGTACGGCACACTCACTGCTTTCCACTGTTCTTCACTTCTAGCAGCGGCACCAATTTTTACTCTTGGTGATCCTCTCCTCGCTGTTGCTCTCCCTCTGTTTCCCTCCGTCTTACGGACACCCACATTTTCCAGTCTTTTCAGCTTCTTGTATTCACAATGTACGGCGGCGTAGCTGGCGATGAGGTGAAGGACTTGCGGCAGGAGTACAACTTTGGCGGCACTGATCCTGCGTCAGCCAGTAACCGCCCTGCAAGCACCACAATCAATGCGAACCCAGAGGAAGTTCACGTAACACTGGCCCCCCTGGACGCTGAATCAGATGATGGGTACTCTCCACGAAACGACGTTGTCGACTCGGGTTTTCCGGCTTCTCCCTATGCGTTTGGACCGTCGTCTGACCAGGCCGGTGGCGCCGCCACCGCACAGCAGACCTTTGCGTCAGCGAACAAAAAGAAGGACAAGAAAGACAAGAGGAGTGCCAAGAGCGACCAGACTTTTCTAACTCGTGTCACCGGGAAGGATAAAGACGACGCAAGTCTCGAGACCCGTTGGAAGAATGCACTCAAGGAGGAGCAGCGTCTCAATGCCATGGAGAGTGACCTAGCTGAACGGCGTGCAAACCCACAGATGGTGTCCTCCGAGCCTGAACCGAACTTCCCTCGCAAATTTCTATGCATTCGCCCTCTTGTGTACCACAGCATGAACGCTGTGCCACCCGAACGTCGATTGTTTGTGACAATGGCCTTCTGGGACTGGGTCGCTGTCTGCATCCTTCTGGTCGCGAACATGGTGATCATGATTGTTACAATTGCAGGCAAGACTGTCGAGCATCCAAAGTACAAAGACACAAACAAGCCCCTGTGTATTGTCCTTTCTAGCGTATACTTAGTGCTCGGCGTTCCATTCTCATTTCTCCTCTGGTACTGGAGAATTTATCGCGCTCTTTCCACTGGTGCGCCGGGTCAATACATGGCACTCTTCTTCGGCATTATCATAGCCCTCGCACAGTCCATTTTCACTGTTGTGGGTGCGTACAGACTCGGCGTGTGCGGTGCCATGTTCACAGTGTGGGCCAGCGGCAACCGCGCGGTTGGCTATGTCGCTGTGAACGCCATCATGACAGCATTGTGGGGGCTTCAAACATTGTTTGAGTTCTTCCTATTGGTGAAGTGCTTCATCTACTATCGCAAGGACCTTGCCGCTCGCCGTCAGATGAAGCATCAACAGGCACAGCAAGCAGTGATCGGGTAGTCTACGCACAAGGAGCCTCGCCAGAGGTTTCCATTCCTTTGTTTCTATCAGCGCTTTTTGCTTCCTCTTGGCTCTGCGGCTGCATGTGTGTGCCCGGAACTAAATACGTGCTTTTTTTTTTTTGCGTTTCTTCTGAATCATTTTTTTTTTTTTCAGTTGCACGAAGGACGCTTCTTCTTGTCCTCCTTTTGACTTTCCACTCTGACTTCTCGCTCTTACCTGCGCTCTCACTGACTTCCTATGTAACGTTTCGCTGGTTCCCACACTGCAATAACTAATTCGTCTACAGCCTTGAAAAAAAAAAAAAGAGAGAGAGGAGCAGAGAGGGAAGCGGGCAGAGCATGAGAAAAAAAAAAACAAAGAAGGAAAGGAGGTCCCGCTGTTTGCGAATAAAGAGTACAGCGTGATATGCGTATTCGTTCTTGATGCGCGGACGTATCTTCACTTTGATGCCTCTTGAGGCCTGTCTCTTTTCGGCGACGTGTGCGTTTCACCTGCATTCGACGCTAGCTGTTGCACTTGTTGTCGCTTTGCCTTGAATACCACCAAAAATAAAGCCGCACACCGTTCAACCGAGCAAAGTTTTTTCTACTAGTCCTCATCGTTCCTCTGTTCTGCAGCACCACGGCACACCATATAAAAGGATGACTGGTAAAAGACAGTGCACCGCGCTTCTTTCTTTTTTGGACAGCAGGCGCGTTCTGAGTTGCACTGACAGGGGTTGACCTGCACCATGTCTCCTCCCACTACTTCCTTTCCTCTACACCGTTGCGCTGACGCATTGTCGGAATAATTCTATCCGAGGTTCCTCCGTTCACTCACACGCTCCTCTTACACGTCCTCGTGCTACGTCACACATTCCGTTCTCCCTTCTCGCTTCTCGACCCATCTCCCCTCCCCCCTACTGTCTCTCACCGACGTGTCCCCTCCCCCCCCTGTGACAAACAGTTGCGCAATGCAAGCTCAATGCAAGCAGGCGCCACCCACACCGATGTTGCGGTACCGATTGACAGTGAGGGTGTCTTAACGGGACAACACAGCACCGCGCCAGCAAGACGGCCTGGTGGTGCCGCAGGCAGACGCACACCTTTCAATCATGAGGAGGATCACGACAGTTGTCCATTCACTGCCCTTCGGCGCTCGTCGTGGTTTCTCCGACTTCTCCAGCAGCAGAAACCTACTTCGCCGCTCGAACCGACGCAAGTTCTTTCAAGCTTTAGTGTCAAAAACGACCTTATGTTCTACCCACCTCCCAAAACGTACGACTTCGACATCGCAGACGACGGCTCCGTGACTATCAAGGGCTGCGCGCCTGCCGACAACTCAAAGTCTCACGGAATGGGCGGTCCTCATTTTTCTGTCAGTGGCATTGCACCCTTGCCGTGCCTCAACACGTCGGGCTCGTCTGCAGTGTTTGAAACCCTTTTCGTGCCGCTAGAATTCGAGGTTCAGGCGTACCACATCCAGCAGGCTGAAGTCGTTGTGGAGAGGGTCATCACAGTTGGCGGCCCGCTATTCTTCACCAGTTTTGGCGGCGCGATTCCGTGCAACATTATCCGGCCGCACAAGGGCATGTCAAGCCACATCGCGCTCTTCTTTCACTGCAACGGCGAGGACATCGGCAGCAGCGAGAGCGCGCGTCTATCGACTCTCGCGAATGCACTTCACATGACGGTGGTTGTGCCCGAGTACCCCGGCTACGGATTGTGTCCAGGCCGACCGTCAGAGGCTTCGATCAAAGGAGCAATGGAGCGCGTGGTTCAGTACCTCTTCACGGTTGACCCAAGCCTGACGCCATCCCGCGTGATCCTCATCGGCTACTCCATCGGCACAGGTGTCGCCATGCACGTTGCGGCATACATTCAAAACCTGTTTGAAAAGTACCAGCGCCACTCCGCCCACATGTTCAGTTGCCCGGATGAGGTCCACGGCGTGGCACGCGAGTCATCCAATGAGCCGTTCCCGCCGACGGGCTTAGACGGCGATGAGGGTGGCGCATTGGGCACAAAGCGCTGCCGACACAACTATCTCGGTGGAATCGTGCTCTTGTCGCCCTTTGCGACTGTAGACTGTGTCGAGAGCATGAGCGCGTTCAAAAAGTACGGCGTCACGGCCAAGGTGATGCGGTATCGGCAACTGATGCTGGATGAGGACAAGCTGGTGCCAGCGCCGCCGGCGTGGACTGACGGTATCACGGACGAGGAACACGCCCGCGCAAAGCAAATGAACGTCGATCGGTGGCAGCCACCGCTACTCTTCCGGTTTGCTCGATGCTATTCCTTCAATCGCTTCCCGACAGTGGATGTGGCCTGTAAACTGCAGAACGCCTATCACTTTTTTAGCTACACACCAATCCTGCTCATCCACGGCTCGGCGGACCCAGTTATTGCACCTTTTCACTCTGTGGCCATCGCCTCCAAGCTGCGTGAGAGTGAGGATGGCAACAACGCACGTGTGTTCCTGTCATTGTTACGTGGAGCGGGGCACAATGACATGGACTGTGCCTGCCTCATTCGCCGCTTCTACAAGGACGAAATTCTGCTCCCACACGTTCGATGGCAAGAAGCGCAACAGCGTCGGCTCCGTGGCGTCTCATCGTCGAATGCGACCTTCGCGGTCACACCAAGACAACCAAGTGCCATGCCGGCGGGAAACATCGAAGACGGTGGCGGGGCTGGCGGCAGTCTTGGTGCCACCTTGCGCGACCCCCGCCGTCCTGGCGACGCCTCCGTCGCACCCAATTTGCATTTTCTCGCGCCTGGTGAGCAAATTACGGTGGACATGGAAGAAGCGAAGCCGAAGCGTGGCTTTTTGGGACTCCATGCTGAGCCTGAACAGGAGATGGTGCCGATCCCACCCATGCTGGGCAGTCTTTCTTTAACACAGCGTGAAAACTCGCAGCGACAGGTGTCAGCGGAGGTCGTTGGCTCCTCACCTCTACCGCCTCAGTTGATGCGCTCAGCCAGCTACGATGCGGGTGCACTTATCCCATCCTCTCAACGAGAAGAGTCCCCGCCTGTAAACCAGCTGCTGCTGCCCACGGTGGAGGACGCTTCCTTAGCGCTCAACACATTCGTCCAACGACTGCAGGGGCGTGTGAAGCTGTGTGCGGATGTCTCCCCAGCGACTGCGACCATGGTACACATAGCACTGCAGGCAAACGCCGACCACACCGACGTTGGGAGCATCATGGTGGCCGCCCTCCGGCAGCACGCTCTGACACCCGCAGAGGCCCACAAGCAGTATCGAAGCCACCGGCGCAAAGCCATGGTTCGTCGCTCGCTTTGCGGCGCGTTGTTCTTCATTCTCGCGCTCTTTGTGCTTGGCGTGGGTGTTGCGCACGCCGTCCTCTCTAGCGCTTCCAAGGCGCAGAAGTTTGTTCCCGACGGTAACCCAGCTGATTACCGTCGGGACAACCGTGTGCTTGCGTGGTACATTTTGGAAACCATCTTCAACTGTATCGTCGGTTTCTTGAAGCTTTTCAGATTTCGTTATGGACTGGGGCAGTTGAGCAAGTACGGCGATACATCCGGCGTCATGGGCTACGTTTACGGCAGTCTTTACATTTTGGCCATGCCGATTGCACTTGGATCTGGCGTGATAATGGGGATGGTGCTGTCGCTTGGAAACCCTCATGACGGTGGTGTCCGCTGGTCCAAGTGGGCACACTATCCAAGCAAAGAACGTATGTGGGTGTCTCATGTGCCTCGCTGGGTGATGCTGGCCTTTTCTATCTGGCATTTGCTCATCATTGCTTTTATCTTTATTAAGAACCATTGAGGCGATGCCGTGTACCGCAAGCTGGTTTGGATTGGGTGTTCCCGCTATTGGGTTCACTGCGTTTACTATCGATTCGCGCGTTGAGCAAGCGATCTCATGGGTGATGCAAAGCGGTGCACGTCAAGAAACAGAGCACAATCCAATGAGATCGCAGAAAGAAGAAGAAACATATAAACAACGACGTGCGATTTACACCACCATACACAACGCGAAAGACAAAAAGGAAGTTACGCAACCGTGCACCCATCGGTGCGTGGTGGAGTCATTTCACAGTATCTCTTTTTCTTTTCTTTTTCCTGTTGCTTCTGAACGTTTTTTTTTCCCTTGTTTTCTCGGATGGGTTGTCTTTGTTTCCGCCCAGGTCACACAAGTGGCTCACTATATGAAGGCGTGAGTTCCACACATACCAGCTTCTTATTCTACCTTCACCTCTCCTTGTTGCTCTCTCTCTTGTGTCAACACGTACGTGCTTACCTATTGCGATTACTTGTATCAACGTACGTTGTGTGTCACATTAAAAAAAAAAAAAACAACAACCGTACGCAGACAACCGCACACATAGACACAGACAGACAGACACATCACTTTTTTTTTTTTTCTCCTCTTCTGACAGTGAGAACTAGTGGGCACCGTCTCTCCTGCCCGATCTCGCGCTCTGTGCACGAGCCAAGGCAAATGCGCTGTGTAGTGCCCTGCGACGCCGCACACGCCCGCCCGCACTAATCTGTATTGTGGCGCACCTCCTTTTTTTTTTTCTTTACACTCATAGGTGCTCATTTCAACATGGGCTCAACGGTACAGCTTCCCGCCTCACGTTTCCTTCTTCCTCTCTCCACCCCGACTTGCCAACTGGCCGCATCCAACATGATCGTCTCTCCCCCTCCCTCGTCACTCGCATACGTTTACGCACACATACAAGTGCATCATTTCGCTGCAATCAGAGTGTGTGTGTGTGTGTGCTGTACTACACGCAAATGACTTCACGAGGTAAATCGCGTGTCGGGAGTAGCCCCGACGCCACGACAGAGCGCACTTTGGATTGTGAAACTCTTCTTCGTGCGCTTGAACATGGGTCGCGTGAAAGCCCCAAGCTCGGTCCTCTGTGGGAAATGGTTCAGCGGACAGCGACCATGGCGAGTACTGTGGTGAAGGGCACAGACTCGCAACGTACTTTTAACGTGGAGTTCGCCAACCTGTGCCGAACGTGCCTGGCCTCGGCAGGGGAACTCGAAGACGCAGCTTTTGAGATGGCCAACCCAGGCCGGCGCGCGTGGGATGCGCGGTCTGATGAAATCCCTCCCATTGAGGACGCTGATCTGCTGAGGGCTCTCTCGCAGCACGTGGCATCGCGATCCACCGCATTCACACCGCAGTACCTGGAGCACATCGCGTCCTCCGCAGCGCAAAAAATTGCCCGCAACAACCGCAAGCGAGAACGGCCCGCCGCGATGAACAACAATGGCATCAGTCACGCACGTGCTGCTGGCGCGCCGCGGGCGGCGGCCCGAACAGAGTCACGGCGCACCCCATCCACCACGATGCCCGCACCTGACGACGGGTCCCTTGGTCTTCTGGATGAGTCGGCCACCACACAGGCCGCCCTTCAGCAGCTCTTGGCCAACCACGGCGGCTCGGCGACATCGGTGCTTGGCGAGGGCAGCATGCGAACTGCAGCCTCATCACTTGTGATGTCCGATGCATCATCGGCCACGACGAGCCTGTTCCATTCGAAGGCCAGCGCCCGAACGAGGAACGCGACCGGCAAGACGTTTGACCTGCGCAACCCGTCGCTACGTCTGAGCGCTATTCCTGAGCTGTCAAAGCGTCTTCAGCCTTGGCTGCTCTCGATGCCTCAGTACGATGGCCTGGCCGTCGACCGTGTCGTGCCCGAGAAGGACCGTCGTGCACCGCCGTCCTACCAGCCCCATTCTCACTCTCAGAACAACAGTAACAGCAACAGTGGGAATGGCGGCGGTGCTATCAGCGCTTCTACAGAGCCGACGTCCTTAACGACGCTTGATGTATGCGGGGCCCAGGCACCACATGATCTTCTGAAGCGTTGGGAGGCGCGTGAAATGGCTCTGGCAGCACTGCGAACCAGTCTTGCGGGCCCTGTTACAGGCGCGGTATCGACGTCCTCTGCACCGCCAGCACCACCACCACCACCCCAGCAGCCGCGGCTAAACTCCCCTCCTCGCGAGACCGATTCCTCCTCTGCGGCGGCGGCAGCCAATAAGGGCTGTGCGGAGGGTGATGACGGGGTTCCCTGTGCGGCGCCGTTCTTCGTAAATTCCTCCAAGATCGTGACAGCCAGCGTACCGAAGGCAGTTATCGCTGCGCAGGTTCACTTCGGTGTGTGGAAACTGGAGTTCCCGCAGTACTCGCGACAGTGATGGGGGTTGTGTCGTCCCTATGCTTTCGTGTCTTAGCCCGCTTTTCCCCCCTTTCCGACTTGTGTCACTTCCTCTGTCGATTAACCCTTCAAGAACCACCAGCTATGTTCCGCATACGCATTGACAAAACAGCACCGACGCAGACACACGATTGTGAGCACTCATTGCTCTGACCGTGCGCCTCTCACATTCTCTGAACCTTTGTCTTTTGCTCCTCGGCCTCCATCCGGCCGCTTCTGCGTGTTCTTTCGTTCCCATCCCACTCTGCGCTCCCCCCGCCTTTCTCCCCGCCTTTCTCCCCGCTCTTTGACTTTTCTTCGTCTCTTGCTGGCTACCCAGGAGTTTGACTGCGCACCCCTGTCGTCGCAGGGGTGATATGCTGTCAGCTGTGCAAACCTTGCTGGCACAAACAGAGCGGTTCACAAGGCGTGATGCAGACCTGACCCTCCACGGTGCGTATGTGCCCACTGCACCGCGTCGTGCACCACAACCAGAGAGGGATGCCGATAGTGTCACCGTCCCACCGCCGCCTGCTCGGTCGTTTACGGTGGCGCTCGACGCGGTTCAAATTCTCCGCGCCGTCCCGTCGTGCTTGGATGACTGGGCACACAGTGAACGTGAAAAGACGTGCCTTTTGTTTGTCAGCGGTGTTCTCCTCAGACACGCAAAAGCTTTTTTGGGACTCATGGCAGGACCGGGTGGCGCAGAGGACGCTGCCGTTGTGGGTAGTCATCGCGTAAACTTCGTTGTCTGGGCGGCCCTCAGTGTGTTCAAAGGCTTTCTTGAGGAGAACATGCAGCAACCTTCCGGCACCTTGTGGCGGATGGAACAACGGCTGGAATCTCTTCGAGTGTGGTTTGATGCGGCGCGAGGTGCACGCGATGACAGCCCATTTCACCCGCGACCTCTCTTCGACCTTGTGTCTGATGCCAACAAGATGGTGGAGGCCTACAAGCTTTTCTCGAGCGATGAGGGTCAAACGGAAGCGGTGCCAACGGGGTCCGCAATGATGGCAGCGGATGCCATGTCGGCGAGCGACGTGGTGTTCGACACGTGGTTTCACACCGTGCTCGATCCTCTGCTGCAGTCAATGGCGAGAGAGGTACCGACATCTGCACACTCCACCGCTCCGGTGCCGGCAGCACTGAACGCCCTCTCAACCAATGCTTGTGGGGCCTGGTACGCGGCCACCGCCTCCACAAGAGCCTTGTCGCCAGACATCGAAGCCACGGCACACGCGCTCGCTTCTCACATGCGCTGCCAGGACGTCACCGCTGCTGACCACCGTGAAGCGCTGTGGAGCTGCCTCTCCAGTGCCCTTGACGATGTCCTTCAGATTGTGTCGCCGCTTGCACCGACACACGCCGGCGCACAGGACAGCGCAGACACGCGATTTGGGCGTCTGGGTGGGTTCTGGCAGCCCGTCGAGCGTCTGATAGCGGCAACGCACGGCACACGCGGCGCGTGGTATCAATCGTACAACTCCTTCAGGTGGTTCGTGGATGTTCCCGGTCTTTCCATGGCGGCCACTGTCGTACAGAGTGCCGCTGTCGATGGCGGCGTGTCAGTGGACCACGCACCAGATGCGTCTACGCCTGCGAGCACGCTTCTCTTTGTCCCTCCACGGGCGGAGTGGCTCGTTGAGGCCCGATCTGGTCGCGGCTGGGTAGATGCTGCGATGCTCAACGCACACCGCGTGCCCACCTCATCACACCGGCCGTCACCCTCGTCATCACCAGTCTCTGCAGACGTGGTGCATTGCGGTGAAGACGTTTTGTGCTCACAGCTACCTGTTGCCGTGCTCGAGCCTATTGCACTCCTTCTACTCTTCAGTTCCCTACCTGACGCGAGCCTCGCTGACCCCCACAGCGCTGCACACGACGGAGAGGAGCTCACTCTTAGCCTCGCTGACCTGCACGCCTTCCTTTGTGCGTCTCTTCGCGCTCGCGCACCGTGTTTGCCTGAGCACGCGACGACACTGGCCGTCATTGTCGTGCAATCGGAGGTCGATAAGCGCGCGGCACGCGAGATTGAGTCGTGGCGACTGCCGAATCCGCTCGCACGGCTTTTGGTCGTGTCAGCGGTTGGCGAGTGGACTCTGACGCAGCTCTGCCTGCGTTTTCAGGTGCTGCCCAACTCGCCGTACACTTTCCCCGCGTCCGCACTGCGAGGCGTGTGGGACGGCACGGCTGGTGTTCTCCTTGCCAGACTCGACGGCGGTCGAAAGCCGCAGACCGCGCATGCACGAGGCGGCTTTACAGAACTGTGGGAGCGCTACCTGGTCGTCATTGGCGGCCGCGACGACGAACACGTCAGCGATGCACAAACTCCGACGGCGCCAAGAGCCACAACGCCGGCGAACGCACCTATGGCCACCGGCGTCATGCGCCCACCTTCCTCCTCGTCATCGTCCTCCTCGTGTTCATCTGCCCGCTCTCTGTGCGAGGAACCGAATGATGCCAGTTGGGCCGGCACAACTTCACAAGGCGCACAATCGGTGGCGGCGGAGTGCCCTTCCCCGTCTAGCGCACCGCTGCCTCCGCTCTGCGGGTCGGTGAAGCGCTCCATATGGCTCGGTGGCCACAGCGCCGCTGCGCAGCTCGAGGCATACCACTACTTCGAGTTATTCCGCCGTCGACAGGTGCGCGAGGCGCTGCTCCCGCGTGAGGCACGCTTGATTGTCTCCGCGACTGAGGAGGACAACGTGGAACTCCGCCTGCTCGCCATGCTCGACAGCCGCGGTGCGTCTGAGCAAGCGACGGCCCTGGACAGCGTCGCACTGCTGCAGCGCCGTCTAGAGGCACACATGCACCGCCTCTTGCGTGACGGCGCCGTGGCTGAGTTCATCGCGGCTGGTGACGAACCACACGCCGCGTGGCAGCGTCTGACACGGTGCACGGCGGCCTGCCAGAGTGAGCGAGTGAACCCGCCGATTGCCGGTGGTGACAGCGTGAGTACTAGCGCGACAGAGCTTCTTCTCGATGTTCGCTACGCGTACTGGACTCTGCTGCAATGTGCGGCGGAGCTGTGTCGAACGGTCACTCTTGACGATGGTGCGTGTCAGGTGCTGAGCTGATTGATGTGGTGCGGGCAATGGAAACGTGCCAGGGCCGTCGCCGCTGACACTGCGGTGAACTGTGAAGAGCTCAACGCGGGTGTAAATTCGCACATTCGTGAGCCGTGCAGCTCGCAGCACACACACAAACACACACACTTGCTTACTACCGAAAGAAAAAGTCAACCACAGGGCACAGGATAAACTAGTCACTTTTGACCGGAAGAGCGAGTCCCTCAGAGAACTACTTCAGACGCATGTGACTCCGTGCACTGCACGTCCCCCTTCTCTACTACTTCCCAACGTAGCCCATCTTTTGTTTTCATCATCATCTCTTTCTCTCTATGCTCCTCTCCTCTATCCACGCGCTATGACGTGCCTGCGCATTCTTCTCTCGATCTGCTAGTAAACAAAGGTGTGTTGAAAAATATTTTCTCCACATTTTCTTACCCCTCGAGAGGGTTACAACACAGCACTCTTTTGTCCTTCAGTTCCTTCTCAGGTGTGCTCTTTTTTCCCCTTTTCCGCACCGCCCAGTTATTTCCGTTTTTTTTTTTTTTTTGCGTGGCCTCTTATTTGCTTTCAATCGTGCTGTTTTTCCCCATCTAACTTCCTTTGTTTTCGACATCTTTTTTTTTTTTTCGTTTCTGCTGGCGCGTTTTCGTTACTCATATTTTCCTAGCTTCGCACTAGAACCTCTTTTGAGGTGTGTTCGTGAACGCCTATTTGTTGAGTTCTGATGCCATCGGGTACGTCAAGTGAGGCTGTCAGGGCTGTCGATGACAACACGCTCAAGAATGCCCCATCACCGACCAGTAGTAGCCGCCGTGCCTCGGATGGGGAGGAAATTGTGTGGCCGTTGCCACGAGATCGCAGCGGTGCGACCGGAACGAGCCTTCTGGCCAGTAATGCCTCATCACTCGGCCTTGCACAAGCCCTACGCAGCGATACGGATAGTGTGAGCAGCAAGGGTAGTGAAGACAGCGAGGGTAGTGAAGACAGCGAGGTCGTGTGGCGCGTGACGCCGCGCCCCGATAACGCGAGCGCTCACTTCAGCATGCAACCGGAGAGCAGTGAAACGGGCTCCGTCGGCCTCCAAACGCGTAAAAAGCACATTCCGTCACGCCCCTATTCTGCACGCAGCCGCGACACAGATGAGCATTCTGTGAACAGCAGTGTGAGTGGTGTGGCCTCAGGCGCGGTCGCTGTGACGAAAGGCCACCTGGTACCTGACGACGCCAGGGACATCGCCTTGGGTGGGTCGAGAGGCTTCATGCCATCTCCGGCGGAGGCCAAGGCGGCGACGATGCACATGCTAAACACACCATCGTACTCGAGCGTGTCCCCGTCGCGGTCAGAGTTTCGTCCACGCGGCAATAGCATCTTGCTCAGTGACGACGAGCGGGAGGTTATCTCGACGGCACGCCTGCCACTAGAGACAGCCGATGAACAGGCGGAGCGACTTCGCGAGAAGCTCGGGACGAGCCTCGATGGCCTGAAGCTGTCCGACCCGGCCAGCTTTTCGTCTCCACCGCACTCCGCGCCACGCGTCACCGATGCCGGCTTCGCTCGCTTGCCTGTGCCACCCCCGCGTGAGGCTGCCGCCTCGTCCTCACCACCTGTCGCGACGCCGCACGTGACGCTCCTTGAGGATAAAAACTCCACTGACTTCCCTACGTCATGGGGCCTGGGAGACATCCCGCTGGGGCAAGCGGGTGACCGCAACACGACTAGCGTCTTCACCAATGGCCCCAGCGGCCAGCCTGTGAGCCCCACGGACGCGGAGTGGTCGCCCACAGTCACCGACCTCACCAACGCCTCACCACAGCCAGAGGAACGGCAGAACAGCGTGGAGAGACGCGAGGCGAAGCGCCGGCGAAAAGCGGAACGTGCGGCGAAGCGGGCGGCGAAGGAACAGCGCCGCGCCAAGCGTGAGACTGAGCGCAATGCCAGCCACGCGAGCGCCGCTGTTCCGTCGGCGCCACCCACCACCGGCGCGTGGAACGTGCAGCCGCAAGCACAGCTGGCGTCTGCCGATGCGCGCACGACACCCGCGCCCGGTGACGGTACGACGCACGGTGCCCCTCCTGTGAAGCTCTCCTTGGCGACACCGTTCGCTGTCGTCGACCGCGGACCCACCGGCAGTGACCGCGAGACCCAAGGCATCACCAGTCAGACACCTGCCACACCTGCCACACCTGCCGCCAACAGCCGCGCGGAGGATGCCTCTTTTGCACTTGGAGATGGCCCGTCGTCCGTGCTGGCGGCCTCAGCGCAGGCGCCACTGCCCGGCGCGTCCGACGTCGCCTCGACCGCGCGCTTGATGACACCGCGCGGCGGTCTGGCCCTGTTCGCGCCGACAGCGGACGCTCCGTCGGCGGTGACAAGGCGATCCTCTTTGCGTCCAGGTGAAGGGAGCCAAAGCGGCTTTGCTGTAGCGCGGCTCACCGCCGCCGCGGCCTCCAAGGAGCTGCAGACACGCGAGTTGGATACGGCGTCTGGTGTGGCGCTGGATAGTGGCGCCCACTCGAAGTCGGCTCGTCGCCATGGTGCGGCGCGGTCTGTGCGGACTGGCGGCCATGCCACGCAGCCGCGAGAAGCGTTAGGCAAGTCGCAGCTCAAGGGCTACGCCCCATCTCACGCCAAGCGAAGGCTGAAGCGTCGCCATCACCACCACCACCGCGCAAGCGCGAAGGAGGTTGAGGAACCGGGTCTCCGTGCGCCACTTGCCCCGAAAGCGGCTGTTGCCGCTGGCCGTGACGTGCCCGCACCTGCGCAGGCCCCTGAAAAGGAGAAGGGTAGTCGCCGCCGGCGTCACTCGCGACGCCACAGTAATCGCAGGCAGCGACACTCTGGCAACCCCCCTGCTGCCGTGGAGGCACCTGTCATTCCGGCCGTCACGGCGGCATCCTCCTCTCCGTCGCCGCCTTTCATCAAGGCTGCGGCACTGGGCAGCTCTGCTCTCGCGCCGCCCGCCTGTGCCTCAGACAAGAACCTGCAGGAGCCCTTCTCACAACCGCACCATCCACATCCACCGATAAGTCAGCCTGTCAATAGCCGAGATGCGGCCGCCGCAGGGAGCCTAGCACCCCGACGCTGCACGAGTGCGGCGGGCCCGTCTTCGCGCACACCTGTGCCCCCACCTCAGCCACGCGGGGACGCTTACCGAGGCGGAGACCGCCCTGGCGCACGGCGCAGCACAGCCGTGACGAACCTTGGCAGCACCACCGGCTCTGCTCCGAACGTCATGCCGTCCGGCTACATAGGCGCCCATCCTGTGGCGTCGCTGTACGGCGCACAGTCCTCCCGTGACGTGCGTCGCGGCAAAGGGGACAACGATGAAAATATTGACTACGGTGGTGGTAGCGGTGATGAGGATGACTGCCGTGGCAGCGCCAACGAGCCAGACTGTGCGCCGCCGTCACAGCAGAACGAGGAGCAGCTGAATCCCATGCCACCACCTGCTGTTGCTGGGTCTGCCGCTGCCGCCGTGTTGGAGCTTAAACATCAAAAGGAGATGGCTGCAGGCTTGGTGACCGAGCACGGCGAAATATCTGCACGCGCCACCTCTGCCTCTCCGCCACCGCCCATCCAGCGTCGTAGCGGCGACGGTGACCGTGAGGACTCGGAGAAAGTGCTCATGCAACAGGTGGAGTCCTCTATGGGCTCTTCCGCGAGCCGTAGTCGCGACCGGGCGACGCCGCGGCCACGCACAGCGGCTGCGCAGGCACGTTCCAGTAGACGTGCCAACGCTCACAAAAGCAAGAGCAACGCCGACAATACTCCGGGCGACAAAGCGACACCGCAGCCCGCCGTCGGCTCTCCTCTTGCTCGCACTGTCGAGTCTGACTACTACAGTACTTACACCAGCTCACGGGACTCACACCACGACCGACGACACTCCTCGTGCAGTAGTCTCGGTTCCTACACGTCTGACGAGCGGAGTGAGTCTTCCGAAGGCTACAGCAGCTACACGTACTCCAGCAGCTCCTCCGACAGCGAGCTGCTCTGTGAAAAGATCCCACCGCGTCCGGGTAGCCGCGTATCGCCACCGTTGCTGCTCTTCACTGACCTGCAGCACCGCCACATGATGGCGCAGCGCATGGATCTCCGTCGGTACGCGGAGACGGGCGTCATCTATGAGTGGAACATCTGCGATGGCTGCTGGGACCGTGTGGAAACACAGGTGGTGATCGCCTCCGAGCCCTTCTCGCACGGCAACATGCGCGCGTCGTACTTCATGCTCGATTTGCAGCGGCTCGACTGCAAACTGGTAGCGAAGCGCTATCTCAAGTCATCGGTGGAGGACAACCAGTACTTTGATGATGTATCTATGCACAGCATTTCTGGGCACTGGGCACGTCTCTTCAACGCTGCCAAGCCTCCCAAGGAGGTGCGATTTGTGCCTGCGGCTGTCCTCGAGTTAACAGAGCGCACCCCACCGTTGCTGCTCGCGATGGAGCCACAGCTCGAGGGCACCTTCCTCAAGTACAACAACAACAGTGGCTACGTCCCCAAGAACGCCCGCTGGACACCACAGGCCTTCTCTCATTTTACTTACCACGTCAGCAACCACCAGTTGCTGATTGTCGACATTCAAGGTGTGGGCGATATCTTCACCGACCCGCAGATTCTCTCTCCCGACGGCGAAGGCTACGGCCGCGGCAACCTCGGCTTGAAGGGCATTCGACGATTCCTGAGCACGCACAAGTGCAACAAGGTGTGCGAGGACCTGCACCTTCCACCTATTCAACATCGTCGCGAGGCGCACGGCTCAGAGTCGCGAAACGACAAGAGTGACTACGTCATGCCGGAGAACCTTGCGCGCGAGCAGCTGCCCCCGAAGATATACAGGAGGACCGACGTGCAGAGGACCCGTTCGATGAACAACTCACAGATAGGTGCTAACTCGCTCATGGGCAGCTTCCGTGCGACACCAGCGCCAGTCCTCTCGGCACCGTCGAAGGCGGGCGCTAACATCCCGGGGATGATGGTACCCTCACCGCCATGTGCGCCGGCGGCCGGCGGCGGTCCAGGCAGCGCCGCGATGCACGACCCACGCTTCATGCAGCACATACGCAACACGGTTTCCAGACAGAAGTCGAACTACTTCACACCTGCTGCGGGCATGTTACCCGTGACCCAGACTACATCGGGCTACCCGGCCGAAGCCTCCAGCGGCAAGGTGAAGTCCGGCAACAGCACTGTTCTCGTGGCGGGCAGTGATGGCAGCGCACACAGTGCCATGGCGAGCAACACCACTGGAGGTGCACCGCTGACGCAGCCCGCGCAGCCGCAGCGGCCTGCCGCGCCGCCTGTGGTGATGCCATATCTACGCCCGTTGGCGTCCATGAACTCCTCACCGAATCAAAATACAAACATGGCCAACGCCGGTTACCAGTATTCACCCCGGTCAACCACCTGGATGCCGGCCGGCGGCAACGCCTCTTGCAGTCCGGTCACGGGGACAGGCTACACGTGCGCACCAACCAGCAAGCCCAGCACACATTCTGGCGCCAATACCCCCGCACCCATTATCTCTGCAATGGAAGATCGCTGGTCAGGACAAACAGGACGACACCAGCCACGTGGACGCCGGTAGACCAAACGCACAAGAGTTATCTCAGCAACTAAAACGAACAGTCTGATACGATAAACGAGAAGACAAAACAAAACGTACCAACGAAGCACAACAGACAATCCGATGGACATTCTCCAAAAGCAACGCAGAGACGCACCACACACAAGGTGACTTGGTGGTTTTTACTTTTCGCACTTCTCCTCTTTTCTCTTTTTTTTTTCTTTTCAGCAGCAGGGCACTTTATTCTCTTTGCGAAAAAAGAGAAAAAAAAAAATGGAGTGCACACCACCGGAGAGACCCGCACGCGAGAAAGAGATTCACGAAGACCGTGCCTGTGACGTTTCTTATGCGTGAAAAGCGTGTCATGTGCATTATTCCAAAATGGGGCGGCTCATTCTCCTGCTCTTATTCGTGACACCCCCCACGCGCCCCCACACAACGCACCCACGGTCTTCCCAGGCATCCCACGGTTTCGCTATTTCTATTCGATCACTTCCTTCGCCTCGTTCGAGCAGGCGCCTTTCTGACGTGCGTACGTGAGTCGAGGGGCACTCATGTTCACTTCACCGTTGTATACGTGACCGCTCTTTTTTTTTTTTTGTTTCTTTTGCACTTGTTTGTCAACCCACGACCACCTTTATTATTATTATTTTTTTTTTTTTGTGTGTGTGTGTGCGCTTGCGATGTTTTCACTTTTGACGACTGGGTGTTTTGGCGCACAAGCACAGCGCGTTCGTGCACGACCGCACCGTGGCTCTTCACGTCACTGTGCACCCGACCGACTCACTCCCCTCATCTTGTCCTCAGCGCGTGCTGGTCAAGGAGTACCACATCAAACAACAAAAAGCGGATTAACTTGTATATTCATGCGAGATCTTGTTTGCCCAGATGACATTTCGAGAGGAGCCCGAACACAGACTCAAAACGGTACATGTGCCACGGTGATGCACGCCATTATTCATTCATGCTCAGGACCGGGTCTTTCCCTTCCCTTTCTGTTTCGTTGATATCACGTCCCATGTCACTTGAGCGCGTTCAGGATGACTGTGAGACCTCTCGTGGTGCGGGACGATACTTCCGTACATTTCTTCTTGTGTACTCTTCCCACCACATATGGTACCCGCACACTGCACTCGCTCTTTGTCCTCTCGTCCGTTTCTCTCGCTTTCCTTTTCCTTTCGGTTACCTGGTGCACACAACGCAACAGCCTTCTTGTTTTTTTTTTCTCTTTTGTTGAACGCAATCTCGCTTCGTTTTTGAAAACCACGCTACCTCCTCCTTTAGCGCCTTCTCTCCGCCTCCCCCAAAAAAGCATTCCTTGTCAAAGAAGAAACCAGCGACACGACAGGAGCAAACCCGCACATCCCCAACGACATCATGAATATCACCCAGCAGCTCTGGACAGCTAAGGAGTGGGCGCGCGTCAAGTCCACGGGCAGCGAGACGGTGGAGCTGGTGCACAACGCTACCAACGAGGACAAGTGGGGCCCGACTGGTCAGCAGATGGATGACATTTGCCGTGTCTTCCCACGCAAAGGCCAGGAGATCATGGAGGAACTGCGTTGGCGCATGAAGAACCGCGACAAGGCTTGGCGTGCGTGCTACAAGTCCCTTCTCGTGCTCGACTACCTCGCGCGTAACGCGCCTGAGCAGTTCCTGCCCGAAATCTGTTCGGTGGTGCCCATGCTGCGTACCATCTCCTCCAGCTTTTACTATACTAACCCCAAGGGCGTCGACCACGGTATTTCCGTGCGCGAGCGCGCCAAGAATCTTGCAGAGCTGATGAGCGACGGTCTGCTTCTCCGCGAAGAGCGCGAAAAGGCCGCCCAGACGAAAGCCAAACTCGCCCACAACGCCAGCGATGGCGGTGGTGCGCCGAGCCGCTACGGTGGCGCCTACGGAGTCTCCCAGACGCACAGCGCGTACGGCGGCTCTGGTGGTGGCTACCGCTATGGTGGTCAGGCCGGCGGCGGTGCTGCTCGCCAGGCGTACGATCCGTACCGCCGTCAACCCGAGCCCGCCGTGCCACGCACGAAGGAAGAACAGGAGCGATACGATATGGAGATGGCGTTGCGCATGCAGCGCGAGGAGGAGCGCCGTGCGGGTGTGAGCGCTGAACAGCTCGAGGCGATGTACGCACGCAAGGTGGAACAGAAGAAGGCACAACAGCTGCGCCAACAGAACGCCGCGAGCGCCGACGAGGATTTAGCGCGTCGTCTGCAGGAGGAGGAGGAGGCCCGTGCCCGTCGTGAGGGCAAGGCGCTGCCTCAGCTCCGTTCCGACGGCGCCCCCGCCCCTGCACCAGCGCAGACCGCCCCGTCGGCCCCGGCCGCTCCACAGGCACCACCACAGCCCAAGCAGCCGGAGACCAACGCCCTGGACGACCTCTTCGCTCCTGCGCCTGCTGTTCCGACCGCTGGTCAGGTGCCGCCTTCTGCCGGTGACCCGTTCGACGCCTTCCTGACCAACAAGACTCAGCAGCAGAGCCAGTGGAATCAACCGCCCGCTCCTCAAAATGAGTGGGGCCAGCCTCAGAACCAGTGGACACAGCCGCCGCCGCAGTCAAATCCGTGGGGTCAGCCACAGCAGCCTCAACAGCCACAACAGGCGCAGCAAGCCAATCCTTGGGGCCAGCCTCCGCAGCAACAACAGCAACAACCGCAACAACCGCAGTCAGCTGATCCGTGGGCACCGTCTCAACACTCCGCGCACGCAGATCCGTGGGGAGCGCCGCAGCAATCGCCACCCGCGCCATCTCAGCAGTCGAACCAGTGGGACCCAGTGCAGAAGCCACAGCCGCAGCAGGCACAACAGTCGTCTGATCCATGGGGCCAGCCTAAGCCGCCACAGCAGTGGAACCAGTCGTCACAGCCGCCACAGCAGTACCCCGGCGACCCTTGGGCCCAACCGCAGCAGCCCCCACAGCAACCACCACAACAGCCATCCTCGGATCCGTGGGGTCAGCCTCGGCAGGCCCAGCAGTCGTCCGATCCGTGGGGTGCGCCGGCGCAGGCACCCGCGCCGGCCTCGAACCAGCCCGCTAGTGGGGCATCGAACGGACAGGGTGATGCCGCGTTCGCCAACATGTGGGCATCCCTGGATAAATTCGACAACCAAGCAGGCGGCAAGCGTTGAAAGCAGTCACAGGGGAATACGGCAAGGTAAACAGCAAAGCAAACAACACAAAGCAAACAAACAAAGCAGTTTGTGCGGGAATTCAAGCAGCTTCTCTCGCACGCTTTCTTTGTCCTCCCCGCTGGCTCTCTGACTCGTTGTTTTACACTCCGTCAACGAAGCTGCCATTCAAGACTTGTTGTGTACTCGCAGAATGATCACGTGCTGTGCATCGGTGTTGGTATGTATGTGTATGTATGCTGCCTGCGAACTTGTTTCAATGCAAGTGAGCCATTAGGACGCGCACACATTGTCGACCACATCTACGCAGCGTTTGCCGCGTGGCTTCATGTCCAGCGCGCGACCCTAGCCGTTCTCTCTCCCTTCCTCATTGCCAGTAGCGTTTTTTTTTTGAATTTTATTTCTCTCCTTGTGTTTTTTTTTTCTTCTGCGGCTCTCTCTCGTGTTCGTTCCAATTCCTTCGTATTCGTTTCCACCGCGTGAGAGCAATCCGAGGTAGTATACCAGTGTCCTCTTTTTTCCCCACTCTTTCTCTGTTTGTGAACTGCAGACTTTTAGTGATGAATCGTGAACGACCATCTCCCTCCGCCGCGTCCGCCCTTTCTTACGTCGATCTTTTCCCTCTATGTCGCTTTTTTTTTCTTCTTTGCTTTCAAGTGAGCACTTATCTTTGATAGTATTGTTGCTGTTGTTTGGCTCCCTCTGCATGGACACTTGGTGCGATTCGGTGTGCGTTGCTGACGCGCGTGAGCGTGGCGTTGACGCGTTTCTCTTTCACTCACTTTTTTTTTTTTTTCTCTGCGTGGTTGACAGGGACTGAGGTGTTAACATACCCAAAACAAAGAACGAATGAAATATCACACTGACACACACACACATGAACAAAAGCAACGACGGCCCCCTCCGAAAAGGAGAAGTAGAACACAAACACGGTGAGCGATCTGTGCTCTGAAGCACGGTCGTCTCGCCTGCGTTCACGATCCAAATGGCGCCACGTTGCAAGACGAAGGTTTCATTCGCTCACCCAAGAGAGAAAAAGTTACGTGGTCAATGCATGACCTGCTGGGCTGCATCTCTCGTTTCGTCTACTTCCTCTCCCACCCGGTCCAGTTGCTTGCGCGGCGCGTTCGTGTCGCCGCGCGCACTTCTGGCGGTCCCGGTGCCGCGAACCGCTGCGCACCGACCTCGTGGTCTTCCGTGTCGGCTCACGCCTGTCTTGAGTCGCTGCTCTACCGGACCGCTGCTCGAGGGGAAAAAATAATAATACCCGCGTCGACACGCACAACTGCCCCCCTCTTCTCCATCCACTTCTTCGACTGTGTCTTTGTGTGCGTCTTTGCGAAAACACTTCACTACTGCTCCCTTGTTCTTGTCGATTTGAGAGCCAAGAATCATGCTTCGCTCAACTATTGTCGCGCGTGGCCACGCCACGTCCAACTTGTTCGCCCCTCCGTACTCTGGTCGTTGGTTTAACCCCCCAAACCAGTGGACAATGAGCGATACCTTCGTGCCCGCCTTCTTTTTAGGATTCTCGCCCATGGCGATTCTCATCTACCTCTACCAGGCCGCGTACATGCCCCACTATTCCCACTTCCAGGAGCAGCACTACTACCCCTCCCAGCCCTACACGAAGGAGTTTATTCATGAGTACAAACGTCTGGAGCGTTGGCGCTGGTATTAGGAAGAGGCGGCAGCAGCACTAGGGGACAGTGTGCTCCTCTACAAGGAAGCGCAAAAGCCCTCCTCGCCCTCTTCGCCCTCTTCGCCCTCTGTACCTGTTCTCCCGACTTCTTTCTTCTTGGCTAGGAACCTTAGCAACGCCGATGGGACGCACCCGCGTGAAAAAAGTGCGGTCGCGCATCGTGCATATCTGATGCCCGTCTCACGAGGCGACATCAAGTAAAAGAAAAAAAAAAAAGGAATAAAAATGAAAGGAGAGAGTCAGGCGTCAAGTACTGTATGTGTAGCGTTGTATTGTATGAAATCAGATTGCTTGGCGTCTAGACACGTGCCCGTGCTGCCACGCGCCTAAATGCCCCTGTGACGCATCAAGCGCCAACTGCAACAAACCACCAAAAAAAAAAAAAAAGTGCACTCACGGGAACAACGTGCGTGTCGCCTGTCGCGAAGACGTGGAACTCTAGACAGGCCAATGTGAAGCTGTCGGCTCTGGGACACCAGTGCACTGCTGCTTGCACAATCCATCAGTGGGGAAGGAGCGACTCACATAGTGAAGTGTTGTGATACACACACATTCACTGATAAACCAAGAGCGTCGGCGCACACGCAGAGAGAGAGAGCAACAGCGCACGAACATGGTCATCTTTGTTTCTGTACTCGCCACCCTGCAGGGTATGTGATGCGTGCGCCGACGTAGCTCGTCCTCGCTCCGTCGACTCTGTCCCTCCCTCCCTCCCTCCTCTCTCTCTATGTACGCCCTTTTCTCTCTTTTCTCTTCCCTCTCTTCTCTCTTTTTTTTTTCTCTTTCTTTTTTTCTCATCTGCTGAGCGTTTCCATCACCTCGATTTTGATATAGCTGAAGCGCATTGCCGCAGTGACCACCAATACCGACTCAACATTGAGGGAGAGAGAGAGAGGAGCTCTCGCCTGACACGCGTTGTGGCACACCCTTGCTCGTAAGCAGATATGAGTCTGGAGTGCGAGGGCCACGGTGGCGTGTGTGAGGCGTGTGGTCAGTTCGACTTTCTGCCGACCACGTGCCCTCAGTGTCACCGCGTCCTCTGCCAACAACATGTTCGCCGCCACCACCCGACGCCCACCGCGGCCAGCTGGTGTGACTGCGGAATCACAGGCCACAATCCTCATGATGCCCTCGCCAGTCACGATGCGAGCGGCGCCAGTACCTCAGCCGGTCAGCATTTGACGACACAGTCATCGACAGCGTCTCGCTGCTATGTCTGTGGGTCGGAGTGGTGTGTGCTGTGCCCTTGCCCCATCTGTCGACAGTGCTTCTGCGCTGCGCATCGATTCCACGGACACGAGGAGGCCGTGGACGAGGCTCGCCGTCGCAAACCGCGGCGCGCGGCGCAAAAGACAAATTCAGCCTTCAAGGATGTCTGCGCGTCACCCGACGGAGACGACGAAGAGACGAGCGCCAATGCACGCATAGTCGAGGGCAGCGTCGGCGCATGGCTCGCACAGCGATGTGAGCCGTTTACCCCAGACGCCAGCCTGACCCTCGCCCCACCGCAGTATCGCAGTCGCATGATGCCGGTGACAGCGCTGGTGGTCTACTTACCCTCGCCATCCGCACAAATGAACTCTGTGAAAGACGAGGGAGATGCGCGTGTGGACGCACTGTCGACGACAGCGGCTCCCTTCACGGGCGTGTGCAGCCTCACTGTCGCCACTGAGAGCACTGTGGGTCAACTTGTTGAGCGTCTGGTGCACGCGCTCGAGCTGTGGCACGTGACCGCGCCACAAGACGCCACCACTGACGTTTCTGCAGCTGTGCGTCAGATGCAGACAGTGCAGGACGCTCACCCCTTCAAGATTGCTGTCGATCACACAGCAGACCCACCATTGAGCCTGTCAGCGTTGCCTCTCAGCGCCGTCACACGCCATGTGCTCACACCGCAGGATGTACTATGCGTCCACATTGGTGCGTCTCCCCACGCCACAACCGCATGCTTGACCGACGCCGTACGCGCGGTTGTGCTCGCGCCGACGAAGGGCACCGGTGGTAAGCGTGACGTACGTCTGCACGCGCTGGCGACTCGGCTGCGCCTTCGTGCGACCGCAACGTCGACACAAGACGTCGCCACGCACGCGTCCTCACCATCCCAATCACCACAGCCACCACCAGTACCACTGGATACTCGCCCAGGGACCGCAGAGGACCCTGCCACAGCAACTCATCAAGGTGGACACCCCGCCGCGATTCACGCAGGGACAGAGGCTGTGGATGAGACCGACCAAGGGCAGCCTGTGTCAATCGTCACTGCGTCACCACAGACGGGGCCCGCCGACGAAGCACAGCAGTGGCCATTTCGCACCCCCCAGCCGCTAACCAGCTTTGTGTTCGCCAACCGCAAAGGCGACCCCTTCGGACGCGAGGCTATCACAGACAAGTCCACCACCGTCATCATCGCTTTATTCGTGGAGGATGCTGATCTGCCTAGGCCGGTGCCCCCGTTCTGCTGCGCTGTGAGCACCGCATGGTCCCTCGGACGTCTCATGGACCAGTTCGGGCGTGGCGTGGAGCATTTCGCCAGCTCTGCGTGTGCGTCGCGCATGGCCACATATGGGCTATGGCTGATGAACGAGACAGGTACTGCGCCGGACGCCCCACTACGGTGTGTGACCAGTGATATCGCTTGCACGGAAGCCAAACAGGTCAGGGCGCTGAAGAACGGCGATGTGCTGCTGTGTGGCCGCCTGGCGCGATCTGCATCGTCAATGCTGGACGAAAAGCAGTACGTCGCGAACCGTGAGGTGCTGGCAGAGGTACAGCGGCTACGACAGCTGAAAGGCAAGGACCAGGCAGCACTGCGCTTGAACATGATGAAGCAGTGTGTGCTCATGTGAACCACCTTGAAAGCGAAGGAGCTGTGCTTCTCGCTGATTCTCCATGTGCCATGGACACCTATCCGTGCTTTTTCTTTCTTCTTTGGCTTTGTTAGCCATATCCAAGATGGCTGTCGAAACACAGAGAAGTCACAAGAGTAAAATAGCAGGCCAGTCGCATCAGCAGATAGATCGACAACGTTACACAGATATGTCGGTAGGCCAGCGTATGAGGCTTGTTGAGTCACACGCGTTCGATGCCCACTGCATTCGATCACGCTTCCTTTTCCCTTCGACATCGCCCTCTCTCATCTTTGTCAGCGACGCAACACACACCATTCACCGCTCAACTTGTTCCCGGACCGCTTTGCACTGGTACGCCCGTTTCTCCCACAGATCATCCGCGGCGGCACCCTCCTTTTTTTTTTCCTTTTTCTCTTGTGACCTTTTGCGGAAGCACACCCTCCAGCACATCCACCGACAATGGCGGAACCTGTCGTGCATGCAGAGACACAGCTGGCGGTTTGTGTCGAGCTGATGAGGGGTCTGCTGCAGTCGACGGTCGAGGATGCGCTCCCGCAGAGCACATTGGACACGGATGAAGGCCTGTATGCCGCATCTTCATCGGCTGTGACACCAGACATGGCACCCGATACGCTCCAGCAGCGATTAGAATGGGAACGCGGCCGCGAGTCAACGCGCATTCACACACGCGTCATGCAGCTGCAGAAACAGATGAACGCACTGAAAGCGTGTGTCGTGACGCTGGGCAGCGGGGTCGCCCCGACGGATGGTCGGTACGTGGATATCCCCACAGCCACTCTTGACGAAGAAATCGCACGGCTTGGCGCGGAGAATTCGCGTCTAGCCACCCTCATGATTTCACTCTACGATGAAGCAGCCGCGGCCTGCGCCACCTTGGAGAGTGAGCTCCTGTCCGTCCAGGTGCCTTCACTGTAGGCGCACATGCCATGTGCCCATTTTTTTTTTGGTTCCATTTTGGGGCGTCTGCTTGTCTCCCAACCCTACCATCACCACCGTCGGGAGACTCATGTCCGTCTTTCTTCAATGCATGGAGACACGTATCAACAACAACCAAAAAAAAAAATTACTAGTGATCGCAGTACGATCAGGATAGCATGCAGACAACACGAACAGCAACCACGATACAACCGCGACCTCCCGTACCGTCGGGAGAATCATCTCGTGGCCATGCGAGGACGATCTTCGCTGAGTCCTCTGCCCCTGCCAATCTCCTCATGTGTACGTGTGGCAATACCCGTTCCCTCAGCCTCAACAATTTCTCTATTTTTTCCTTTCTCTTCCGTCTCTTTTTATGTTGACTGTCCTCCAGCCAGTGCACCGTGTGCCTTCCTACCTCTCCACCTAGGCGTGAAAGGCACGCTGACAGACACGTGCAGGCGACGTGGTTCGACGTGGGCCGAGGGGAATAGAAAAGTGCACTTCCTTCGAACTCTAGCTCGGTGCGTTGTGCTTTTGTGGTATTCTTTTTTAAATTGTTATCTTCATTGTATTACGCCGACTTTGACACTTCCCTTTTTCACACACATTTTGTCTTCGCCTTTCCATATTCGTTGCTTTCCTTGTCTCCGTCACATCGTGGTTATTTGTCTCTGCGAGCATGGCCCTTCGCCACTCTGCACGGCTGCGGCGCGGCAAAATGGATTTTGAGCCGTGGATGGGCGTCAGCTGCTATCCAGTCGGACCTCGGTTAGTGGGTGGTGTGTCTCGAGTGCGGCCGGGGTATCGTCACTTGTACGACATGAAGGCCGAGCGGCCTTTGAGGGCGATCGGTATCGACGCGGTGCTCCCTCCCGTCCTGTTCAACCGCGCAGACCAGATTGTGCTGATTGAGAACGCGCTGGCCCTCCGGCGTGTGGAGAACCAAGTGTCGGTAACGCTGTCGCAGCTGTCTCTCGGCGTGCGCAACGCGGATGATTTCATCGAAAAGCACGTCCTAGACGCAGAGACGCGCCCGTCAATCTACACCATATGGTTCCACGAGGAAGGCCTTCGCGCGCATCAGCACGTGCTCTCAGGGCTCTCCGCCCATCACCTCGTACCACTCTTCAGTCTCATCAGCTACGATGTGGAGCGGGGTAAGATGACCACCTTTGAGGCGGAGCAGCTCTACGAGGAGCTGATGGACTGCTCCGTCGCACAGCCAAAGATTGTACAGCGTGAGCTTGCCAATCAGATGGTACGCACATACTGCCTCGATGACACGCTCGATAAGGCAATGGATGTCGTGCGAGAGATGAGGTCTAAACACATTCGACGCACCTTCGTGACGTACGCCCCCATGTTCCGTCTGATCCGAATGAAGGGTGATGTGGACCAACAGATGGCGCTGCTCAACTTCATGTACGAGATTGAGGGCGGCCGCTTGCCGAAGTTCCTTTTCATTGATGTGCCGCGCATGATGTACATGTTCGGTATTTTCGTTCGCTACAACTGGGTAGCAATCAACATGACCTTCACGGCTGTTCTGACAGCGTTCGTCATCTTCTTCCTCAATTTCGGGGGAACGGACTACTGAAGTGCAGTTGCGCCGGGAGGACACACGCGGCAAACAAAAAAAAACAACAACAACACAAAACAACAAGGGAGGGGGTGGTATGGCCGTGCCACTGCTTCTTCACCAGTTTTTTTTTCTTTTCCGTTCCACGCATGTGCACCTGCGCGCGTACTTTTGTTTTTCACCTCTGTGCTTGTCACGCCTTCGTCGTGCTCGCCGTTTTTTTTTTTTTTTCACGGCAGATGACCAGATGGGGAGCGCACTTTCCGTAGCGCTCTAACAACTTAATCGAGACCGATGTCTCTCTCTCTCTCTCTTTGTGCGTAGCCGTGTGCTATGGCCACGCTGCCTGTGCCCTTTGACGCTGTCCTTCCCCTTTTCGATGTATGGACTCCGTCTCGAGCTGTGTTTTGTCAACACGCCATCGAACGAGGGTGTTTCTACCAGCGCGCCCTCACAGCAGTCATTTGGCACGCAACGCTTCCTTTCCGTCCTTCGCACCACGACACAACTCGGTGCCGCTCTCCACCTTCCTATTCGCTTCTACCCATGTTCCTCTTTCCGCGCTTTGCTGTTTTTTTTGTTTTGCTTTAACCGCGTCTTCCTTGTGCCTTGTTCTTCTGTCGCGCGTTATTGACCTTTGCTTTTAGCTCCTCTTTTTTGTTTTTTTGTGTTCCCGCGCTGAAAGCAGCAACCGATTTTACCAAAGAAAGAACGGAAAGGGCCCACGCACCGGGGAAAAAAATATAGTAATTGTAAACGGCTGCCCAGTGTGCTCCTCTACGTGTTCGGGAAACATGTCCTCTAAAGCGTCCGCGCGCAGTGTGCGGTCGAACATGTCATCGATGGGCGAAACATCGTCCTCGGCGCTTAGTGCGGGTTCCTCAACCCGTCGTCGCCGTCGCGAGGCAGAGCAGCAGGAGCTGCGTGTAGCGCCAACGATGATGTCTGCCGCCGAGAAGCTGCAGCTCGTGCGCAACGCGCTAAGCCGACTCGCCTACGTGTGCGAGCGTCAGCTTCACACGGCGCCACTCGACCAGGTCGAGGGCAGTGAGGCGGTGACGGCATTTTTCCAAGCCCTTCGCGCCAAGCTACCAAAACTGGAGTACAACCCGCGCAAAGTGGGCACGCCAGAGACCGGTGGCCCGAAGCAGCAGCACTACATCGCCAAGGAGGTGGCAGCCTTCCGCGCGATGGCAGAGCCGGCACTGCGCGCTGTCGACACCAGCGCCGCGGCCTCGCAGGCAGCTTCGGTGTACGCGGGTTTGCAGCGCAACCACATGCTCGAGGCCATGCGCGAACTGGACGAACTGGCGCATCTGCTCGCACACAAGCACAGTGAGATGCCGACGCGTGTCAACACCGAGCTTCTCGCGGACCTCGTCGCGTTCCACATCAACGAGTTCGACGCGTTCGTCGAGCAGCGGGTGAGCGCGTATGTGAAGGAAACGACCAATGAAGGTGCCTTGTACACAGCAGGTGTCATGCAGGATGCTTCGCAGCACGCCGCGCCCATTGGTGTTTCCTCGGTGGCGGTTCTCGATGTGGCCATCGGTGTTCGCCCAGGCCGCAGCGCACGCATGGTGCTTGAGCACGCTATTCAACGCATCACCCGCATTGAGAATCGCGTGCACGCCGCGGATATTGTTCTCACGGACATAGACGGCACCCTGTCCACGGATACCGAGAAGGCCAATTACGCGACGCAGCAGCGTCTGTACGCCGTGGTGAAGAGTCGCATCCAAGACGGCCTGACGGAGCTGACCGCGTTGCGCACGCAGTGGGAGGAGGCCGAGACAGGCTTCTTCCACCAGGCCGCGAGCCCCAGCCATAGCCTCGACGCACTCATGCAGGCCAAGCGGTTCAAGGAGGCGGAGCTCATTGAGATCGCGCAGGACATCCATGATCGCATCGTCCACGCCGCCCTGCCATTCGCTGCCCCACAGTACCATCGCCGCTACGGCGAGACGTACGGTCAGCCGTGTCACGTGCGCATCGGCTTTCAGTTCACGGCCGGCCCTGCGACAAGTGCGGCGATGAAGTTGGAGGCGGACGCGACGCCCGCGACTTCAGCCTCCGCGGCGCCAGCCTCCCTCTGCTTGGACACTCTCAACCCGCAGTTCCTGTCGCTCATGTCGGAGCGCAAGGTACCCGTCGCTGACCACGCTAAGTACAGCTACCTTGTTCCGAGCAAAGAACAGATCTGGCTCGCGTTCGACGAGTTCCCGGAGATGGTCCGCGGTGCGCGGTGTGCCCTTCGCGGTGTCGACACCCGCCTCGACCACTTCCGCGCCTTGGAGGAGCAGAAGGAGGTCGGCGGCTACTTCATCATGCGTGGTGGCGAGCGTATTCTGCGCGCCCTTCTCATGCAGCGGTGCAACGTGGCTATCAACATCACCCGTGACAAGTTCCAAACCCAAGGGCCGAATTTTTCGAACAAAGCGGTGGTGATTCGGTGTAAGCGCCCGAGCGGACTGACTGTGCAGAACTACTTCTACTACACGACGGTCGGTGAGGTCATCTTCAGCTTCGCCCGCAAGGTGGTGTGGCACATCCCCCTCCCCCTCTTGCTCTGCGCCACGAGCACCGCCAGCGTGTCGACCGCGGAGCTGTACCGCTTGCTGACGCTTGGAATGCCGGGCGGCAGCCACCCTGCCCGCGTCGAGGCCTTGCTTCAACACCACCGGCAGAAGCCGTACGGCGAGCTCACCAACTTCCTGGACTTCATGACTGTCCTCGGCCGCATGTACCGCGCGTATCACACGAACTCCATGACGTTCCACTTCCTGCCACAGTTCGTGCAAGGTGCGGCGTGCCAGCACGACGCGTGGTACGGCCTGTTCATGCTGCGCCGCCACGTCCTCCCCCACCTCAACGTGGAGGCACCGACGCCCGACCTCGCACCGGACGCCACCATCGAGGAGCTTGCCGCCTGGCTGCCCGAGGCTATCCGCGCTGAGCTCGACCGCAAGTTCGACGCGCTTGTGGCCATTGCTCGCCAGCTGTACCTCTTCTACGACGGCAAGCTCGATCACCAGGGAAACGATGTCCCCGCCTACCAGGAGCTCTTTACCGTTTCCCAGGCGCTCATGGCCGGCTTTGAGGTGTGTCTCAACGGCTTCTTCAAGGGCTATGCGCACCGCCTCGGCCGGCACATCCCTGCCAACCTTTTTTACTCGATACTGCGTCTTCGCCAGAGCCCCGCGCACGAAGCCGCCGAGACGATGCGACAGGTCAAGGAATTTGTGGACTTCTGCAGCCGCCGCTTTGGTGAGCCGCTGAGGCCGCTCTACTCGCTCCTCATCACCGGTAACCTTGCCCTCGACCGCGAGGAGGACTTCTACTCACCCCAAACCTCCGGCTGGGTCGTCATGGCCGAGCACTTGAATTTCTACCGCTTTTTTGAGCAGCTGCGGTGCGTGCATCGCGGCAAGACCATTGCCGGCATGCGCTCGAGCGAGGTGCGCAGGTACCCGTGTGAGTCGTACGGCTTCATTTGCATGGTGCACAGCCCCGACGGCGAGGACTGCGGTGTGCTTAATCACCTCAACGTCAACACGATCATGTCGAACTCCTTCGCCGCCCAGTCGACCGGCAGGGCGACGCTACGGACGTGGCTCGAGGCGTGTTTACCGCACCTCCGCACGGGACACCCCCATCGCTTGCCAGAAGCCGAGGCCACCGCCTCAAACGCCGTATGGACCTCCGTGGAGGACCGGCTCGTGAACACGGTGCCGGTGTGGGTCGAGGGCGAGCTTATTGGATACGTCACACCAACGGAGGCGCAGGCCGCGGCCGCCGCTCTCCGCCACCACAAGGCCATCACAGACAGAGCGCTGGTGGACGTCAATGGCGTCATTCGCCGGCACCATGCGACACCGCTCAATACACTGGAGATTGTGTACGTGCAGCCGGGCAGCAAGGACCCATCCGGGCTCTATCTGTTCTACGAATGTGGCCGCCTGATGCGTCCTGTGCAGAAGATTGAAACCGATACGCCCCGGTCGGAGAAGTCGCTGGCCTTTCCGCTCGTGTACGTCGGCACGTGGGAGCAGACGTGGCTGGACATCGCGAGTGCGCCGACCGATCTGATGGACGGCGTGGTGCAGCTGGGCCAAAAGTACGAGTATATGGAACAGAACGGCAGCAACCTGATCTCTCTCACCTCCACGACGATCCCGTTCTTCGAGTACAACTGCTCCCCACGCAACCTCTTCCAGTGTGGCCTGAGCAAGCAGTCCGCGGGCACCCAACTGCAAGCCCTTGGCTGGCGCCGCGAGGCTAAGCTGTTCCGTGTGTACGCGCCGCAGCGCTACATATCACGCACGCTACCGATGGACTTTTACGGCCTCGATGATGTGAACCTTGGCGTGAACGCCGTCATTGCCATTCTCGCCTACACAGGCTACGATCTGGATGACGCGGTGATCTTGAACAGCACGGCGTCCCAGCGCGGCATGCTGACCGCCGGCATTACCGTGGGCAAGATCATCACGGCGTCGGGGTCCGGCGCAGGTCCCTCGGACAAGTTCGTTTTTCACAACGTTCTCGCCACGGGCGAGCGCTTCACGCCTGAACTCGGCGCCAACGGTCTGCCTCTGAAGCGCGCTAACCCCGAGCTCGAGACGTCGTTCAACTTCACCACTGATCACAAGTACCCGGCTCTGCACGACAACAGCGATGTCTACTGCTGCGCGCGCCGTGTCGAGCGCGTCGACACGTTGACCAACAAACGTGTCTACGAGTATACGCAGCATCACGCCACCAAGTGGCGGCACTTCGACAAGGGTGAGGATGCCTGGGTGCATCAAGTGCTGCCGCTCGCCTTTGATGGCCCCGATCCGACCTCTGTGCTGGTCATTTTCCGCATTCCCCGTCCTCCCACCGTCGGCGACAAGTTCTCGTCCCGTCACGGGCAAAAGGGTACGTTGCCGCTGCACATCCGATCGCACGACTTGCCGTTCGCCAGCGCGAGCGGTATCACCCCTGACGTCATCATCAACCCGCACGCCTTCCCGTCGCGCATGACAGTGGGCATGGTGCTGGAAATCATGACGGGCAAGGTTGGCGCCGTCGAGGGCCGCTTCATCGACAACAGCGCATGGAGCACCGTCGATGAGCAGCCGCGTGTGGCAGAGGTGATTGGCGATGCACTGCTCAAGTCGGGCTACAACCGCTACGGCCGCGAGAGGCTCATTGACGGTATCAGTGGCGAGGAAATGGAGGCGGACGTCTTCATGGGTGTGTGTGGCTATCAGCGTCTACGGCACATGGTCAGCGACAAGTGGCAGGCGCGCGCCCGCACCGACGCGCACACGTACCGTGCCGTCACGAAGACAGGTCAGCCGGTGAAGGGCCGCAAGCGCCACGGCGGCGTGCGTGTGGGAGAAATGGAGCGCGACGGCTTGTTGTCACACGGCTTGAGCGAAGTTGTGCTCGATCGTCTCCTGCACGTCTCGGACAAGACCAAGGCGTTCATTTGCCCTCAGTGTGGTAGCCTCCTCTCCATTTACGAGCGCCACGCCACAGAGTACTCGACGTGGAAGTCGTGTCGCTTCTGTGGTGCCGGCGCCGATGAGAGCACGGATAGCATTGCTATGGTTGAGATTCCACAGGTGTTGCGCCTGTGGGCGGCAGAGCTCACGAGCATCGGCATTCGCGTTGTCATGAAGACGAGTGAGCTGCAGCAGTTCGCCTAGTTTCGCACATAACCCCTTCCCTCACAACACACACACACACACACACACACGTACACAAACGTCTTGAAAAGGAAAAAAATAGGAGACTGCGACAAAAATGGACGCGTCTTATCGATGGAGAGAGCGCGCTACCTATTCGTATTACTTTTGTCTTTCCGGGCTTTTTTTTTCCCTTTGTTCGCTTGTTTGTTTGCTCATCTCCACAACCAATTAACTGTTCGATTAACATGTTGGAGAGGGTACCTTCTGTCTTTTTGGGTGACTGTCTGCGTTGACGCAATGACATCACAGGGCATACGCAGAGCCTGTCGTTATACGCGCGGTACTGGGTGCGCTGACACGATCCCTGTCTCGTTTCTGTGCGTGAGGGGTTTGCTCTTGTTCCGCTTTCTCCGCGTGTCCTCTTCCCTTGTGCTCATTGCTTTTTTTTTTTTTGTGATTTTTTTTTGGAGCTCGCTCCTGCGTGGCGTTAATTCAATAATCGTGCCATTAACACATGCACACACACACACACACACACTTTGTGTTCTTTTCTCTCCTACCTGACTGCGACAGATATCACCTAATCTTAAACACATAGCGAGAGAAGACGGAAACCAACGCGTGTGGCGTGTGCGAACTAACAAACAAACACCACCGCGAGGAAGACGAGAAGCATTCACCAACGCTGCTGGCACAGCTGGGCTTTGACACCCCTGAGCTTGAGTGCTGACTGAGATGAAGAAACCCGCTTCGATCGCCGGCAAGGGACGAACACAATCCGCGAGCGCGGCTTTTTCGCTTCCGCTAGGCCTCGTGGTGTCCTCCGTTTGAGTGCGTGGTGACCACTACTCTCACTTGATTCGGTACTGAGCGCTTCTACGTGGTGCTTGTGTTGATTCAATGTCAGATGTGACGGGCGGAACGCATCGTGTCGATGCCCGACTCGTCTCCTCCATTTTCACACCCCACTCACACTTCCCCCCCGTCTCCCACCGCCTCTCTCTCTTTGCGCGTACAATGGCCAACGCTGACCTCTCTCCGCTGCCAGTGAGTGCACGTACAGTTTGTCTGCCTTATTTCTCATCTTCCAGTCCACTTTTGTCCCGGTCTGTTTCATCCTCTCACACGCCGCGGCTTGATCCTGTTTTTGCTCCTTTTTTTTTTTTGGCAATCGAATTCACAGGTTGCCGTATTTCCTCGGCTTGTCTGTGGCCCCTAGCTTCGTGTCCGCGTGGTCTACTCGCTCGTCGCTCTACCTCTTGTCCGACCTCCCACCTTTGTTACCGCTTTTTCTTTAGTTAGTGTTGTTGTTGTTGTTGGTTTTCTTCTCTTTCTGTAGACACATATGCTTGCACGTCGGCGACGCGCCAACCCAGCGGCCAATGCGGCCAGCACAACTCCTGGGGCCGCCGCCGCCTCAGGAAGTGCAGCTGTCAGCGCGGGAGGTGCGGGTGGCACCGGCAGCGGCGGCACGACGTCAGCGACGGCCGCCCCATCGTCATCCTCCACCGCCGCGCACGACGGCTTGGGCGGTGCGAGCAGCCACAGTGTGCACGCGCTGATCGAGGAACGCCTCGCAGCCTTCGCCCCTCTTCATCTGCCGCCCCTGGTGACCGACAACGACCTGGAGGAGGCGGTAGGGAGCTCGGGTGATGTGAGCGTCTACGACGCGAGCTTTCGACAGCGCTTTCGTATCACACAAGGTCTTCTTCTCATGTACCTGCACATTGGCAGCGATCCACCAGACTTTCAGCGTGTCGAGCCTTGCGCGCGGCTGGAGTGTTGGACAGACCCCATGGTTGCCCACGTCTCCCAGAACGCGACCCAAGGTGCGGGTGGAGGCAGCGACAGCATCGCCGAAACCCTCTCGCAGCAGTACCGATCCGTGCTCAAGGAGGACACACCTATCCATCGCCTCACCGAGCCCACTGTGGATGTGTCGCGATCTGCTCTCATCAAGGCACGCCGCATGGCGCGCGACGGACGGGTGCTCGTCCACTACAACGGACACGGCATGCCACGCGCGACAGAACTCGGCGAGGTGTGGATGTTCGACAAGGAACGTGCCCACTATGTGCCGCTCAACATTATCGAAATGGCCGAGCTGGCGGAGTCGCCGACGATGTACATCCTCGATGCTAATTGCGCTGGCAATGTACTGCGGCGGTGGTATAAGGACAACATGCAGGAGAAGCGTCCGCACGATCTGTTCATCTGCGCCTGTGGTCCTGGCGAGACCCTGCCGCTCTCACCGCACCTGCCCGCGGATGTCTTGACAGCGTGTCTGACGACGCCACTGCGCATGGCGCTCGAGTGGTACATTGGCTTCTCCCACCACCACCTGCTGCTGCCTCAGGTCACGGATGACATGATCCGCAGCATGCCGGGTGATGCCGCGGATCGCAAGTCCATGCGGGGCGAGCTCGGTTGGATCCTCAGCGCCGTCACCGACACCATTGCCTGGTGTGTCTTGCCATCCACCCAATTTCACTACATGTACCGGCACGACACCGCCACCCGCTCGCTCTTTCGCAACGCCATCCTGGCCGACCGTCTGCTCCGAGAAGCCGGCTGCACACCTGTCACGCACCCACCGCTGCCGGAGGAGGCCCACCTCCACGCGATGTGGGATACCTGGGAGTACACGTTGGAGAAGGCGATCAGTCAGCTGCCCGCGCTCATGTCGCCTGAGCAGAACGCCGTCTACGAGAGCTCCTCCTTCTTTGATGACCAGCTCACCGCGTTCGAAGTGTGGATCGAGTCCGGCGACGTCTCGCAGGTCCCGCAGCAGCTGCCCTCGGTGCTGCTCGCGCTAGGTCAGTACATGTACCGCGTGCGCGCCTTCACGCTGTTGGCCAAGTACCTCGACTCAGGCCGCACGGCTGGTAAGCGCGCTATCCTGTGTGGCATTCTGCCGTACATCAGTAAACTTCTTGTACAGGCACCGGAGGTGTTTCTAATTGTCACTGTCTTGTGGATGCAAGTAATCCGCGCAGACCCGAGCGAGGGTTGCAGTGAGGTGCAGCGCAGCCAATGCGAGAAGTACTTCACCAGTCTCCTCAAGCTCGATGAGAACCTGACCAAGATCGAGCAGGTCGACTACGGTCAGAGTGTCTCCACGTACAGCGGGTCTCGCATGCACGGCGCGGCCTCCAGTGAACCCTCCACAACCACAGTAGCAGCCGCCGCAGCCAACGGCTCCGCTAAGATCGGCTTCGCCTCCCCGCCGCTGTTCATGTCTGACCACACGAAGACCTTGCGCCACTTGAACCCGCCAAGCATGTTGAGCCTCGACGGAAATGGTGACGGTGCCAGACCACTCTCAGTATCCCCCGCAAACAACAACAATGCCGGTCGTAGCTTGTCGTCCCTCTCGCGGGAACCGTCCATGGCGTCACCACAGGGCTCGCCGCAGCTTGCTCAGGCACAAACGGGCATTCAGCTCAGCAGTATCGCCAGCCACGCGGTGCAGCCAGGCTCCACGACGTACTACCTGCTCAAGGATATCGACCTCTCACGATGCAAAAGCATGACCTGCTACATTCTCTGTCAGTTCATGCTGCGTGGTGAGCGGCAGTGTGTGCTGTGCTGGAACAACCGTCTGCTCAACGCGGTATATCCGTGCCTGTCCTCGCCCTCTGCGGAGTTGCGCTCGTGGGCCTCGCTGACGCTGTCGAAGCTTTTCGCAGGCCTGCGGTACGCGCGTAGCTTCGCCTCACGCGAGTGCGCCTCGCGCGTAGGTCTCTTCACTGGGCTCCTGCGGGATCGATCACCCATTGTGCGCAGCTCTGGCGTCACACTCGTGGCGAGCCTCATTGGCATTCGTGTGGATCTACTGCCACAGGATCAGCAGGTTCGTCGCATGCAGTCGGAAAAGTCCTTGCTCATCCAGCTTCGCGAGTATCTCTTCGACGCCAGCATGAACGTGCGTGAGGAGCTGATCTTCTTCGCCTGCCGGGTCCTGTACGCATACCGCAGCGCTCTGCCTGCCGAGTTGGAGGGCGACGTTGTGCGCTATGTGCAGCGTGTTGGCCAGCAGAGCAGCACCAAGTGGGCACTCGAGGAGCCCGACGTGCAGGTAAAGTCGCAGTTGAATGCATCGCGTCCGACAGTCAACGCGCTCTTCGACGATGCGGTGACGTTCGAGACGGCCCTCATTCCGTCCGACGACCCGCTACCGCAGAGTCGTGAAATGGACCTGACCAAGGTGGACCCAAAAGCACTCGACATTGTCCGTGGCTTGCTGCACGACGCCGCCAACATGCTGTGCACACTTGGTGCGAACTGTGATGGCGCCAATGTGAACAAAGCCCTGCGCGCGCTCGGCAGCGGCAGCGAGCCGCAGTCGCAGCGATTTGCTCTCGAGGCCTTGCGCACAATGTCCCGCGTCGCGTCCGTGGACTCTGCGACGTTCTTGTCCGAAGCCGATCGCGGCCGCTGGACGACGAACTGGGACTCGATGCAGCAGCTGGTGCTGGACGTGAAGGCTCGTAAGCTCGAGCCGCATCGGCCCTCCGTGCTGCCGGATGCAGGCACGCAGGCTGCTGGCGCCGCGCACCTTAACAACCAGGGCACAAGCGGACGCGTTGCTGGGAGTAGTCTGCGCGCGGATAGTGGCTATCACCTCTCGCGATGTCTGGTGCTACCAAGCACGCTGCGCTCAGACACGGTCGTGTGCACGGCTTTCCGCACGCTGGATGCATCGCTCGTCGTGGCAAGCAAGAATCAGAAGATTTCCTACATTTCGTACGAAAGCTACAATGCGCAGGTGCTCCTCAATAGCTTCTCACCCCGCTTGTCTGGCCCGATTCACGAGCTTCGCGTCATAAACGACCTTTCAGAGCAATCGGGTCTCCTCATTGTCACGAAGCGCGGCGGGTTCAGTTTAATGAAGGGCTTCTGGGACCCCGATACCGTACCGACAGAGGTGGCTGTCTTTTCCGCCTGCCCGCCTCCGCCGCCAAATACGTGGCTGGACATCAAAACAGCCTACCGCTCCTACGCGGGTACGTTGTACTACGGCGGCCCCATTGGCGCGGATGGCACCACTGAGATCCACGCGCTCTCTCTCGCGGAGGAGCAGGTTATTCAACGGCTGGAAGTCTCGAGCAACCCCACCTTGACATCACTTGCCGCCCACACGACCACCCGTGCACTCCTCGCTGGCTTTGACGACGGTGTGGTGCGCTACTACGATGACCGGCAGAAACAGGGACAGGTCGGAACGGTTGGCATGGCGCAGTGTGTGTCGGGAGGCGCGAATGTCAGTGCTGTAGATGCTGTTCTCGGTGTGGGTCCGGTGGCGAGCAGCCCAGGCTTCACACTCGCTGCGGCCACACGGCGCTCCCTTTTCATCTTCGACTCGCGAAAGCTGACGGAGCCGGTGCTGCAGCGAACGGCGGCGAGCTTACTCGCTGTACCGACTGACCCCAACAACGGAAGCCTCGCGGGTGCAGGTGACGCCCTTCCCTCGGCGAACGTGCCAACCGGGGCAGCTTCACCGTTCATCACAAACTGCAGTGTTGGCACACACACGGGACTTATCGGTCTCTCCTTCAGCGACAGCACCTATGCGGCGTACAACACCAAGGGTCAGTTGCTCAGTAATCGCCCAAGCCACGTCATGACTCGCGACACACCGCTCGCGCCTATCCTGCCTTGCAGCTGCGTGGTGCATCCGCTGCGTCCGCTCGTGGCGTACGGTGGCGACCTCTTGTTCCTACAACTGTGAGCCCATTTGAACCGCTGCCACACGTACGCCGGGCCATGTGCTGTGTTCGCTGTTACGCGATGCGACGGGAAATCCGTGGCCTAGGCAGCGGAACCCTTGGCACTAGCCACCGAGTTGGCTTTTCTCTTTCTTGACCAACACCAATGGTGCCTCTTGATGCTCTCTCGCTGTTGGAGAAAACAAAAGAAGAAGTACGGGAAAGGCTTTTACTGTCCTCCTACACAGACACTCACGTACACTTACGTACACTCACGTACACGCACTTACAAACAAAATAATAATAATGATCATCATCAGTCTGTATGCGCGGCAGTGTGAATGCGGAGAAGTCAGCCCACAGCTTCGTTCGTTTGTGCCGCGGCATTCAGGTCGCCTCCACACCTCCTTCTGTGCAGGCCTCGTCAGTCTTGTATTCCGGTAGGCCGCACATGGTACACCTCGCGCACGTGCTTGCGCCTGCGGTCCAGCGCAACTACTTGTGTGTCATCACCGTTCCTGTTCACCCCCCCGCATTCACGTCCCATGCTCGCTGATCACGCCGAACCTCCACTTCGCGGACTTCTGTCTCTCTCGCTTTTTTTTTTTTTTGGATGTGGGGGCCTTTGCGCAGAGGAAGAGCCACCCACAGCACAGGAAAGCGCGTGCTGGTCGGTTCAAGACGAGAACCCAACCTTTTTTGATTCCGTTTCTTTCTCTCGTTTGCGTGCGTGTGTCTCTGTGTAGGTGCGTGCTTCCTTAAACAACTGACCCCCCCCTTCGTCACTCTCCACGCATCTTCTTTTCCCTTTCCTTCTGTCTATCAAGTCAAGGGCCATGAGCTTCGATTTTCCGCAGTCCACGGTGGGGTTGCGCACCAGCGCCGTCGTCGACGAGGGAGGCAGTCATGTGACCTACCAACAATGTACAAATCTTGAACTCTTCGAAGTTCGCTCTCCCGCCGTGACACCGGTGGAGGATATGGTCACTCAGGCCTTCCAACAAGCCTACATAGACGCTTGCTATCGCGCCCTCGTTGGTCAGGATGCGCTACGCTCGTACGGCGCCAATGAGGAGTTCCAAATAGCGATCGACGCCCGCCAACCAGCCAAGTACCAAGAAAACCAGGCGTTCATTCGCGAGGTCGTTGACCGTTTCTACGACGATCTCTTGTCTGTCGTGATTGACGTCACGGATGCCGAGGACCGCGCTCGGTTCGGGCCAAACGACACCACAAGCGCCAGTCGGTCGCACCGCTTCGGCGAGTCCACTGCCGACGGCGGAGCGTTCTCGGACTTCACAGGCGCCCCTGTGGATGCATCGTATCCCTCAGGCAATGATGGTAGCGGTGGGACGGGCTCGATCGAGTGCAAGAGCCTCATGTCCCCAGAAACACGGCTGCACTACGTGGTGCCCGTTCTCGGCCGTATTGTGGTCCGCAACGGCTTCTTCATGTGCTTCTGGCACAGTACCGTTGGCGAGCGCGTCGGCCAGATCGAGTGCCGCGCGTCACGGCAGGTCATGGAGGTCAACATCTCCCACGTTCACGTCCCGCTGTGCTACCACTTCCGCTACAAGGGCCGCGGTGTGACAGCGGTGAGTCTAATTCCCATTGGTGAAAGCCTAACGGATGTGACGGAGCAGAACGCCGAGGTGGCGGCGATTGCACAGCAGGTAGCCTCCGCTTTCAACCTGCTGCCGTACGAGGTGACAGGCGAGCCGGACACAGTCGCCTCACGGACGTCGTTGGCAGACACCAACAACGACGCAGGCCCCAGCTGCTACCGGTTCTTACCGCGCCGGGTGCAGGCGCACTTCGGGCGCGATGGCCGTTACTATCTCATCGGGAACATTCACTGGTGTATTCCGTGGTTAAACTCACGACCAAACGGCGACCACGCGCTGCAGCGGTTCAGCAGCGTCAGCCCGCGTCTTTTGGCGCGCAAAGGCGCTCATCTGAGTTGTCGCGCTTTCTCTGCTGAGGCCTTCACCGTGGAGAACAAGTCAGCGATCAAGTTCATGTGCCATGAGATTGAAATGGGCATTGCACAACTCCTCACCGACGAACGCGAGGCGGCTGTGCGCCACGTGCTTAGCCGCCAGAAGCAGCGCAGCGCGCGTCGACAGGGGCAGCGTCTTGCCGAGTACCGGACTCGTCTAGCCCAGCTCCACGTGGATGCAGTGGGCCTTGTCATCACCTCGGGCTCCTCGAGGCCGCCGCGGCGCAGTGCTGACATGGATATGATCGAGATGCAGACAAGGATTCCGTCGCACGCCACCGCGCACCGACGGTTCTCCTCTCTCCCCGCTCGCGCCAGGCCAAGTCCTAACCCTCTAGCGAGCCTCATGACGGTGTCGACGGAGACCGAGAAGCCGACGGACGGCGCACAGAAGCAAGCCGACGGCATGCAAGGCGTCTCTGAAGAGAACAGGATCTTATCGCTCTGGCGTGAACTCAACGCTGCGCGCGATGGGACGGCCTCTACGTGGAGCAGCGACGAAGACCCTGATGCTGGCAGCTCGGACAGCATGGACAGCGCGGACCTCTTTCGCGAACAGGATCGCGTCTTGGCGAATGCGGAGCTGCTCGGTGCCCACCCGCTGGAGGAGGACAACACAGTGAATCCCTTCTCGTCGGGCAGCATCGTGAAACGCTTCAATCGCGTGGGGTACCCCAAGAGCCTCCTTGGTGTGCTGCTCCTCTCGCTCATGCGCTTCCCATCCCCCCCGTACCACATGGTCCGGGAGGTGAAGCGGGAAATTATGGTGCGTGGTCTCAAGGGGTACATCCTCGAACGTGCCTACGATGCCCGCTTTGGCGTCCAGCAGACTCTGTGTCATCTCCCGACCGCCACTGTCACCACCACGGAAGGCGACGACCTCGGTCCCGAGATGTCCAGCGTGGTCGATGGCGTCGTCGTGCGTCCGCGTGCGTCGGTGGACCTGCGCAGCGGAAGTGTGGTCAGCGTTGTGGGCGGTGCGCCGCACGGCATTCTGCAGGACGACAGCGGATCGCGTAAGTACGTTTGGCTATCGGATCAAGGTGGTGGCGGGGGCACGGGCAACCGTGCGGGTTGGGACGGCGAGGCCAATCCGGAGGGGTCGTGCAGAGATCCTCTGCTGTACCCTGCACGTGACCAGGGCGAGCACGCCCCTGATGGTGGGGCGCCCGGGAACGGTGGTGGTATCGGGAACAGCGGCGTGCGTCCCTCGCGTTTTTCCTCCGCGCTGCGCGCGCTCAATGACTTCGCTCGCACGTTCGTGGGAAGGCCCACGGTGACTCCTGTCACCGGTGTGGGACGTGGCGGCGCCGGTCGCACCTCGCCTCCACCATATGCATCATCAACGTCACCTGCATCGAATCGTGCGGGGAAAGGCTCGCGTCACACACCCACGGCAACGACGTCGGCCACGCGTAGCTGGGCGCCGCCTGACAAGAGTCTCAACGCCCACTCGACGCTACCGCCTTCCTCGGTCGTGGAGGCCTACGTCGGGGCAGCCGCAAGCGGTGTCATTGATCAAGATTTCGCCAGCATCGTCGAGCGCGTGCTCATCGCGTTCATGCAGTACGACTCGACGGAGCTGCCGCGCACGGGATTCGCGCGCGTGTCGACTCTGCAAGGCGGTGAGGGTGATGCCTGGGCGGAGTCAGATGTGCTCAACACGCTGTATCTAGAGTCCGTGCTGCCGTACATTTACCGCAAATTCCGCCTCGAGCCTCATCACGTTGACCTCTCCAGTCCTCTCTGCTCAGAGGACAGATTGATCGTCTACCAGCGTGTCTGCGAGAGCCTTGGTGTACACATACGGGACGGCCGCACTGAGTCTTGCTTGCCGAGCGTCAAGGATTTCCGCCCATCGTGCACGCTGGTCAGCCGCCTGCGCGCTCCCTACACGACGGCGGATCCCATGTCCACGCAATACTCCATCCCTATCGGCGATGGCGCGACGGGCGTCCGCTACACGGTTCCGCACTGGATTCGCACGCGCACAGACTGGCTTGTGCGCCACCTGATGCTGAACCCCAGTGCGACACGCCAAGAGTGGGATTTGTACGGCGCGGCGCTTGTGCCCTTCCTCAGTATCGAGAGGCAACGCTGCGTGCCGTCGACCAAGGCCGCCATCGACCGAGTGCGGTCCTCGTTGTGGCGCGGCGGCGGCCGCGGCAGTGTTGACGGCACGCTACCTCTGCCACCGCTCGCGATTCTCGGGCCAATGCTGTTGAACCAGGTGCAGAACATGTCTACCGCGCCGCAACTGCTTTGGCATGCGTGGGCGAAGGATTGCTACGCTTTCAAGGACAGGGACTATGCAGGCGCGGGGATTGCGGCGTTTTCTGGCTTCCAAGCCCCACGGCGTGGCGGCGGTGGCAGTCCTGCCGCGGCATGCGCGAGCCCCTCTGGTCAGCACAGCGGCGGTCTCAACGGAGGGGCCCACTCCCCGCCCCAGCACAACGGTGCCTTCACGCTCTCCCTGACTTCTCAGGGTCTGGACCAGTCTGTTGAGGCTCGCCGAAGTGCGATGCGGTCCGCGGGCGACCGTGCCTGTCTGGTGCACTTGCTTCGTCGACAGGCGGCGACCTACGCCGTGCTGGCGCGTGAGGTGACGCGGCAGCTGCGCGACGTCACGCCCGAAAACACCGAACTTGTGTCTCGTCTGTCGCAAATTCACAACCGTGCGAGCTCAGCAAGTGTGACGACCATGCACAGCGCCATTGCTTTGGCCGACACGCTACTCGAGCACCTTGGCAATCCGTACAGTTTTCAGTATCGCCGGTACTCGGCGGAGTTGGTGCGGCACATGCGTGCCCGCCGAGACACGCTCATCGCGGTGCCCCGCTCCAGCGCCACAACGCCAATCCCTACGGATCCGAATAGCCTAGGCAGTAGCAGCGGCCGAGCGCGTGCGAGTGTGCGGAACTGTGGGTCGGCTTCTCCGAGAAAGGCAGCTCTCGGAGCGTCGGGAATGCATGACGGTCTGCCGGCGTCGCAGCTCTCACACAGCAGTGCGGGTGGGGATGATGATGAGCTACACACCCACAGCCCGAGTGGCAGCCTCTTGCTGAACGCATCCGTTGACACCAGCCTCAAGCTGGCCTCAGACGAGGAGGTGGCGCTCCTGCACATGCTGCATCAAATCCAAAAGTACTGCTCACAGGACTTGCTCGCAGCGCTCGACCATCTGCAGCGTGGTGTGCTCCTCTTCAGCATCGCGCACACCCAACAGCAGGAGGCTCTAGATGAGGAGCGCACCGAGGAGGGTCTCCCCCCTGAGGATGTGGTGCTGAACACCCGCATGAACGCTGACCCGAACACGACAGAGTCACTTGAGACGGCCTATCGTCTTCTGCGTCTCCTCGACGGGGAGACGGGTCTGTACACGCTGCGCGCTCTCTCCAACCTCTGTATCTACTACTACGCGACGGGCAACTTCGTCAACTATCAAGAATCCCTCTGGGGACTGCGGCGATCGTGGGCCAACCAGGGCCCGCCAGATATTCGAGGTCTCATCGTGGCCACACCAGCCGACTTCGCCGCTGCCCGTGCGGCTGTGCGGAAAGCTCACGACGATGCCGTGCCAGAAACAGAGGCAACGGTGACGACCACCGACGATGGCGGCGATAGCCGCGCTGCACCTGATCTATCCAACGCCACAGCTGACGCAGTGGCCAAGAATTGGATGCGTCGCCGCAAACTGAAGCCCATTCATTTCCGTCACCTGGATTTCTGCGACTGACGTGCCTTTGCCGAGGTGTGCTTATGTACGTGAGTGTGTCTGCGTGCGCATCAACCACACACACACACACACTCACTCCCATCCTTTCTCTATATTCTTTTGATTCGTTTTGCTTCGCGTCGACCAATTTACAAAAAAAAAAAAGAGACTACAAGTGGCAACGTGCACTCTTCAGAGAAAAACCGAAAAAGAAACAGTAGACGCGGTGTCAAGACGCGCGTGCGTCGTGTTCGCGGTGCCTCGGTGCGCACTTTGGGAACAGCATACTTGTCGTATAAATCCTTGTTTTTCTCCTTTTCAGCATATTTGTGATGATCTGCGCCACCGGCCTGCTTTGGCGCATGTCTTTTCGTCTCGCGGGTATCACTCTATCTCTCTTGCTCGTGCTCTGTCCGCAGATTCGCACGGCAACCACCGTACCACTCTGTCTCTTGTCCACCTCCTCGTCACTCATGTGCTTGTCCCTATACCCGGTGGAACGCGGACAGACAAGAACGCAAAGAGCTCCGTTGTTCTCTGTCTTTTCTTGATTGTGTTCTCATTGAGGTCACTACAGAGGAACACACACACACACACAAACACACACACACACACCTGAAAATGCCCTCTGGTACTGCTGTAATGACCAAAAAAGAGCGCATCATCGCGCGTGAAGAAGCGGAGCCTGTGGTGAACAAGGTGCGCGAGTTGCTACTCCGTGCTGGTGCCAGAGGTGTCGTCGAATACCAGCAGGCCCTGACCGCAGCGCACACAGCAGCACAACGGGCGAGTACATCCGCGACCACCTCCACCTACCGCACGTCACCGCCGCCGCCGCCATCAACAGCGACATCATCGGCGCTCACCTCACCGCGTGAGTCAGCACCTGCGAAGCTGCGTCGTCTGAACCCGGAAGACCTCAAGAGCGCCACTCGCGATGCCGGCGTGTTGCTCAGCCCTGCGGAGTACAAAAAGCTCCTCCTTGCCTTTACGGACACGGTTGGGTTCGTGCTTATCGACACGTATCTCGCCACGCTTTCCCAGCCAACGAGCCCGGCTGCTGAGGCGTATGAGACGACCATTCTGGCAGCATTTCCGGGAAGCCCGTCCCGTGCGTCGCTGACAGTGGAAACCGAGGGCGAGTCGTTCATGGCCCTGCCCAACCTCACACTGGCCAGTCTTCTGGATCTGTGCGTCCTTCTCTTCGCTCCTCTAGAGTCGGCCCAGTCGGACACGGCGAGCGGCGAGGCGCTGAGCGTAGAGGAGAACAACACAAACGCACAGTTGCAACTCGCATACGAGGATGCCGCCGATACGTTCACGCAGGCGCACTATCCGACGGGGCACGTACCTGGACAAGATGTGCTCGCATATGTGCTCGCCCTTCTGCAGCTGAGCGCGGGCCGACAACGCTGTGTGGACGTGGTGAGTCAGCGCCTGCGCAGTGCCTCTGGAGTGCTTGAGGCCTCCTCAACTGCGGCGAGTGTGACGTCCGCTCCGAGTGGTGTGGCGGCGGCGCCGACGACCTTTTCCATGACACACACGGGCGTTCGCACGCAGCGTAAATTCGAGTACTATCAAGAGGAAGATCGCCGCGACGAGTGGATTCGCGGACGCGATGAGAAGGACGCGCAGAAGGGCTACCAGCGCCACGTGGTCGGTTACGGCGGCCACCTGCCCGAGTACCAGTACCACTTTGGCCGCACCTTTCACGTGATTGAGGAGGATCTGCCTCTTCTTTCCAAACCGAAGCCGCCCCTGGAGCCGGTCCCGGCTGACGCCTACGGTCCTAAGCGCGAGCTCAAGGAGAGTCGCATGAACGCACATCACTATCGACTCGCCTGACAACCAGGTCCCGTGTTGACCAATGCGCATCGGCGCGCTTTGCCCGTTGTCGTCTCTCGGTGCAGGGAGGAAGTCCATGTTGTTTTCTTTTTTTTTTTTCTCTCTTCCGGACCTCGATGTAAATTCAACAAACGGAGAAACACTTTCGAAGGAAAACTAAAGGATAGTTTGTACAAGCGCGGTCGTGACAGTGGCCCTTCCTGCAGAGAATACTCTAGCAGCGGTGAGCACACTGCCGAGCCACGAATGGCTGCGCATGTGTACACTGACACCCAGCACTTGAAAGGGCTGCCTCTTTTTTTTTCCCCTTTCCCTCACGGAACCCAGGTTCGTTGTTGATTTCCGACAAGGACCCTCCCTCAAACAAACAGCGTGCCCTGCGAATTGCATTCTCTGGCGAGCCCAACGCTTCTTCGCGCGTACACCTCTCGATGACAGCGAGAATCAACGTGGTGGTACTCAACAATTCGCGATATATGTGTTTCGCGCCGCATGTATGTACGACGCACGCACATTTCCTCTCCTTCTGTCTGCGCTCTCCGTTGAGCTTCTTTTTACCACACAAGTATACTCCCCGATTGGTACTCTTCTTTTTTTTCCTCTTTTTTTCGTAGCTCTCGCTATTGAACGACCTCTTGATGCTGCGCTTTACTGTACGTCGTCACTATCTTGGTGCGAACAGTGCCGGCGGAGCAGGTGCGAGCTGGTTTGGTAAGAGCCAAGCGACAGACACGTGGTGGGGCTGCGCCAAGTCCATGATCGCTTGTCTGTGCGGCATCGCTGTCATCAATGTCTTTGTGCGCGGCAACCCGCTGGGCCATGCAGCCACCGAGAACGATATCTACGTGCCTGAAACCTTCCGTCGGCGAAGCTTGCCGGAGACACCAGGGTACGGCTTTGTTAGCGATGACGACGATAGCGGACGAACTCACAAGGTGCGGTGATAGCGTCTCACCGACCACCAGTCGGCTTTTATGGCCCCACTGTGGATCACTTCTTCACATCCGCGCCAAAATACACATGCACCCCCGTGCCCTCACGCTCACAAAACACACCCCTACTTCCCGTCCACACAACCACCACCTCAGCCGAATAATAATAAACAAATCCGAGAGCGCTGAGCAGCCTCATACCCAGCGGAACGCGTCCGTCGCTGTTCCCTCATGCGCCGTTGCTGCGCCTGTGCGGGCTCACGATGCCGCGAACGCGGTTGAATACGAAATGAATCTGCAACGAGATCTTTTTGTCGCACCTTCCCCCATTCTCATCGTCTTCCTCACTTCCGTATCATCTCCTCTCTTGTTTTTGCCCGCCCCTCCTCTTCTTTGGGCGCGCTCGCTTTCTTTTGTCTCGTCGTATTGATTGCGTTTAGTGAGAACTTCTTTCTGTGCCACCCACTTCCGCTCACTTTTTTTCCTCTTCTCATCATGTCTAGCGTAGGTTCCAAGGTTGCGCCGAAGACACTCAACCAGTTCCGTAACTTTTCGTATGTCGTGGTCGCCTGGTTCGGCCTTCACCGCGGCTACGTTGAGAAGCGCGACAACGATGCCGCCTGGGTCGCCCACCAGCAGGGCATCATGAGGGAGAACGCCGCACGCCACCAGGCCGCCGTCGCTCTCCGCAAGGCCCAGGAGAAGGCGGGCAAGCCTGAGGTGATTCCCCAAATCGTACCGGAGGACATGCACGATCTCTACCGTGAGATCTCCAAGTCTATTCAGTAAGACCAACACACTCGCTTACCGGGTGGAGACAGAAGAGCGGTGCGGAGAGTCGAGGGAAAAGAAGGTACGCAACACGGGTGCCTCACGTACGCGCATGCGCCGCTGTGCGAGGCCCGTCACGTGCCTTTCTTTGACTGCGTCCTCCATTTCACCATCACGCACCGTGCTCTCTTCTTCTCTCTTTTTCAAGGCGTGATGGCCGTTCACGCCTGTCGCTGTTTAGTAGGACGTTAAAAGTGGAAAATGTCAAAATCAACCCAGAGAAAAAAAAAATGAAAAACGTTTGAGAGAGTGTGTGCCGACATCTTCGTGTCGAGCGGCCACATGCAGGGTAAATGATCGTAGTCTTTGTTAAGTCCTGGGTTTTACAGTCGCGTAGTGAAATAAAGATGTGCTTCGCCAATAAAGAGAAAGGGAAATGAGGACAACAGAAACACACAGGAAAAAAAAAAGAGCAGACAAATAAAAAGTAGCTTCGCGCGGACACGCTGCTCAACTACCGCTGGTCTTGTCTTCTTCTTTTTTTTTTCTTTTCGTTCCTCACTTCTCGTTTTGACCGTTCCTTGCCTTCTTTAGCTTCCAAAGTCGCGAAGCGCTAGTACTACAATCATCCACATTGCAACGCAATGCAACCCCAAACCACAAAACAAAAAAAATAATAATAATAACACCAACAAGAAAAGACAGTCGGCAGATATCGCCATGCACGTGCTACGCTGCAATATTGCATGACTGGCTCTTCGACTCGTCCGTTTTCCCTCACCGCCGTCAACGGGATGCCTTCACGTTTCGGTTTCCCGCTTCGTGCGTTGGAGGAGTCACGATAACTTCTAACGCAGCACGATAAGACCGTGAGTTCTTCGGCGATTGACGTGAACGAGCCACAGAGCGGTGAGCGAGAGTACGGCGAAAAGTACCCAAGACCTGTGCCTGCCGTGTCTACCTGAGGGTATGGTCGTCTCTCTATCTTTCTGTCTGTGTGTGCGTGCGTGCGTGTGTGTTTGCTTCTTCTCACAGGGCAGCCGCACAATTATTCGCCCATGAAATCGATGCGAGTCAGCTCTTCGTACCTCCTATTTCTGATCGCGTCCATGTGCACTCTCACTTGTTCTTTTTACTCGACGTTCCCTCTTGTTCGCGTGTGTTCTTCACGACTGTAGTTTTCTCTCTTTTTTTTTTTCATTGACGTCCTCCACAAGAGGGGTATTCGCGTTTACTCATGAAACGGCTGTTGCCCACGTGCCTGTCTGCCGCGCGTGGCGTCCCTCGCGTGCTATCGTCGCCGACACCCTCGTGTTCCTCGTCATCGATGGCACTGCTCGTCTCTGCACGTGGCGTGATCTCGGGCCAAATGCCGACCGAAGGCGGCGGCCCGAACCAAGGACCGAACGCCTGGGAGATGCGTCGGGGCCATCATCTGCAAAGCAGCGTTGGCCTTCACTCACCGTTTCAGACGGCGTGCGGTCGCTCTTTTGACCCTCAGCTGTACTACGAGGTGCTACAGGCGTGCTGTGATCAGCAGTGGCTCATGTCCGTGCAGCGCGAGCTCCGCACAGACACAGAGTACATGGACTACTTACGTACAAACGGCGGGGCGGCGAAGGATCTGCGCATGCTCACAGACAGCGTGCATCACGACGACGAATTCATGATCAAGCTCAAGGAGCGTCTCAAAACCGATAAGAAGATGTCGCTGACGCTCTGTGCCGTCCAGGACAGCTATCAGCGCATTCGTAAAAAGCGTGATCAGCACGAAACGCAGGTCGCCGCTGATGGCGGTCGCGATCCGTACGCGTCCATGAAGGCGCGACAGCAGGGTCAGTTCGGCACCCAGCAGCCACAGTTTTAGCGCGACATATCGAGGTACCCATGCACGCACACATACACACACACACACGCATCTCAGCGAAAAGCAAAATCAACTGCCGCAGCACGCAAGCCCAACGAGTGTAAGCTGACCACATGTGTGGATTCTCGAGAAAACTTCCTTTCAGCCGTATCTGATGCACCGAACAGCGCGCCTTCGACGCACAGGCTGCGCTTTTTCGTTCTCCTTTTCGGGAGTAAAGATGACTACCTTTCGGACGATGATGTGCCACTCAGTGGTGACGTGAGGACGCCCAGGCTGCGCACATTGTGCCGCACTCGCTGTGCACGGCTTGGGTCCTCTCTCACGTTCCTTTTCGGAGCTTTTTACTGCGTCGGTTCCCCACGGGAAACCCTCATCGACACGCGCAGTGTTCGTCCCCGCCGCTCTGTTATTCTTCATCCTTCCGCTCCTGCCTGCCCTCGTCATTATTACCCGATCCTGTACGCCTGCGCACATGCGGCCATATAGCCGGTCTTTTACGTGCGACGGACATACAAGAACACAGGAAAAAGAGAAGAGAAAAAAAGATCAAAGGCCCACCGCAAATCGCAGACACGTGTATCCGCAGCGTTTGACAGACGGTCGATGAAAATCGTCCCACCCAACTTCGGCTATGTTGAGGAAAACGTCTTCCGCTGCGGCTCACCGGAGCCGAGACAGTTCGGCTTTCTCTCCTCACTTAACCTCCGCACGTGCGTGGTGCTCACAGATACACTCGACGAAGCTTTTGTGCGTTGGATGCGCGAAAGCGGGATTCAGATCATGTGTCCCCTGCTCTCTGCCTCGTCGGTGAGTACCTCGAGCACGCGACGCGGCGCGACAGGCTACGGAGCAGGTGACCGCGACTCGGGCAGCCCTCGCGGGGATGGGCGTGACGGCCGCGCGTCCAACTACGCTCGCAGCGGCGGCGGTACCGGTGGAGACGGCGACGACGATCTCGATCTCGCCAGCCGCTTGGAGCGCACCGGGGTCGGTTCAGGCAAAATGAACGCTGGTAGTGGCGTAGGCGGTGGTGGTGGTGCGGGTAGGCGTCCGGGGGAGGGTCTGGGTGCCGGAACTGCGCTCGGCGGCACTGTAGCTCGTGATGGAAATAGTAGCGCGCCCTGGCCAGATCTCGGCACGGGCACCTCGGACACCGGTCGAGGGACAGCACCGTCCAACGCGGCTCGGTTTCTTAAGGAGAACAACGCCTACGCCTCGCCCGTGACCCGTAGCGAACCTTGCATGGCCTACATGCGCAACGGCTCCTCTCTCTTCGTCCCGGACGATGTCACGCCGGACATGACCAACACGATCGGTCGTGGACTGATGACGCTGCCGGAGCCGGTGGTGGTGAGCATCCTGCAGGTCATCCTCGATGCACGCCACTACCCGCTACTCATCACGTGTGCTAAGGGACGTTACCGCACCGGTATTGTCTGCGGTTGTCTGCGGAAGCTGCAAGGCTGGAATTTGGTATCCATACTTGAAGAATACCGTCGCTACGCAGGCAACAAGAGTCGCGCCGAGAACGAGGAGTACATTGAGCTCTTTGATACAGACTTGGTCAACGTGGAGGTGGAGGGGTCTCAACGTCCAAGCATTCTCTACGGTCCCTGAGTGAATCCCGAGATGAAGAAGAAAAAATGGGGGAAAAAGAAGGTGAAGGGAGGAGGCGAGAGTGCGCTAGCAGAGGACCACACACCATACTGGATGGTCGCCCACACTGGTGCCTCTCGACCAGTTTGTGCCCTTCGCTTCCCCCCCCCTTAGCTTTGTGTGTGTGTGTGTGTGTGTGCGACACGAAGGATCCACGCGACGTCGTTTCTTCTTTTTTTTTATTTTTTTATTCTTTCTTGTGACGCTGATGTTGTTGTTGCCAAGATGACTGTTGCGTTTTCCCTTATACTTCACGACGAACAAAAGTATTCCAAATAGTCGAAGATATCGCCCTCCGGGGAAAAGAAAGAAAACAACAACCAAACAAAACGACAGTGTGGATTCTTTTCGCCACTCCCTTGCCGCTCACATGGTGATGCCCACGCGCCTGTTCACGGCTTGTCTCCCATGCGCGGCCTTCTCCAACGCAGGTACATACAAGTGGAAGGATGTGTGCCGTGCCGTCTCTGGTCACACACCATGGCTCCTCAACCTGGACGATTCTGCTGTCTGCCCGCAGCGCTATGAGCGCGCACACCACCTTTGTGCTTGTATATTGCTGCGCTATCTTTTTCACTGTTTCCTCCTTGCATATTCATCTCACTTGTGTGATCTTCTCTCATGGTCATGGTGTGCGCACTGTGTACATGTAGTCATCACACGTAGCGCGCACCGTTTTTTTTTCCCCCTCTCTCTCCCGAACACACATACTCGCGTGTTCAACGATGAAGCCGACAACATTGCTGCGCCGTGCAGCGGCGTCGTGCCTGCGCGGACCGCTCGCACACCACTCCGTCGTGCTCCACAGTCGCTGCTCAGGTGCCATCGTGCGGCGAGCCGCGCCTGTGGCTGTCAGCGCGTTGGCGGTCCAACGCCGTATGCAGTACGCGCAGTCCAATGGCAAGCGCGATCAGGAGGCGTTCCTCGCCCAGTACGACCCGCTGGAGGTGATGGGTCTGGATGAGGATTGCAATGTGGAGGATATTGATGCCTCGTTTGAGGCGAAAAAAGCGAAGTATGGCGCATCGGGCACGTCGCCGGACAGTAAAATGCTCGACCGTGTTTTCCGCGCGCACGAGATCCTCAAAGATCCTGAATCGCCATACTATCTCAAGGCCCACAGCAGCCAGACCTCGCGCCAACGCCTTCAGTTTCAGCTCCTCCCAAAAGGCAAGCGTCGTATGATTGAGCTCCAGGTCGGCATTCTCATGTCTCTGGCGCTGTTCATTGCGTTTATGGTAGTCAAGCTGATGTTCCGCCCCATCAAAAAGTCCATCCGCTCTGCGACGCGTTAGTCTATTCAAAAACGAAAATGATAGGAACGTCCACACACACACACAAGAAAACTTGGAGGCCAATGAACCCGTACCAACTTCACATCAAGTCACAACTTACGAGTTACAAAACGACGTACAACAACAACCATAAAGACAGCCAGGCCCAGTCCAGACGACTGCCTCACGCACCTTGCGAAATACACCAGGTGAAGCCGGTGGTGCCGGTGAGGTTTCGATGGCTGTGCAGAGACAACCACCTGCACGCACCCGGCAGCACGCGCGGCGTACAAACGAATGTCGTCCCATCATGAGGCGCGTTGCTGCAGTTCGACAGGCCCTCAGTCGCACGATGGTGTTCCTTACATGTTACATGCCTGAAACACAACACATACACACACACACACACACACTTACATTGGCGTTCGTCATATTTTGGCCACCCCACTGTGGTTCCTTTTTCCCATCCAGTACGGTACATAAGCGGTCTGTTTTCGACACACACACACACACACACACATACAAAGATACTTCTTAGCCACTCACTGTCAGCCTTTGCATGCGCAGCACACCGAGTCGCGCAGATGGGGGGCCGCACGTAGCCAGCCGTGCAACTACCGACCATGCCAAGGCGACTTCTCACCGCACCACCCCACTCGTGGTGCGAGCTACTCGTCAGCAGGAACTTGTGGCCGCCATGGATCCTTCCCTAGCCGGATGCCGCGCCTCTGCGTGGCTTCGACGATGGGACAAGGGCGTGAGGGCTGTGCGACTCTGTCTCCTCGAGGCGTTTCTACTTGTGCACGCCGATAGCAACATCGCGACGGTGGAGAAAGACCTCGGCGACTCGGCTCCGCTCTTCTTTGCCCGTCTTACCGCATGGTTGCGCCTGTCGTACAAAAGCTTCATGACCAAGTCCTCTACTTCGTCGACCCCGAGCGCATCGCCCCCATCAGCTGAGCCAGGGTACGACGCACCACACCAGAGCACCTCCGCAACGGCCGACGGTCCACGCGCGACCACCGCGCACACCACCGCCAGTGCGAGTCCCTCGGCTGCCCCCGTCACTCCCATACTCCTGCTTGTCAAGGCCATCACCGTGTTCGTGCGCGGCGTGAGCTATATGACGCAGCTCGTGGAGTCGGGCACAACAGCGGCACTGACAGATTGCTTAGCCTGCGGCAGCGCCCCCGTTCCCCTCGCCGTCGTGCTGAACTACCCGCCGCGTCCCACTAGCGATGGTGGTTTCGAGGCCGTCGCAGAGTCTGTGCTGACGTCGGCACGGACCGCACACCCGTACGCGCTTCTCACGACGGACGAACGCCGGTGCATTATTGTGCTGCTGCTTTTCATGGCGAATGCCGGCCGCGTGTACCGCGAGATGATCTGTGACGAGGAGGACAGCTTGCTACAATTGTTACATGCGATGCAGCGGGAACACGACGCCAACGTGGCGGAGCTCTTGATGGAGCTCTTCTCGACACTTAGCCAAGGCAATCCTCGGGTGGCGCCGCTCCTACAAACGGCGCTGGTCCGTGTTGTGCTTTGCCACCAGTACATGGACCTCGGCAACGTGAGTGACTCCCAGCTCCAGCGCACGCGCGCTTTCCTTGCCGAACTCGACACAAGTCGTCTGGAAGTGACGCAGACTGTTGATGTGGCGATGCAAGCCGCCCGTGCGCTGCACGTGATGCAGCTGGCGAAAGAAGCACACTACCTCGCCTCAAACCCAGGGCAGGAGGTCGTCGACCGTATGCCCCTGGTCGGCCTCTGCAGTCGACAGTTCGCACCGCTCTTCGCACCGGATGACGCACCTACATCCACCGATCCGCTGCTGGTCGATGTCAAGGCCAACGAATACCTCTCAGCCATTTTTTACCTCATCTTGCATGACACAAGTACACGACTGCGTGTCGAGGGGAGCGAGCTGCTTGCGTTGTGTGCCAAGAACACAGAGTTGACACGCCCTACACTGGACCAGTGCTTCGACGCGATGGACGACGATCTCCTCGTGGTGGCCGATGAGGACAACGTGGCGGCCATGCGCCGCCGACAGCGGCGCCAGCTCTCGTGCGGCCGTGCAGCCGTTCAGATTATCCTCTCACGTCCTATGACGGCGAGTCGCTATGAGCTCATTCTCAACGTCATCTCACTGCGCAGCGCCCACATGACCCTTCTCAAGTACCTGCGTATGACGGAGAACGGCGACGCGGCTTCTGTTGTCGACGGGTGCCGCGCCATCCAGCTTCTCGCCCGCGCCTCCGATGACCGACAGCGCGAGGCGATGCTGCTTCACGTCACCGCGCTCCATCCAATGCCGACGACAACCACGACGACACCACTCGCGCCCATGGGGGCCGCCATACGTGAGGCCGTGGGCGACGCCCTCCACCAAGTGCTGCTACATCAGGAAATCTCAGAGGAGGAGGCGTTCACGCTTTTGCGTGCGGCACGATCGACTGCCACGGGATTCGGCGGATAAACACGATGTACCCGAGCGAAGTCGGGAGGCGCCGAGGAAGGGTCTGATGCAGCACGTTTCTCTCCTCGAAGACATGTAAACTGATTATGTGGCCGCTTCCAATGCCACATGTGCACTACCAACAGACAAACAACGACATCTCCCCCCCTTTTTTCTTGTCTTGTCTGTGCCCAGGACAAGCCGTCTTCGTACGAACAAACGCGAACAGGTGTGGAGCGCTTCGTGTAGCTTCCTCGTTTCCCCCCCTTTCGCTGGCATCAGGCAGTGCCCCAGTAGACAAGCTGTGGATCCCCACCTCTGCTTCCCATGGATGTCTGCCAACGCGCACAGCGCACGCAGCCACCGTGCTGACGCTGTCACCAATACCCACTGCTGAGCACTGACGCTCTCTCACTTCCTCATATTCTCTCCTCGATGTCTCTTGACGTCACGTATTACTCGAACACACTTTTTTTTTTTCTTCGCTCCGTCCGCCCCCCCCCCTGGCTGTTCATCGATCCCTTTCGAAGCTTTTATTCTAAGTCTTTTCTACACGCTCTGCCTTTTTACCCTCGCCACCTTGCCGTGTACCCTTTAGTGCATTGAACCCAATACGGTCAACCGCTAGCGGCGTTCACATCAAGAATGACTCAAACGATCGGTAGCCGCATCCGCCTCATCAGCAACAGCGAGATTCGCTACGAGGGTCTCCTTCACAGCATCGACTCCGACGCCAACACCGTCAGCCTTGAGAGGGTCCGCATCTTCGGTACCGAGGGCCGCCGCGGTGGTGTGGATGAGGTGCCCCCGAACGATCAGCTCTTTGAGCTCATCATCTTCCGCGGTGCCGACATCAAGGATCTGCACCTCTTCGAGAAGGTCAACAGCGCAGCCTTGGACCCTGCCATCGTGAGCGCTACCCCCGCCTCCGATAACCGCGCTATGCCTCGCCCCACAAGCGGTCGCGGCGGTGGTTTCTACGATCAGAGCTCTCAGTCTCGCCAGGTTAGCCACAACAACAATGATGGCAACAACAACCGCCGAGGCGGCTACCGTGGAGGCTACGGGAATAACAACAATAACAACGGTGGTATCGGCGGCAACAACGGTGGCCGTTACAACCACGGACACCGCGGTAGCTACGGCCGTGGAGGCTCCGGTGGTGGCTTCCGCCGCCGCCAGAATGAGCACACTGGTCGCGACTTCGTCCCTGCCACCGGCGAAGCCAAGGAGGAGTTCAAGGAGGACTTCGACTTCTCCAAGAGCCGCGAGGAATTCGAGAAGAAGAAGAACGAGTTTGAGAAGGCCAAGGAAGACGCCAAGTCTCACGCCAAAGCTTACACAAAGAGCAGCTTCTTCGATAACGTGTCTTGCGATCAGAAGGACAAGAATCAGGGTCGCGTTGACCGCGAGGAGATGAAGAAGGCCGATACCGAGACGTTCGGCACGGAGATGGTCGGCAATATGCGTGGCTTCCGCCGTGGCCGTGGTGGTCGCGGCCGCTACAACCGCAACTACTAGTGTACTGCTCCACGTGGTACGCCAAGTGTGCGAGCCGGCACAAACGTCTTGCCGTCCCCGGAGTGAAAAAAGCTCGAAATGAGAAGAGAGACAGGAAAATGTGGTCATGTCACCGCACACTCGCCAACTCACGCGGGGCTTCTGCTTCTTCTTCTTTTTCGTTTTTTTTTTTCCATGTTCTCGCTCTCCCCCTTTTCTCTCTCTAATTGGAAGAAGGAATGCAGTCACACTGCGAACAGGCGTTGGTCACGACCACGTCAACAGAAGTAGAAGCAGCGACCAAAAACGCAGCAGCCACGGCGATACCCGAAGGGGAAAAAATCAAAGGAATAAGAGTGAACTACAGACAGATATGTCGGCATAGGCGTGCGGCATTCACCCGGGTTCCCGTAGCACGAAACGTCAACAACCGCAACCATCTTTACCCTCCCCCGAAAGAGAGGAAAAAGGGCAAGCACAAACAGAGAGAGAGAGAGGAAATTCTTTTTGTCATCATCAGCTTTTGCAACGTCTCAACAAACACGTTGATACAGTCACGTGAAGCGGCGCCTGTATGCCATCCTATCCCATTCTCTGTTTTTTCTTCTCCCATCCCGATGCCGTGCTCTCGCGCATCAACGCGCTGGGAGAGCGAGCCCGTTTGAAGCGCACGAGCACGCACAGTCGACGTGAAGAGAAACATTCTCCCATTGACCTCGAGTCCTTGTTGGACCCCAAGAAACTCTAGAGAGGAAACACCGAGGCATCGGAGGTACACTTTTCTCCTTCAGTGTGTGTGTGGAAAAAAAGGTGCGAGGAAAACAGCAGGGCTTCTTCTCGATACTGCGGCACTGCCCATCTACCTCTTTTTATCCCCTTTGGTGTATTGACTGATTCACGCATGCTATTGTCGGGTACTGCAGGTCGTTTTCCTTGTGGTGTCCTCGGTAGTGTGCACGCATCTACGCCCCTTTCTGCTTGAAATTTTTTCCCGTTCTCGTTGTTGCTTCGCTCGCCTTTTTTTTTTTTTTGCGATGGTCCTTCCTCTCGATTTCTCTCGTTACGTCCAGAAACGCCTCTGAAGCTTTTCGGACTCCCTCGGGTGTTACCCCTAGCCCCTGTCTCCTGTTCACATCGTCGTCGTCGGAGAAGAAAGGCGAAATGGAAAGGAGGGGGTGCGAAACGCAACCACTGCACGCATGCAGACATGCGAACGGAGGAGAAAAGGGGGAAAAAAAAGATGAGGTGTGGGGACGATCAGGCAGTGCTGAGGGAGGTGGCTCAGCACAGCGACGATCGCAAAAACAATAACAACGACGACGACGACAACAACAACAAAAAAGTATAATCGCAGAGAGGGAGAGGCGCTCAGTCACATACGATTCGACGAGTGGAGGGATTAACAAGCGGAGGGATAGACGACGATTGGTACAACATCGATGGTACCACACATGAGCATCAGTACACGTTCAAGCCTTTCTCGCGGATATGAAGCGATTCAACACGAGACGCTGCCAGCCTTCTTTTTTTTTTCTTTTTGATGTTTCCTCTCTAGCTTCGAATTGTTCCTTAATACGTGTGTTTGCATGTTTCTACGTTTCCTGCGTTCTTTTCATAACTATCATCAAACTACTTTGTTTTCTCTCTTTTTTTAGTTTGTCCGGCGGCCGTCTTTTTTTTTTTTCTTTGACCATCTACCTCTGTACGACACCCGATGCCATACTTCTTGAGAAGCCGCTTATGCGCCAAAGGCTGCGCTGATCTTTCAACTCTCTCTCCTCTTGTTTTCTGTCGTCGTTTTTCTTCTACGTTGATCTTATCGTCACTCAGCGCGCTGGATGGTTGTGCCATGGTGCCCCCAGCGGCGAATGAGCGACGACTCGGCTGCAACACAACTCCTCCTCATTCTTCCATCCGGCGCGACCACACACACTGAGGGCACACGTCCACATAAGATTTTTCCTTCGTTCACATCAGAGTATGCCGCACTGACCTTCGCTGCTCTCTGTTCGCCGGCTGACCTAACCCTGTTTCGTTCTCTGTTTTCTGTTCTTGTGCGCTTCCTCTTCTCCCCCCATTATCATCATCTAATTTAGCGCAATCAGGAAAGTTTAAAAAAAAGAAAAGAAAAAGGTGATTGAAGTATCCTACTTCATTAACACAAAACATAGGCACACCACAGCAAGAACAGAAAAAAGAAACAAAGCTCACCTGACCATCGAGACCGGTTCGTGCTTTTTCATGACGCCTCTCACCTTGTTCTCTCTCAGTCACATGACTCCTAGCTTCATCGTATATACAGGTCGAAAGAAGAGAAGAAAAAAAAAGAAGGAAACAACAAAGAAACAACCGCCGCAAAAGAGCCAAAGAGAGGAACGCCATTGACCCCTGTGGTCGACTTCTCTCGTGCTTCCCCTCTGATCCTTTGCAGAAAAAAGAAAAATACATGACCACAGGCACGTGTAGCCGATCTATATGATTAGTGCGCGGTTGTGCCGTTACCTTGGCCAGCATCTCACCACTTTGGACATCCTCCTTGTTCGTGCGCGTCGCGTACGTGCTGACCAGAGCGGAATGGTTGGTGCGTCGCTCCTTCTGCCCACGCGACGAGGTGACCGGCCTTGTTCCGATGTGGGTTCACCGCCGCTTCGCCTTCCATGCGTACACACGCGCGATGACCGCGGTCTTTTCCTTCGCATACCGTGTTCTGCTCAACGATTCACTACCATCCTTCTCTTATCGTTTTCCGCTGTGCGCGCTCACGGCGTGATGTTCTTTTTTTTTTTTTTGCCGCACGCGAACGATGAGCTGCTTCGCACACACACACACACACACACGTACGTACAGTTAGTGGTTGGAACACATAAAGTAAGCTCGTCAACGAATAAAAGTCAATTCACGCAGCAGTCCGGCCGGAAACAACAGCTGACCAAAGACCCCGACACACATCCATATCCGCTCAGCTCGGTGCCATCTGCGCAACCCGCTAGTGCTGTCTACGGAGGGGAACTACTGCTGACGTCTTCCGCCACTCCTCTGCCCCCTTTTGGACTTGGAGAACCGCTGATACTGAGAATACGGTCCACGACGAACGAAGCGAATGCGGAGCTGCTCTCAACTGGTCTGGCGTCCACTCTCTATGAGTGCGATGCGCGATGCCAAGCGCTTCGCCTCACACGTCCGTCTGCAAACGGATTTTGGCGCCGCCGTCCCCGCTCAGCGTCCAAAGTCGTCTCTGCGTCACCCGTTGTATGTAGCGGAGCCTGCCACGAAGAAGGGTTCCTTCATGCGTTTCCTGGCGTCTGCGCACGGGCAGCGCGCGGCCATTGCGGGCGCGGTGGCTGGTGTGTGCATCTACAGCGGCGCGACGCTCGCTATTCCGGCCGGCTTTGGCGCACTCATCGACTACGCCAGCAAGGGTGAGATGCCCGTGGGCACCTCGCTGCAGCTCTTGTTCTGGTTTAGCATGTGTGCCGTGGGTAACTACACACGCCTGTACTTTATTGGCAAGGCTGGTGAGAATATTATTGCGCAGCTCCGCACGCGCCTGTACAATGGCATCATGAAGCAGCCGACTGCGTTCTTCGACTCACCAGACAACCGCACTGGCGCTCTTGTGCAGCGCCTCTCGATGGATTGCAACGTGGTTGGGGCGTCTCTCACCGAGTCTGTGACGGCAGGCAGCAAGAACCTTCTCCAGACGATCGGCAGTCTCGGCATCATGCTGTACTACTCACCGACCCTGACCACCGTCATTGTCGGTTTGATTCCACCCGTGGCCATCTTCGCCGGCAGCTACGGCCGCTACGTGCGGAAACTGCAGCACAATATGCAAGGTGCGATCGCCGACATGGGCACGGTGGCCGAGGAGCGCTTGTCCAACGTTCGTACGGTCAAGGCCTTCGGCACGGCGCGCCAAGAGGAGACGTGGTTTGCGAAGAAGGTGGACCGCGTGTTTGAGCTGAGCATGAAAATGATCACGTGGAACGCGGCGTATGTGGCGTCGCTGCAGACGGTCGGGTACGGTGCGATGTACTGCCTCATGTGGGCGGGCTCCATGCTGGTCGCGTCGGGTAGTCTGACGCCTGGCGTACTCTTTTCGTTTATGCTCTATACCGTGTACTGTGGCATTGGTATGATGGGCTTGACGAATCTGGCGACAGACCTCAACAAGGGCTACGGCGCCTCCCTTCGCATCTTCGATATTTTGGACCGCGCTGACGACCTGCAGAAGCAGCAGGATGCGGGGAAGCAGCTGGCGCCCCTCACCGTGGACTGGACAGTGACGTTCAAGAACGTTAGCTTCGCGTATCCAACCCGCCCTGAGGCCCCCATCTACACGAACCTCAGCCTCACCGTCAAGCCCGCGCAGTGCACGTGTGTGGTGGGTAGTAGCGGCTCCGGCAAGTCCTCACTGGCGCTGCTGCTCCTCAAACTGTACGAGCCGACCGAGGGCACTATCACGATCGGCGAGTACCCACTGGCGGACATCAAAACACAGTGGCTTCATGAAAAGATCGGTTACGTGAGCCAAGAGCCAGTGCTGTTCGGCGGGACTATTGCGCAGAACATCGCGTACGGCATCCCTGGGCGCAACTGGGATGACCCGATCGACACCTGGCTCTATGCCTCCATCGTGGATGCTGCCATGAAGGCCAACGCCCACGACTTCATTTCTTCCCTCCCTGACGGCTACGACACCTACGCCGGTGAGGGCGGCCGCAGTCTCTCTGGTGGCCAGAAGCAGCGCATTGCCATTGCACGTGCCCTTGTGCGTAAGCCGAACATGACGATTTTGGACGAGGCCACGTCCGCCCTCGATAGCGAGAGTGAGATCGTGGTGCATGACGCCATCTCGCGACTTATTGATGACGCCAAGGCGTCGCAAGGCAAGAAGGGCGGCCTGCAGCACTCGGTACTGATGTTTGCCCACAAACTCAGCATGATTCGCAAGGCCGATCACATCGTCGTCCTACACAAGGGTGGCATCGCTGCGGAGGGTAGCTTCGAGGAGGTGAAGGAGTGTGAGTTGTTCTGCCAGCTGGTGGGACTTTCGCAATCAACGGAGGAGGCGGAGCCCGCTGCAACCACACGCGAGCTGCCGGCAAGCCACGACATCAACGCGGCGCCTGAAGCGGTGCCAGAAAACAAGGGCAGCAAAAAGACGCCCGTGCAGAGTGCCGAAGATCCCGACGAGCTGTAAAAGCCACACAAGTCGACTGCGCCTTTTTTCTTTTGGTTTCGCAGTGTCACAGATTCATGACCGTTGATGGTTGTTTTCCTTTTTTCCTTTTCCCTTGGCCCTTTCTCTTGGTTCTTGTGTATTTCATGTTGTTCACATATTTTTCTTGTCCTCGGAACATGGGGCAACGTGGTGCGCTTGTCTCGCCTGTAGAAGACTGCGGGTTAGGAGCGAAAAGCAAAGACGCCGAAGAGATGCGGTGGCGGACGACAAGACGACCACGCGCGATGACGCTGAAAACGTCGTAAAACAGGACGCAGTGATAGGACAAACAAACAGTTTCGAAACAACCAAATGTGAACACGCCCGTTCCCTTCGACCGCGCTGGAGCAGCTCATGGCACGGCGGCGTGTAGCCGATGCGACTGATAGCACACTTCGCGCTTTTTCTCGCTCTCGCTCTCTGCTTCTTCTGGATGGACTCGAGATGACTCCACTTCAAGAGGCGAATACACGTTTGGTACAGACGAGGTGTGCCTTCCAGCTGCCCCCTTGCGACTATACGTAATCGAAATGCATGAACACCCACGAGAGGGAGGGAGCCCGGTACGTGTGCATGGGGACCGCACTCAGGCCCGTGTCGTGAGCGCGCCTCGCCTTTCCCCTTGCGTTGTTGCTCAGTTGTTGATGCGTCACACCTCCGTCCTCCCCTTTCCCCCCTTCCTCTCTTTTCGACTGCGTCTGCACTTCTTTCATACACAGTTTCAAACTCGCAACAGCTCAAACAAAACGTTGGCTGCCAGTTTTTGTACATCTGCCTCGCTCGATCCTCTGCCAAATAGTAATTTTGACATTGTTTTCTTCTCGCTTCATCCACTCCTTTTCACCGCAACAGCGTTGTTTTGTGTTTCATTTCCCGCTCAAGCAGTTCTGTCGCCGTGCACGCCTCCTGTCCATACTTTGTTTTCCTCACGTTTCTCTCTTTTGAGCTCCTCTTGCTATTTGCCATTTCCACCTCTCATCTTGCACGCACACAGCGACTGTGGCTCTGCGCTGTCTCAAAATAATAACAATAATAAAAAAATAAAAAAGAAAACAAACAGAGAAGGCAAGACACAATAATAATAATACTCACAAAGTCAACTGATTGATTTCTACCAGACAAGCAGACACGTAAACAGGACACCGGTTGCCCTCAAAACCAAAGAGAGCCCCCCCCCCCCCCACACACACTCGATATCAACAAAAGAGAACACGATTCGTGCCACGACTAGACCCTGTACCGCACACGATGGACGCTGTGTCTAACTCAATTAGTAATGGAGCCAACAGCCGCACGATGAGCACGTTCCCCACGCCGATCATGTCTGCTGTGCACAGTCCGTTCTTATCTCTGCGTGGCCAGACGAGCACCGCGGAGCCTGGCCCCTCGGCAGACCCAGAGCCGCTTCGGAACTTGATTGTCAACTACCTGCCCCCGCTCATGGACGAGGCGCAGCTCTACCAGCTCTTCTCCCAGTTCGGGCCTATTGAAAGCGTCAAAATCATTTACGATCGGGACAGCGGTGAGAGCCGTGGCTACGGCTTCGTCAAATACCAGTTCTTCTTCTCCGCCACGTACGCCGTCTCGTGTTTGAATCGCTTTTCCATTGCGGGGAAAAAGCTGAAGGTCGCATACGCCAATCCGGAGGCCGCTCAGGAAGCGTACGACGTCGTGCGTGCTGCCGCTACGGGCTTCACCGAACCGCAGCAGGCCGCCCTGCAAGCCATGTACTACAATCAAAGTTTGTACAAACAACATTGAGGAATGCGCCGCCACCTACTCGTACACACAGCATTGTCTTTTTGTTTCGCCCTTGCTGTCGACTCGCTAGAGGGACTCTCCTCTGTGCCTTCCCTAATTCGCTTTTTTTTTTATTATTTTCTCACTCTGACAGGACTGTGCCTTCGTAAAGCGCTGTGCACATCTTTGCTTGAGTGTGCGTGTGGGTCTGTCAGGCAGAGCGCACGCACACACTATCAAAAAGAAAAATATCACACCAATGAGCACCGAACGGGAGTGAACGGCGTGCTCGGCACCTATGCGTCTAGTGTTTCTTACTTTGGCTTCCGTTTTGGCTGAACGCTCTTACTTCCCCCCTCCCGTTGTGCGGGTCAACGGACAACATTTAGTTGAAAAAAAAAAAGGGTGCAAGGAGCGCGAACAGTATGCTGCGATTTCTCACGTGTACATGACGCCCGAAGATACACACAAAGTGTGACCTATTCCTCGTGGTGCGCATGACCTCACTTCTCCCTCCTTCTTTTTCTTATTCTCTCATATTTTATCTCGCGCCTTCGAAGTCGCAGTTGTCCGAAAGGCGAGCGCCAAGATGGGAACAATAAACTCACCGCGGTGCGGTACATGGCGTGCTGACGCACAGAAACGAACATTTCACCTTCCTCAGGATACACATATTCGAAAGAAGAAGAAGAACGACACCACCACAGCAAGCCCAACACAGGAGTGCTGCGAAGTGTGCGGGCGGCGTAAGACAAGGGAGAAACAAGTCGAAACAAGTAGAGGGAGTAAGAACGTGAGTGCCAAAGGGGATGTGCGCAGCAAGAGACACAAGGCTATCCCCGGACACCTTTTACCATCGCTCTTGTTGATCCTACAGCTGTCCAGTACGCTCCTCACCCGCCTGATTTCGCTCGTCGCGCTATACCTTTCCAGCACTGACTGCTCTCACTCGTGCAGATATGCGTGTGAGACGTTCACCCACCTCACCACTCCTCTCTTTTCCCTCCTTCAGCCATTGTACCTTTTCTTTTCTCTCCATACTCCACTCACCCGCGTCTTGATCTTCTTCGTCGTTCTGTGCCTCTCCGTCAACTCATCATTCGCTGTGTCAGAAATGACGTGTGACCTTTTTTCTTTGACGCGCACGGTGTCCAGAGCCTTGCATGCCAGCGGATGCGGTGAGCTGATCGCGTGTCGTGACGCTCCTCGCACGGAGAGCCCTGATGACTCCAGGATGGAAACGGTGGCAAAGGCGTGGATTCACCTCTGCGACCCCCAGCGCGTACCTGTACGCGCGACGCCACGCTTGTCCTGGATGTCTGTGTTCTCCCGGCGTCCGGCACCGTGCATGCCGAACATGACCGACATGACCCAGCTCGATGCGGTACGGCAGCTCTGTGCGTGTGTCCACAAACACCGCCGCCTTTTTACTATTCTGGTCGCGGCGATGCGGACGGATGCGCCTCCTCCACGAGGGGAAACGGAGAGCGGTGCCCGCGCTCTCGTGCGCCTTTGCCACACCTCGGTCACTGAACTGGATCGGTTCTTCTCCGTGTGGCCATATGGGACAATACCTTCGTGTCTCCGATTCCACACACTGCAGCTACTCGATGGTATTTTGGATCTTGTGGCGCTCCTCGCGAACAGGCACGGCACCGCGACGGTGGCTGGCTTGTGTGGGGACCCGTGGCCATGTGTGCTGCGTCATCTAGCGCCCCCTCTCGTCGTGTCCGAAGTGGACGCGACTGACGACACCCGCTCACACGAGCGGTGGGCAACCGAGGCTTTCCAGTCCTTGACGAGCCAACTCATGCGTGCCGCTGACAACGTGGTGCGTGCGATACGACCTGACCCTGCGCCGTGCTTTGCGGATGTGCTGACAACTTGGGCTGTGAAACGTATAGAGATTCGCTGCACGCAGCCATGGGTGCCCCGTCTTCACACGCGCAGTGGCTGTCCAGCGTGTGAGGTGAGCGTCGCCGTCAACATGCTCGCGCTCCTCCGCCGGCTCGCCGACGACACAACCGGCCCACGGCACTCGCGTGCCCACCACACGGACACACCAATGCACTCTGCACTCACACGATTGCTCGCCTTGACGGATGTACACCCACCGCACATTTGCCATTCTCGGAAAGCCGTGGACGCGCTCCTCGTTGGACTCGAGCACGACTCAGCGGCCACCCCAACGACCTCCCCGACGCCGTCCACCACCATCGGCGCACCGCGTGCCCCCGCGCACACCGATGCCGGCGCCGTTGCCTTGGTCAGAAAGCCGAGTAGTGGCCACGACGGAGAGCTGGACGGTCTTTCTATTATGCTGCGGTCCATGCGTGATATCACACGTACGACGTGCTGCAGCAGAGACACCACGCGACTGACCGAGGAGCAGTGGCTGGCGGCACACGCGATCTCAGCATATCTGGACAGCGTTCCTGACCTTGACACTGAGTATGACGAGTTGGAGTCAGTGCTGGGCCTGTGATAGCCAACCGCTGCGACGGACAGCTCCCGATTGCGAATCCCATGAAACACGTCGTGACTCCACACGCGTCGCGCAATGCGACCTCTCCGTTCGTTTTCAACGCCCGGACGCCCGAACGCTCTTTTTTTGTTTCGTTTCTGCTGTCATTCTTTTTCTCTTTCTCTCTTCTGCTCTTCTACGATCACCGAGTGACACTGCGTTCCCCTTCGCGCTCGCCAACCGCGCTTCCCGTCTCCCTTTGGTGAGAGCAACGTCGCGCACGCGCCTTTGACATCACCGCACCTCGCGTCCTCATCATTGTGCACTTCTTACACACCTTCACGTCCTACCCGCCCAATCTCTTTTGCGTCCATTTCCATGTTTGTTTTCTCGACACTGTTCGTGTGCCCTGCCCAAGCTTTTTCGCTTTCTTCGCTTTCGCTTCCAGTTTAACGTTCGCGTTCTCACCGCCTCCCCCACACCTTTACCGCTCCTTTCTTTTAAGAAATGTCAGTCCCCCAGCAGCAGCAGCCCGAGCAGCAGCAGGCCTACAACCCCGAGCCTGAGGCCTACCGCAACCTCATGGTCAACTACATCCCCACCACCGTGGATGAAGTGCAGCTTCGCGACCTCTTCGCTCGCTTCGGCCCGATCGAGAGCGTGAAGATCGTGTGCGACCGCGACACCCGCCAGAGCCGCGGCTACGGTTTCGTCAAGTACCAGACTGCTGCTAGCGCTCAGCAGGCGATCAACGAACTGAACGGCTTCTCCATCATGAACAAGCGCCTGAAGGTGGCTCTTGCTGCTGCTGGCAACCAGCGCAACCGCAACAACGCTGGCAGCGCTGGCAGCGCGGGCAACATGAACTACTACGGCGGCTACCCCGCTCAGCAGTACGGCATGAGCCCCTACGCCGCTCAGCAGCCGATGATGCCCGCCATGTACGCTCAGCAGTACATGATGCAGCCTCAGGCCACTCCGCAGGCCCAGGCACCTCAGCAGGCTCAGGCTCCCCAGCAGTACCGTCAGCAGTAAGTGCGTGGGAAGCGCCAGCGTTTCCGCCTGCCTTTCTCACCTCTCGAACACTGCAGGCACACGCGTGGACGTACGGTAGGAGACGGCTCGGATCCACAAAATATATATCTGAACCAGGATCATCAGCGCTACTGATCTCACTGCTCGCCTTCACAGTTAAGGTGGAAGCACCATTGTGTGTGTGAGCGTGAAATAATTAAGCAGATGCACGCGCCACCTTTTTCTCCTCTTCGTAAAGGGCAGCCTGGGTGTTAAGCGTCGTCGCATCTCACCTTGTAAAAAAAAGAAAGCAATAGCCACTACACCGATGAAGAGCGGATCTTCGCAAACAAACAAAAACTTACCAGAAGAAATGGCCTAGGAAACAACACGACCACCGCCACAACAAAAAATGCGGATGAAAGGAAAAGAAAAGCAACAAAGTGACTCTCTCGCTCCACGGGTGTGGTGACATCTCTTTCAAAGCATCGTACCCAAAACAAACAATAAAAATAAAGAAGAAGAAGCGCTTCTTTGCTAGTAGTCTTTATTTTGATTGCACCCAACGACAAGCCGGAAACGTTGATGCGAAAGAGAGCGGATCTATCCAGCAGAACAAGGATGCCTACAAGGCGCGCGCGGCCGCGGTTTTTTTCGCAGCCATCACTCGCACCTCCACGTTACACGCTTCAGTGGGACGCACCGATGGCTCGCCGACCATGAGACATGCTGAGATGTTATGAAGCGCGCTTATTGATGGTGCACACGAAGAGATCGCAGCAGCGATGTTTGCGGTGTTCTCTTTCTTGTGTGCTGCGTACCGACGCGCGCTTTTCTTCTCTGTCTCTCGTTGGTTCTTCTTCCGCTGTGGTCCCACGACATGGTGCGGTCCCCTTTGCGCCTTCATGTTCTCGCTTCATCCTCGTTTTTTTTTTTCCGTCTTGTCCTTGGCGTCACGACGCGTGTTACCCTGCTCGCTGCCAATCAGAAAATGAATATCGCTCAAAGAGCTCGAACTGACTGCTCGAGAGTCGAACAGAGAAACTAACGTTTTAAGGAGCGACCTACGATTTTGATGAATTTTTGTTCTTTGGGATGGCCACACTTATTTTTTTCATTGATTGTGTTTCACTTGTTTTGTCCTTTTTGAAGAGCTCGAGCGGTGGTCGTCTTCCCTCCCTTTTTTTTTTCATCAAATCATAGTCCGCGCTTACGGCGTGGGGTCGCACTTCCTCTTTTCGTTCCGTGCTTCGGTTTCTTTCTCATCTTCCTATTCTCGATTTTTTTCCCCCGTCCTCGTTGTCGCCTTTTTCTGCTACGCCAGCGGTGACCTTTTTCCTTTTCCTCGTTCCCTTCTTTGTGACTGCCTTTGCCTTTGTTCACGCGGTGGCGTCTAACCGAGCACGGCCCCCTTCTCTCGCCGCTGTATCCCGGGTGACCTATCCAATGCTTTCATGGTTTACACACAGCAGAATACCTTCACGAGATTTTCTTCCATTTCTACGAGACGGCAAACGGGGACACAACACACACACACAACACACACACACACATCTCCATATACGCTGGCATGTGTGCGGGTACTGTCCTTCTCATGGCGACTTCGTAGCGCTCTGAGGCTCACCTCAATGCTCATCGAGTCCGCATACCTCCACGTGCTTGCGTTTTCTTGTTTCGTTGTGTGTGGACGCGGCTGTGCATGTGCGTCAAGATAGGTGATCAAAGTAACGGACTACATGAAAAGAGCGCACTCTTCTTTGTAGCGCACACATCTTTTTTTTTTTCCCTCAGATACTGACCGAAATGATAGACGTTCGAAAAGCGTGTCAACACGTGCATTCCACCACGTGACAGTCCCTTCCAACGAAGAAAAGAGCGGAACGAGATCACCCGTGCGACGAAGAGTCATGAGCACCAAATTTTCCTTCACAACAATGGTTTGTGTAGCGGGAAGCAAAACTAAGCGCGCTCAAGCGCACATTTTTGTGCTCCATTTTCCAAAGCACCAAACCGACAAAGTTTTTACTGAACAAACATGATAAATAATAATAATAATAAAAAAGCACAGAGTAAGTGGCATGATAGGTTGTTTGTTTGTTTTCTCCCTTTTCTTTTTTTCTTTTTCTTTTTTTCTCATTCTTTTTTCCGCCCTTTTTTCTTTTCTCTCTTAAATGGTCATCACTTGAGTGATGTACTCGCGTGCCGTTAACGCACATGGTGAACTAGGATCACGACAAACCTCGAAAACAGTAAAAGGACTACTCGTGCGTGCGGCTCTCACACACTCATGCACTCACACGCTGGAAGGTTCCTCTGGGAGCGTATTGAAGAACAGCACAACGAAGGCAAATGCATGGTAGGAGGAATTGGCGTACCGCTCCTCGCGTGGTGCTATTCGCTGTGACTGGACCAACGACTCTTCTCGCTATCCCTGTCGGCGCCGCTATTGTACAGCAGTGAATTCGGAGGCCAGCCTTACCGCGTTCACAACAAGGTTGAATGCGCTGCTCCGTATATGGCTGTCTCCTATTGCCGCTCGTCTGCGCGCGATGAACTGCGCGCATCATCGACGCGGAACGCACACACACACACTGGCTGGTGCGCCGCACTCATCGATGATATCCTCCCTCATAGCTGTTATCTTGACTCTCACTCCCCCCCCTGCTCCTTGTGTGCTTGTTTTTCCCTCGTAATCCCACGCGTCATGACGTGGCTCGTCTTCCCTCAGGCCTTTTTGTCTTCGTTTCTTTAATTTCTCCTTTTTCGCTTTCTTCGCTTCTTTTCTTTATTTCTTTCGTACGAAGAAATCTCAAGAAGAAAACATGTCCGCCCCTCCGCAGCAGCAGCAGCCCGAGCAGCAGCAGGCCTACAACCCCGAGCCTGAGGCCTACCGCAACCTCATGGTCAACTACATCCCCACCACCGTGGATGAAGTGCAGCTTCGCGACCTCTTCGCTCGCTTCGGCCCGATCGAGAGCGTGAAGATCGTGTGCGACCGCGACACCCGCCAGAGCCGCGGCTACGGTTTCGTCAAGTACCAGACTGCTGCTAGCGCTCAGCAGGCGATCAACGAACTGAACGGCTTCTCCATCATGAACAAGCGCCTGAAGGTGGCTCTTGCTGCTGCTGGCAACCAGCGCAACCGCAACAACGCTGGCAGCGCTGGCAGCGCGGGCAACATGAACTACTACGGCGGCTACCCCGCTCAGCAGTACGGCATGAGCCCCTACGCCGCTCAGCAGCCGATGATGCCCGCCATGTACGCTCAGCAGTACATGATGCAGCCTCAGGCCACTCCGCAGGCCCAGGCGCCTCAGCAGTACCAGTAAGTCATGATGTGATGATCCAGTCATGATTGCAGACTCCGCCGAGAGAGAGAGAGACGCAGAAGAGGGCGAAGATGGTGCGGCTGCGTTCTCATCACTCGCCCTCCCCTTGCTGTGCCTCTGCGTTCCCGTTTCTTACATTTCCCATGCCATCCTCAAGGGCAGACGCAACACCATACACACATACGCATGCGCACGCGCCGGGCGCTTATCGACGTGTGAGTCGTTGCCGTGCGCCGCGTGGCTCTCTCATCGAAGTCCGCACTGCCAAGCCGAACCGCACGCGTTCTTCGTAACAACCAAGTGAAAAAAAAAAGTATCAATCCCCTCTTCAGCCCCTACAGCAAAAACAACAACAACAACAACAACAACAAAAAGCGTCCATCCGCAAAAATGAAGAAACTATTGTCAACTAAAGACCACGACGAATGATAGCAGCCCAAGAACACACACTCTCTCTCATTTACCAGCATTTTTCTTCTGTCGTGAAGACATATGCCGGTATCCGCCAAGACACGCTATTTTGCTCCGACGTCATGCCACGGCAAGCGTCACAAACAACGATGACCGCACCCACCGACTGCAGAAGAAAAGCAACAAACACATATTCGTGCAACAAAAACCCCCTGAAAACGAGCAAATATTGATGGCAGTCATCTTGGCGCTTGGAGTTGTCTGGTCAAACTCAATACAGAAAAAAAAATTGTGTGATAGGGTCGCTTGACCAAACACCAAATTCGCTTCCAAAAACAAAAAAGATATTACTGAGGGCCCCACTCACGAAGGATGGTTTCTCGATATTAGGACAGTCTGTCGGGCGAGCACGTGGTCTTCCTTTAAACCTGTGTGGTGCGGCTTGTACGAGGCTGAACGAGGTCCTCACCGCTGACTCAGCGGCACAGTGGCGAGCGGAAAATATTTGGTCATCTCAGCGTGACTCTGTCAGCATATCTTTCTCCTTGCGGCGCCGCAGCTGGTGTGTCCAGTGTGATCGGTGTGCACCGAAATCAAGGAACATCAGCCACGTATCGCTTCAACGCAGCGCGCAGCTGATCGCGCGTGATGCCTTGAGTCTGTTTTTTTTTTTTTTCTGAAAGCGCGATAATCCGTTTTGTGCCTTCCTCCCCCCCCCCCGCATATGCGACCTCGAATGCCGCGCACCTCGCTCTTCCTTCCCCTCCCCTCTTTCGGCTCCGGTGAGAGCACGTCCATTGGTGAACGGACACGGTAGCATCGCAGGCTGCCTCCCAGCCTGAACACGTCTTCTGGACTGTAGACTAGATACTCGCCCTATTTTTCTTTTTCGCCTTTTTTCCCCTTCATCTTCATCGTCACTGTCGGTTTCTCCTCACTTTATTGTGCGTGTGTGTGCGTGCGCACCAGAAGCACATACACAGCATAGTACCGTTTTATGCCCGCGTGATGAGCTATCGTTTTCGATTACCTGCGCGCGAGGTCCTCTCGGCTAAGAAGCCGCGCGCGCTTGAGCGATCACCCCTCCTAGATGCACTGCGTCTCGGCGAGCCGTTCGCTTGTGGAAGCGCAGTGCTGTTTGAGAGCCGCGAGGGTAGCCGCTGTGCGTACGCCAGCTCTCTGGAGGCCGCAGCGCAGACCGCTTTGCAGCTCAGTGAGCGACGGGCTACCCCGTCGGACATCGACCATCCACCCACGGAGTGGTCTGTTGGCTTTTTTCTTGGTACAGCCCCCTCATATTCGATCAACGGTGATGCGACCACGGTGTGTCTCGTCGCGACTTGCTGGCGCAGCTGCCACGCGGCTGCGGCGGCGTACCGTGGCGCGGCGGGTCCGTCTGCCTCAGCAGGATCCACGAGGCTAGCCGTTGTGGCCACCGCTGCCGTGCGTGTTTTGAGTACGCTCAGCGCTTTCCGCCTCCGCTGGCACGCCGAGCAGCATGACGATGACGCCTTCTCGACCGTCTCGACGGATTGTCTGCTGGCCTGCGTGGCTGCGGAAAGCGGCCACGTGGAGAACCAGGTAGTACTGTTGTCCAAACTGGTGTCTCAACACTTCCGCGCCGCCCTAACGCCGACGCCGCGAACCGCCTTGACTCTGTACACGACGCCGCGCCAAGGGGGAAATGGAAGGCGTATCCGCACACACGTGCGTGGTGTCCATTTGACAGAAGTGGGCTCCACGTATGCGGGCGGTGCTGTTGGGGCACTGAGCATCGGTAGCAACCAATCAGGTCTCTCCCGAACGCTCGTCGTGTGCGCGGACCAGCTTGGTGTGGCCGCTGACGCTGGCCTCTCGTTTTTCGGCGATATCTTACCGATACCAGACCCAGACACGGCTGTCTGGGACACCATGGAGGCTGGTGTGCGATGCCTGGCCTCGGCCTCCTCTGCGGTCATCGCGGTGCAGGCGACCATCACCTTCTGTGATGATCAGATCACCCTCGCTCCATTCCGAGCAGTCCTGGACGGATCCCGCGCCACAGCATCCAAGACAAGCTCATCTTCGCCTCACGTAGACCTCAACGTAGAGCGACCGTGGCAGCGGTACTTTGAGGGCGTCAACGACCTATTCGTGCTCGCGAATCAGGTGGAGGATGGGGCGGGAGCAAGCCCCAGTGACCTCCGCGTACTCGATCGCTTCTGCACCGCTGTCGCGGCACCCGGTACGACGCCAGGCACGTTCTGGGCAGCCCTTGTGTCCACTGTCCAGGAAGTCGCGGAGGCGACGGAGATCTCTGACTCCTTGATGCGCGGCGTCCTCATAGCACTCGCAGACACACTGTGGGAGGCGGGTGTACGCGCCTTGTCATCGGACCCCGACACCACCACACCTCGAACACCTCGCACGTCTCAAGACGCCTCGGAAGTCCTATCACTGATTGTGACGACGGCTGACAGCTCTGCGCACGGCGTATTGCCCGCACTTGTGCGAACGGCTCGAGATGTCCTTGTGGCGGACAGCGCTGCAGAGGACACGAGACGTCAGTGGCCTATCACTGAGGCGGCATCGGTCTCGCCTTGCCTTACATCCGAACAGTCGTTTCCACATCTCTTGCGTCTGCGGCCTCCTGAAGGTGAGTGTTTGGCGACAAGGAAGCGATCCATATGCGTCGCTGCAGTGGTACAGCGCCTGCTTGACGGCCACGGCGCCAGGCTCGATGTCACTCCGCACGTATCAAAGCCTCTACTATCGAAGCAAGCACGGCTCTGGTGGCGTGCCTCACGGGAGCAAACACGACAAGAAAGTGAGGCCCGCAGCGTCCGTGGGGACGGGGTGCTGCCGCTCTTCGGTCCTGTCGATGTTGTATACTGTACACCGCCAACGATCAGCGATGCCGTCGTCATCTCGACGGCTCACACCACTGCGCACACCACCGGGCGTAGTGGAGAGTCTACCTCTAGCTCTGTTCTTCCGTGTGCCACTGTCACGGCGACTTCAGCACTGGCCCCACGAACGGCGTTGGTGGACATGATGGAAGGCCTCACGCAGCTGTACTCGACCTCTCCGCATCACGTATTTAGTTTTTCCAAGCTCGCAAATGACTACCTGTATGTGGCCGCTTATGGCTACTATGTGATGCCCTCCGCGCTCGACGATCGCCTTCCTACCACCCCCTCGCTCTTTTCCCCGTGGGACGCCCTTTTTCCTGGCGCCGGCCACGATCACCGTGGAGCCGCGCTGTACCGTCCTCTGCAGGCACTGCGTGCCGACGGACGTAGCCGGGAGGCGTGTCTGCTCTGCCAGGACGGCTTCCCCGGATGCCGGCCTGGCCTGGTCATTGGCACGAGCTACGCCGTGGTGGACGCACGCACATGCGCGGAGCTCAGCGCCTGGGCGTTGGTGGCACGGGGCTTCAGTGTGTCGCTTATACAAAGTGTGGGCCGAGCCGCGGCAGCACGCCACCAGGTCGCCGCGATGCGCGCGCAGCAGGACGGCGAAGTCCTCTGGAAACAGTGGTGCGTCCCACATGCGGCGTACTGGACAGATCTCGACGCTCGCAGAACCGCACTGCTCACCGCCAGCCGTGAGACCTATGGTCGCCCGGCGCTTGCCGCAGCGGCGCAATCGGCGCACGACGACTGGGTGGACGTCGCACGCACGCTATGCCAGCCGACCCTGCGTGTGCTCCATCAGGAGTGTGCGACAGTGACGGACGAAGTTGTCTCCGCCGTGACGGCGTTCAAGAGCGCACAAGAAGCCGCACGTGCGCCAATCGCCGAGACGGTACGTGCGTATGAAGAGGTTTGTACAGACCTTCTTGAGGAGGATCAGCGGCGAGAGGCACACTGCGCTGCCGTCCGCAAAGACCATCTCCGTGCGCAAGCGAAACTATGCGCGGCGGAAGCCAAACGCGCGGCCGAGGAGGCTCTGGTGCAGCGTGCCCACCATCACGCTTCTCTCCGACGCGCCGCAGAGCGCGACGTGGAGACGTACCTAAACGAAAAGCGCGCGGCTGAGCGAATTCGTCTAGAGCGAGGCGCTGTTGACCAGCACCTCGCACGGCAGGCCCAGCGTTTCCAACGGACATCCTCACGACTTGCCGAACGTCGTCGCGTCGCTTCAGCGCTAACATACGGTACCCACGACAGCCACGCGTGGCTGGCGGTGTCGAACACGTCGACAGCGCCATCGAGACAACCCGACTACGCGTGCAGCGTTCCAGGCAGAGGCGACCGTGGTGTCGTGGACGACCACGACGGCCTGGTGCACTCGCGCGTTGTCTCTCCACCGCGGTGCGTAGGTGGCGGAAACGAGCTCTCTCAATGGCTATTGTACCGTGACCTGGCCGCGCTTCACGAAGGTGCCGTGCCACAGAGTCCGCTCTGACTGTGCGCACGTCTCAGCACCTTTTGTCGAACAATTCTGTTTGCTTTGACAGCGTCCTCTTTCTTTTCCTTTCCCTTCTTATGCGTTTTTCTGACCCCCTTGCGTTTCCGTTCACTCACTGTCACCGCAGTGTGTGATGGCTCTTAGGCACGCAGGTGCAAGACTGCGATACGGCAAGGGGTCGGGGAGTGAGCACCGATGACGTCCCCCTGTCTCCTCTCTTCCCTTGTCAAGGGGAGACCCTGAGAACATCTACACGAACACACACACACACACACACACTCGTACACACAAACGCAGGCGGCACTGTGATGCGGCGCTCTATTGACGCCTCTCGCGCCTCTCAATGTTTCCTTTCGACCCTCTTCTTTTGGGTTCAATCCTCGAGTCCTCGTACACATGTTCTCCCCTTCCCTATCCTTTCCTTCTGCTTCTCGGGCTTCGACATCCCTCGCTGTCTCTCTCTCTCTCTTGTGTGTGTGTGTGTACCCCCTCGACACAAACACAACGACGCAATCAAGTATTTCTTTGGCGTTTCTGAGGTGTCGTCTGTCTGTTTTTTCGATTCTTCTTTTGCCACCTGTGCTCTTGTTGTTGTTGTTACTCACAGTGGCTTCATCCCCTGTCTCTCCTATCTTTTGTCTGCCTTCCAGTCTTTTACCTTTTCTTTGCGCTTACGCACTAACGCCCCCTCCCCCCCAATTCACAGTTTCTGTGCATCCTCCGCTTTCTGTCTTCCTTTTCGTACTTCTTACCCGTTTGCGCGAGCGTGGGAAGACCCACTTGAACACCAGCCCAAGGAGACCACCGCGGATAAACTGGTGTCCTCTGCCGCACTTCCCCTTACGTGTGCGCCTTATTCAGTCGTTGTGCTTCGCCCTCATTTGTCTAGGTCTTTGCTTTCTCTTCGTTCTGCTCGCGATCTGAGCGCAACGAACGCAGAGAGGAGAACAAAGGGTCACCACCTCGACACTCATCTATCGTCACTGGGCGTTCTCGTACCAATTGAATCAGCGAAAAAAAGAAAACATACAAACGGAAGGAAACAAGATCAAGTCAGGCGATCAGCGTAACGTCGCCACTCTTTTCTGAAAGGAGGAAGAACAGAGCGTCGCCGTCAAAGGAGAAAGGGAAATCAGAGGAAGCACAATCAGCGACTCGCTATGCGCTCGCGTCTCGAGTTGCGCCGCTCCATGGCACTCGCCGCAGTGAGCGTGGTCCTTGTTCTCCTTCTTAGTTCCGCGGCGACGGTCGCCATGGCCGGTTCGACCTCGCACTGCGGCAGCCCCACCGAATCCTACTGTATTGCAGGTGGTCGTGACTACCGAGGTGTGCTGAACACGACGTCTAGTGGCTTGACGTGCCAGGCGTGGTCCTCGCAGACGCCCTGGACACACACGGAGATGCATCCTGACATCGTAGCGGGAATTGGTGACCACAATTACTGCCGTTACATGGAGGCTCTGCAGACGGTCGGGTGCTACACCACCGACCCCATGGTCCAGGTCGATACGTGCGATATTGGCGATGTCTGTGACTGTCCCTATCCGGACAAAACGATCCTATTTGCCCCGCCAACGGGCTCGCTGCTTGTGGCAGATGGCTCGGCAAACTTTGTCACACTACAGTGCTTTCCGAAGCCGTGTGACTTGTACTACACCATCAATGGCGCCACTCCCGTCCTGGGCGACGCCATCCCTTATAACGGTCTTGGCATTATGCTGGCCAGCAGCACCATGGTCAAAGCGCTCGCCATTTTTGTGGACGGCACGCTCAACCGCTTCGCCACGTACGCGGTGGAGCCCCAATACACCCCTGACCCATCGATCAAGTTCGTACCATCTAGCGACGTGGTCTACAACGGGCCTGTGCTCGCCCACCTTGAGGGCCTGAACGCGCGCGACCAGGTGCTGGTCTTTATTGGCGACGCGCCTCCTATTGCGTATGCGCGGGGGGACTCGTTTTGGGTGTCAAATACCTCCGAGGTGACGGCGGTCATCAATGGCACGCGCACAGTCACCGCGACGTACGTCATCCAGAGCGCCGCGCCAACGTTTGCCGTCTACCCCACGTCGGGCTCATTCCTCGGCGGCGTTCGCGTGGTCATTTACGCCGAAGGTGCGCGTGAGTTGTACGCAGCCGTCAACGGCGCTGCAGAGGAGCGGCTGGCGAGCAGCACTCTTTTGCTTTCGCACGTGGGCCTCAATGTGGTGACTATCCGTGTCGTCTACCTAGGCGGGGTCGTCTCCCAGAGTGTGCACCGGTACGAAGTGCTCGAGGCGCTGCCCCCAACAATGAGCCCCGCGCATACGCAGTTTTCGCGCCCCGTCAACATCACCTGCGCCGACCCGCTCGCCAGGGCCCTCGCCATTGGCAACGCCGGAGGCGATGGTGATGACAGCAGCGCCGATGAGGACGCCACACCGGTTTACGAGCTCGCCCTCACAAGGCCGGGCACGTACACGCTCAACTGCACGTACATGGATAATATTTTCCAAACGCACAGCACGACGCGCGTGATCACTCTCACGGCACTGCCGCTACCAGCGCCAAGCCCCACGCCAGCGTGTGGGCTTGCCTTTCCCAACACGCCGCTCTTCCTGCAGGCACAAGTCGTCTCTGCTGCGGACGGCCTCACACAGGTGGAGACGACCTACACGCTCGACATCCGCCCGGATCCCAACGTCTCACGCGTGCCATTCGTGGAGCAGCTTGATCGGACACACTTCGCCTACGCGCTCGTCCCGATGGCCGACGTGGGTAGCGCGACAGTCAGCTTCCTGAGCGCCTCATCGGACGCGATGGAGGCGCCTAGTGCGGCGCTGATGTGTACCTACCCAATCCACAGCCTGGCCGACAGACAGACACCGTTGCACGTGGCGAGGCCTGTGTGTCCGACATTTGTCGACACCGCTGGTGGCGTTGTGCCTGCCGAGTGCGTGCGCGAGATTGGCTTCCAGCTGGCTTCCTGCCTTCACATGTACACCACAGATCTGCTCAGCGTGCATGTCTACGGACCCCTCCTCGCGATTCGCGTCACTCAGCTGCCTGCGGTGCTCGAGGCGGACATGTATCAACGCGTGCACGCGTGTTTGGTCGGGGCAAACGGCACGGCGGCTTCGGTCAACGTCACGGATGTGCAGGGCGAGCTTGAGCGCACCATTCAGCTCGCCACCGGATGGCGCTTGGTGGATGGCATTAGTGTGACTGTTGTCGATGGCAGCAGCAACCACTCCGCGACCACATCGCTGCAGCAAACCATCTCTGATGCGAGCTTCCTCGTCCGCGTCACCGGCATAAACGTCAGCCGCGGCAGCTACTACTTTGTCCGCGAGGCACACTCCTGCTTTGACCTAGGCGTTCCACCATCCTCCACACTTTTGGACGACGAGAACTACCAGCCCGAAAGCGACTACACATCGAGTGTCAGCACGCTCGGAGCGGCGCTGGCGGTCTTCTCTGTTGATGTGCCCGGCACGTACAAGCTGTGTGCGCGCTTCGGCTCCGCAGTGTACGAGGTGGAGTCTATCGCCCCATTAACAGTGACGCATCGCCCATGGCCGACGCTCGCACCGCTACGCGCAGACAGCTGCGGCGGTCTTGTCGACACGGCCTTCGCGAGCGCGCCGCTCTCTGTCGCCTTCGAAGCAGGTCCGGAGGCGTTGTCGCCGCTATTCAGCGACTACTGGTACAGCGTGGACGCCAGTGCCTCGTGGCAATCCAAGGCCCTCGGCAGCGCGATCTCTCTCTCGCCGGTGCAGAGCTTCGCGAGTCCTTCGCGGGTCGTGGTGGCCTCGCTCGGTGCGCAGACGGGCACGCACGCGGCGTGCGTCTTCTACGCACCAGCTGTGAACCCCGCGGTCAATCGCTCAGGTATCACGTACCGTTTTTACTCGAAGCCCGCCGCCATGCGCCATGTGGACTATGGTGCCACTGTCATCGCCGCCGCGAACACAACGCGTGACCTGGTGGTCATCTTGTCCGGCGACTTCCAAATAACAGAGCAGATCTCTTTATCGCTCGCGTCACCGATCTGGGCAGTCCCATTGACCGACAAGGTGAACATCAGTGAGGCGACTTGGGTTCCTCGCGGCGAGACGGCGTTGAGCACAAGTGCTGCGGTGAATATGTCCTTCGCCGTGCCGCACGAGGCCATTCGCGTCGAGACGAGCTTCAATGAGGATGTGTGGCGCGTCACCGTCATGCTCGACGGTCAGGCTGTGACGCTCAGTCCGTCGGACGTGGCGCTCTCTGATCTGGCTGCGGGCATGTCGGACAGCAGCCACTGCGCCAGCGGCTACCAGTACGCAGACAGGTGCGTGTGTGTAGGTGCGCAGAACAAGTCCGCCTACCTCTGTGGTAACGCTACCCCCGACACGCCCGATATCCCCGACACATCCACGGCGGAGCGGCTCATCATGCTCATCCTGTACCTCGTTATCATCGCCGCCATCATGGGCTACATCGGCTTCTCCATCGTCAAGGGTGAGCAGAACCACGTCGCCATCGAGGAGGCGGAGGATATTTTTATCGAAGATGCCGTCAGCGCACCCGCGGCACCACCACACCGTGCGTCGCCACCGTCGGACACCATGGCGAACAGAGACGCAGACCGCGGTGACACCGTCGCCCACAGCCGTCGCGGTGGCGATTCGGCCGAGCCAGCAGCTGTTGCCCCAGAAGATGACAGTGCCCGAGGTCGTAGCGCGCACAGTCGTGAGGACTCCAAAGCCGTAGAAGTGAATGCTTCTAACTGGTTTTAAAGGAAAACAAAACAAAACATATAAAAAAAAAGCAGTGCCTTTACGAGGTTCGAGGGGCTCGCAGTGGGGATAAATCAGTGCGCTTGTGTGAATGGCAGGGTAGACAACCAAGGGCAAGTAAGAAGGCACACCAACCCGTGGTCGCTTCCAAGGACACATGATCTTCAGATAAGAAGGGGGACCTCGGTAATGCGTGCTGCCTGGAGAGAACGCCCGTGAGCATGTCTGCCCAAAGCGGTCATGTACGCGTCGCTGCCGCGTTGACGCGCTCTTTTTTTTTTTTTTTGGTGTGTTTTTCTTGTGTGAGGGTAGTTGTACCTGTTGTTTATTGTGACAATTCTGCCAAATGCCGCGACGGTTATTTTTGCTGAGGCGTGTGCTCTCGTCATGTTTACCCTTTTCTATTTTTCTCTTTGTTTGCGCAGCGCTCATGGATGCACTATCGGCCGGCTCGATGACTGCACGCCTCTGTCTTTGTTGACTACTCGTGCCTCCTCTATCTCTCTCCCTGTTATTCCAAGTGAGATGAACAACAAACAGACAACAACGACAAGAAGCGTCTAATTCCAATGATGAACAAACACATGCGATTCATGACCGATGTGGGTACGCGATCGAACGAAAAGAGTTGGACAAGTGACTTGAAGAGGGCCTCCATGTACTTGAGTTCTACGGCATTCCGTGATGATGAGTGCGCCCATTGACGCCCAACGCACACGTACGCACCTGAAAAAGTGGCGATCGGGGAATTCGCCTAGGGCCGCCCCCCTCGCCCTGGGCGGCGGACTTCTTTCGCGCGTGATCTCTTGTCTGCGTTCTCCCACGACGCACGAAGATTCTTGCTGTCTTGTTTTTTTTTTGTGTGTTTTCATAAACCTCCCTCATCCTTCGACACGTGCGCTGTCGATCCTGATGTATCCTTCAAACTTATCTTTGGTTCTCTCCACCGTTCTGCACGCATTCTACAAGGACAGCGTTGTGGTGCCTTCTTGTTCTCTTCTTGGTGGGCTACCCCGCTCCGGACGTACACTTACACTCCCTCGTGACCCCTTCTTACACGTTTTCATATACTCACGTTCCATCCGTCTTTCTTCCGCACACGCTGTTTTGCGCGAACCGAACATGGCGACCGCGTTACGTAGACCAGAGGGCCTTTATTCTCTCGCAACAACGGGTGGGGACGAGCTTCGACTTCAGCGTCGCCGTCCCCCCGTCGATGTTCAAGGCTCTCTACCGCACGCCATTGGTGTACCGTCTCCGGCCCCTGAAGAGGCACTGGCAGCCTCTTTTTCCACCGTGGACGACACGGCGACGGCCTGGTCGCGTGCTGGAAGTAGCCCACCGTCCACACCGCGTGAGGATTCGTTTCCTGCAGCGAGACGAGCGTACTACCGACGAGGTGACATCCGCCCGCGCTACATGCGGATTGTCTTTGTGCTGCTGATCGTTGTTCTGTTCATTGGTACCTACCCCACTGATCGTGCACGAGAGCTAAAGGAAATCCAAGAGCTCTACGGGGCGCCGCGAAGTAACCGCACCACCCAGGGACCGCCTTCTACTAAGCCGTCCCACGCCACCGGTGTGGGTAAGGTCAAGGTTCGGACAGCCTCGCCGCATCGTCACCTTGGTGAGGAACGCCGTCACACCGCCGTCGTCGAGAATGGCGTTTAGACAGTGCCGAGGTGCAGTCCGCGTCTCTTTCCCCTCACAGTCCGTCACATAAGTGCGGCATGTGTCGGTGCCGCCTCGACTTCCCAATGCGGTATCGCATAGAGAACCTGTCTGGTGAATCTCCTATGTCTTATTTTCGCTGCCACACAATCGCCGCCTACGTGGACACAAACGGAGGCTCACGAGAACGAACTTCTCCGTGTTTATGCAGCGACCACAAGATCCACACATCCACACACATGTGCATGCACACACACACACACGCACACACGCAGAGAAAGACCACCGAGTGGCGCGCGCAAAGAGAAAGCACAAACTCGGAGGACGAGTGGGAGGGATGTGACGCAGAGAGGGAGAGAGGGCTCAAGACGTCAGGGAAGGACCGACATCTGACCCCCCTCCCCAAGGCTGCCGTCGTTCGTTCATAGCACACTTCACCACAACACGCGGTTACCGAGCATACTCGCATCCTATTTCTCGCACGCCTGCTTCTGTGTCCACGCACGCCAGCAGGCGGTCACGTTCTCGCCCCGCCTCTCTCCGTCCTTCCTCAACAGTGCTTTGGCCCCCTACCCTCTCCCCATGTCTCAACCGCACGGGCTCGCTCGCTCGCTCGCTATCTCTCTCTCGCGCACACACACACAGTGCTTCACTTGAAGCCTTGCACCAAATGGCCCCGCGTACGGAGGGAGCTACTCTACCTTCATCATCACCTCGTGGCGACCGCCGCTCACAGTACTATGCGTCACTCTCTGTGCTGTGGTGTGTCCGGCTCTCCGCGTGGCTGCTAGGTGCTTACCTCGTCCGGGTAGGCTTCAGCGTGGACTCACTCAAACTGTACATTGCGATGTCGGTGTTTCTGGCGATCGTCTTCAATGTGCTCCCCGATGGACAAGCCCCCACGGCTCCACCACCGGCGAAGGCTGCGGATTGTCCCACCCGACCTGGCGCGACACATCAGGATAAAACGGCTGCTTCACCCTCGCAGCGTACGCAGCCGTCGGAGGTGTGTGAGGCCGATGTGGGCTGCCATTCGGACGCTCCGACGCCGCGGACCCCTCCACTCTCGCTGGTGGAACGGGTGCGTTTAGGCAACATGATGCGCGTGTTGGGCACACCGGGCGCCATGCGCTGCGTCACAGACGCGTCTTTCCGCGCACTCATGTTAGAGAAGGGAGCCGAGCTGCCTCGCGATGACGCGTGTCCTTGCGGTAGCGGCGAGACCTTCCAACGCTGCTGCTACGCGGTACCGCAGACGCTGAAGGACTGGGCGAACAGTGTAGACTGAGAGACCCGTACGGCGCGTGACGGAGGTGTGCGTCGGGGTGTCTCTTGTCCTATTGCCCGCCCCGACGGACCAATTTCACCTCTTTTGTGGGAACCTGTTACCTTCGCATTTTGATTTCTTGCTCACCACTGCTTCTTGTGACGGCGGCTACGCGAGCCACCAAGATGGTAAACGTGAACACGTGCACCTATACAACCCGCCTACCACTCTCAAGATAAAAACATGGAAAGGCGACGAATAAGGCCGAGTGCACGCCTTCACAGAACCACCCGCACGTCTTGGAGAACATAACGACCATCGTCTTGTTCTGCGTGCGCGACGTGCCCACTTCCGACCTTAGTAGAGACACGCTTCGAGCATGCCCACTTTTGTTTTCTGTTCTTTACTTCTCTGATGCTGCGGTCTCGTCGCTGTTGAGTTTTCGAACACACCATCACCTCCCTCCCTCTCTCTCTGCTCCTTGACTTTCGCACGTTTTGTTTTTGTTTTTATTTTTGGACGCGGCGGCTGCAGTGCGGAAGAGACGCTATTGGATTCGACCCTCCCCTCCCCTTCCCAAGGAACACGCGTTGCGCATAGGTGCCGTGCGGGTATACACGTGAGAGGCCCCAACAAGGACGCGAGAGTAAAGCCCACACACACACACACACATGTTCGCCAAATCTTGGCTCCAACGCGCATCTCTGCAGAATCGACGTCGATGGGAGCAGCGAATAGCGTCTGTGCTGGCGGAGAACAAGGAGGAGGAGGTCGATGCGGTCGCTAACCGTTTCAACCGTATCTACAAGGAACGCCGATACACACCTGTGGAGGTGGCCTTTCCTCTGCGCGATCGCTCGCGATGGTCAGATGGTGAGGTAGCTGACCTGTCTTCGTCGACAGCCTCGCCCTCAGCGGCGCCGGCTGTGGCGCAACCAGCAGATCCCCACGTTCTGCATGCCACGTTTTTGGGCCCCCAGAACGCCGGCAAGACGTCTCTCATCAACGCCATTGCCCTCAGTCACGTTGGTGCCGTCAGCGCGCGGCATGGCACCACGCGCGAGTGGACCAAGGCTGTCGCAACAGTCCACAACACACAATTGTTGCTGCTGGACACACCGGGCATTGCACCGCTCACGAGTAAACGCCTGAAGAGGCAGCACGGTGCCGCCACGGCCCGTGCGTGGGACTCCGTTTTCGTCTCCGACCTGGTCGTCTTGACGCTCCCAGCGGGTCTTGGGTTTGTCGACAAGGAGTACAAGCGTATTGCGCGCGAAGCGGTTCAGCGGGCGGCCGCGCGGGAGCTGCCTGTCGTGCTCTGTGTGACGATGATGGACCGCGTTCAGACGCCGCGGCACCGTGAGCTGTACTTCTCCATGCGCACCGACTTTGAATCGATGGGGCTGCCTATTGCTATGGTTCATGAAGTGAGCGTGAAGGGCGGGTTTGGATTGGTGGAACTGAAGGACAGTCTCTGCCGCTACGCCACGCCTGGTCCGTGGGAGCACTTCCGCCGCGAAAGCACAGACCTCTCCCCAATCGACCGTGTGGCAGAGCTGTTGCGTCAGGCTTATATGGAGTTGCTGCCCCATGAAATCCCCCACAAGATGCGGCAGCGCATTATTGGATGGACCCGTAAAGACTCGGGAACGACGGAGGTTGTCGTGGAGGTGTTCTTTGACCGACCTGCGTACATGTTCACTTTTTATTCGAAACTCGAGGCCTTGTGCCTGCGCGCACAGTCCTTGACAGAAGAGGAGCTGAAGGCGCGCTACCGTTTCGTTTTTCAGGCCTTCATGACACCTAGCAGTATGACGAACCGTGCATAAGATGGCTTTTCTGGTTATCCTTCTCACAGACGCCAAGGGCCAGCACGGGGGCTACTTTGGCTCTCGTTCTTTCTCTCCGTTTTCATTATCACAGCGGCGACACACGCCTGTTCCCACACTCCCACACGTGCACATACGCACATGACTGTGTAACATACCATGAAACGACCCTTTAATACCACAGCAACAACACCAAGGGCTCTGTAGACAGGAAGAATGGAAGACGGCTGAGAGAGGTATCGACGGGGAGAGCGATCAAGAGAGCGTGCAGCTGAGAACGACTCGTGTGTTCGCCCCACGGCTGACTCTCGTTCCTCTTGTACGAACGTGCGACGTTGACGCATGTCTCCTCTCTCTCTCTCTCTGCGGGAGGGCATGACGCCCGCTATTGTCCGCACCGACACGACTGCTGTCACGGCGGCTCCTGGCACAAACATGTAGCAGATGATGGCCGCGATGCCCTTATTCACTTGATGACAACAAGATCCTTAGCGAAGCGCTTTTCGCACACTCCTCGTCTTCCTTTCTCTCTATCTCTTCTTCTTTTTCTATTTTTCTAATTTTTTTTTGTTCGAAGCGGAACACGTGCCTGAGCGGTTCGTGGACAAGTGCCTTTGTCTCATTCACTCCTGGGGGCAATCGTGTGCACGCCCACCGATCCACACACGCGCACAGTTTTGACCCTCTAGCGCATCTACGGTGCGAACAACATTTTCACACTTTTCCCTGTCATTTCTTTTTCTTTGATTGTGCGCGTGTTGTTTACTCTCACCCCACTGCCTTTCTCCGATTCGTTTTTGCTGTTACCTTGTTGGGTCGGTACTGCTCTCTCTCTTTTTCTCTTTAGTTTGCTTATTCAGACAACCATGTCCGGATGTGCACATCCTGCCGCAGCGCTCTACGTGGATAAACAGGGCGGCACGACCCACTGCACGCTCTGCGGTGACATTGTTGTGCATGACCAGTTTGAGCTGGACCCTGTCTTTGCGAAGGGTGCTGCCCCAGGCGGTGGCCGTGCGGTGCGTGGACACAAGAACGCGGGAGGCTCGATTCGCCCGCGGACGGGCGTTGTGAGCGGCGGCACATCGCACGCACGCCCCAACTTGGAGACTGCGCGTCGTGAAATGCAGCACATCGCGCGCGACCTGGAAATCAACGATGACATTGTGGAGGTCGCTCTTGGCATATACAAAATGGCCCTGGGCGTCAATGCGATCGCGGGGCATCGAAGCGCCATTCTCTGTGCTTGCTTGTACGCGGCCTGCCGCCGCGAGCACACACCACACATGATTTATGACTTTGTCGAGTGCCGTGGGGATAGCGCCAGTTCGATTTTGTCGAACCTCAAGGTCATTTGTGAGGCCACGCACACGGATGTACCCGTCGTGGACCCATCCTGCCTGGTGCAGCGCTTTGCTGAACAGCTGAATCTTGGTGAGCGAACGACCGACGTGATTGTGTGCGCGTTGAAGGTACTGCGTGTCATGCAGCAGGACTGGATCGCGTGCGGTCGGCGTCCCATGGGCGTGTGCGCAGCCGCTCTGCTTGTTGCGTGCTATGTGTTCAACATTCCGCGCACCCCTGATCAGGTCTGCGGTATGGTCCGACTGACAGCAAATACCATCTCTGTGCGCTTGGCGGAGTTCTCCAAGACACCAGCCGCCAACCTGACCAATATTGATGATTATCAACCAACGGGCATGACGCTTCCACCTGCGTTTGGCGCCAGCAGTATGCTCTCTACCGAGGAGGACCTAGGCGCGGCCATGCGCGAACTCTCCTCCGTGTACTACGAACTTGTGGCCGAAGCCAAAACGTCCGCCCCTGCCACACCAGAACGATGTGCCAAGTGGCGCCTGTTCATCCAACGACACTGCGAGCTGCAAGGCTTCGTGCCCTCTGAAGACAACCTGGATCTCACCGCGCTTTCCGCTGAAGCCCAGCTGCACATCCTCGGCCTCCCACACACTAAACCCATGTCGCGTGAGCGTGTGGAGCAAAGCATCAAAGACGAGGCAGAAAAGATTCTGGTCAAGCGCGAAGAGTCTGACATCGATACTGGCGCGCTAGGCAGGCTGAGGGGTGGGGACTCGACGCGTCCGACTCAACACCGTGTTGCTTTGGGCAGCAGCGGAGGTGGTGCGGCTGCCCCCCTGGACTATGACGACCCCGATCAGCTTCGCTCAATCACGGACCAGTATCGTCTTCTCCTCAGTGGGAACGACGAGGTCAAAGGCCTGCGGGATGATTTCGACCTCCAGGATTTGGATTCACTTGGCGGGACCGGCGGTGCCCCCGCCGCGCCACTTGGCAGCTATCCGTACGGACAACCCACGCAGAATCAGTTCTCACTCGAAGAGTCCGTTGACGGCGCTGTGGATGAGCAAAGCCGCGTCCACGGAAGCAGCAGCGGTACCGGTCACGCAGGCCGCCGTAGTCCAGCACCGCAGACGCCTGGTGAACTGAGTGCACGTGAGTACGAACGTCAGATTGCGCTGGAGGATCTGCTGCGCGACAAGGAGCGGCGTCATGCCCTCCCTTGGGAATTCCTCGTGCTCCAGGACGTGGACCTTGACGAGGCACAGGATCTGCTTCCTTACCTCGTGCTTGACAACGAAGAACGTCTACGCCGCTTCCGCCTCGGCGAGCAGCTTTACAAGGAAAACTGGAATCGTGGCAAAGCTAAAACGCAGGAGGAGATCGAACTGCTCGAAGAGTCGCGCCACAACAGAAAACGCCGTCGGCAGGTCATTACGCGAGCTACTAATGTGCCAAACGCACTGGAGCGGGCGCTGCGAGGGCGTGGGGCGGGTACGATTAGCGTGTCCAACATTGATGACCTCATGCCAGAGCTGAGCGCGTTAGATGGTGACGGTACAGCTGACGACATGAACATTGATTGGGAGTAGCAGACGTGCATGTCTCCGCGACGCACGTGAAGCACAACTAGCCATGCGCTGAAACGCAGTTTCCCTCACCATGCTCTCTCTCTCTCTCGGCATTCCGGTTTTACCTTGGGTTCCAGCGCTGCGTATCAACAGGTGCCGCACACCGTTTCCATAGAGTGCTTAGGGTATAACCACAACAGAGAACGAACAGTAAAAGTAGTACAGAGCACGCGAACGAAAATAAACCGCGATCAAACCGTGACACGAGCCGCTTTGTCGCATTCGCGTCGCTTCTCGACGGCCTCACTCTGCGGTTGACAGTATCGCGTGTCAGCTTGATCGCAGGATATGCTCATATTTGTATTTTCAAGCGCGTTCACTACAGAGCGGGCGATTGTCTGATTGCGCGCCCCCCCCATGTGAGCGCGACAGCGATTAGGCATTGAAACGCCTATCTGTGCCATCCCCGGCACCCATCCCTATCTACCGACATGACCTCGCCTCCTTTTTTCTCTTTTTTTTTTTTTCTGCTGTCTCGCGACCATCGCATAAACTGCACAAGCGTAAGAAATAGGAAGTCGCACACTTTTACACGTCATTTTGCTTGGTAGCAGATCTGACTGTGTCTTTTCTGATACGCCTCCCACCTCTCTCATCTCTCCTTCTTTCTTTTATTTTTTTCCGCTGTTTCACTGTCCTTCCGCTTTCGTATCGAGCTCGCCGCCCGAGAAGATGGAGGGGAAAAGCTGTTTTCGCACACGGTGGTCGCAGGAGCCATTTTACAGCGGAGGCAACATCGCCACCATCGCGATACCAGCGCCACCACTGCCCACCGCCCCAGTGTCTGCCGACAAGGATACCGTCGAGCCCACTCGCACGGCGGCGGATGGGGAGGGCGTCGCGCCTGTGTCTGAAGCCATCGTGAGCGCGTGCGGCGACACCGTCAATGTTGTGCGCGCGGCAACAGGCGAGGTACTCTGCAGCTACACCCTGCCTGTGGAGGACGTTATTCTCTGTCTGGACGCTGTCTCTGTGCTGTCTGCTGCACCATCGCTCCCACCGCTGGTGAAAAAGAAGGACGCACCCACCGCGTCCTCGAAGAAGAAGAAGTCAAAAAAGAGTGCCGTCAAGACTGAGGAAGACACGGATGTGAATGAGGAACCGGCTGAACACGACAGCGCGAATATGCCCGTGTCTGAGCTGACGGTTCCACTGGGGTGCTACGTCGCCGTCGGCACGCGCTCGCTCCAAATCTACGTCCTTTCGCTACGGCCCGTCCAGACGGCCGTCTCCGTCACCGAAGAGGTGGGCCGAACTGATGAGGCGCACGAGGTCCCGGCTGCCGAGGCTACCGCCGATGACACGGACGCGTCGCAGACGTCTCAGCCGCTAGTAGAACTCACGCTGATGCAAAGCTGGACTGCCGCGCAACAGGCCATTTCCGTGCTGTGCTTCTCTGCCGGTGGCCACTACCTCATTTCCGGTTCCACTGACGGCGCGATCAAAGCGTGGAATGTCTTCCATCACCACCTCACTCACAACTTCCGCTGCCCACAGAACAGTCTGGTGCAGTGTCTTTACCTGGATCCAACAGAGTCGTATCTGGTTGCCGGCTCCTTCGAGGGTCACGTGACCCTCTTCGACTTTGCTGAAAAAACACTCTTGGCGACGGCACGCCCGCACGTGCAGGCGGTGGAGGCCATCACCCTCAGCGTGGATGGCCTGCATCTCTTTTCCATCGCCCGCGACCGCCGCCTGTCGGTGCTGCGCGTGCAACGGAAGTCGTTGGACGAGGTACGCGCGGTCGTTGTCAAGGAACACCTATCCAGTGCCACCTTCGAAGGTCCCTCGCTGCTACACGTGGGCTCCCTCGATGGCATGGTCACCACCTACCGCGTCAGCGAGACGCAGCCCGTGCAGGTGGTGCGACGCCTTCCCAAGCCCCCAGGCGCGAGTGCCGAGGACCGCGAAGAGGAGGCACGTGTACAGTGCATTGTGGTTGCCGGCTCACCGAAGGGTATTCGCTCCCCGCACAGCGGCGTACACTGGCGCGAGGAGAGTCAAGATGTGGCCTCGTCTTTGGTGCACACAAGGGCAACGACCAAGGATGGCGGCGCGGCGCCGTGTCTTCTGCACGTGGCAGACGCTGGCTTTAACATCCACGCGCTATCTGCCGCCGCTCAGGACAACCACCACTATAGGGTGTCCTGCTCATTAATCGGTTTTCTGGATCAGGTTTTGGACATCAAGCTCTTCCCCGAGGGCACAGGCGGCGCGTTCGAGCGCGTGGTGGTGAACAATAGTAAAGACGTGCGCCTGTACGGCCGCGGCGGTAGCCTCTCGTCGTGCACGCTTCAGGGCCACACAGACATCGTCATGTGTGCGGCGATTAGCCGCGACGGCTCTCTTATTGCGACCGGTGCCAAAGACAACCAAGTGCGCTTTTGGTCGACTGCGACTGGTAAGGCTGTGGCCGTCGGGGCCGGTGGCCACACGGCGGAAATTACCGCGCTTGCCTTCAATTGCATGCAGACGGACACGTACACGCTGGTCTTCTCCATCTCTGCGGATGAGAACATGCGAATGTGGGACGTCGGCCAGAATGTCCTCGGTAAGCTCCAGGCGCACAAGCAACTGTGTGCGGATGCCACAGCCGCCACTCTCGCCTCGTCCACTTCGGCCAGTGCGTCGAGCGCCAGCCACGCAACAGCACCGATGCCCGCTCCGGTCACCTTTGAGCACCGTTCCGGTGTCAACGCCGCGCACACGGGCCCCGTCTTCGCACTCGCGGTGGCCCCCAATGATCAGTTCGTGGCCACCGGTGGCAAGGACAAGAGTGTGAATTTGTGGAACATCACCGGGAAGAAGATTTTCCGAGAGGCCTCGCTCAAAGGTCATCGCCGCGGTGTGTCGGCGGTGTGCTTCTCGCCTGTGGACCGTGTTCTGGCGTCCGCCTCTAACGATGGCACTGTGCGACTGTGGTCGCTTGTCTCGCTCTCGTGCATCAAGGCGCTGCAGGTGGATAGCACGGCGGTGCTCCAACTTAGCTTCTTCAACAAGGGCACCCAGATAGTGACTGGCAACGCGGAGGGTGTGCTGCGGGTCTGGGCGGTGAGCACGTCCGAATCTGTATGGTCCTCGGAACTGCACGCTGACAAGATCTGGGCCTTGTCCGTGCAGGAAAGGGGCGATGAGACACTCTTCTACTCTGGCTCTGCGGACGGTGTGCTCACGGTGGTGGAGGACTACACCGCTGAGGAGGTGCAGCGCGTGCGTGAGGAACGCACTGACGTGATTCTCAAGGAGCAGTCGCTTGCCAACGCCATTCGCAAAGGCGCGTTCGTCGAGGCCTTCAGGCTCGCTCTGCAGCTGAACCACCCACGTCACCTTCGCCAAGTCCTCGTCCGCTGGCTCGCGAAGAGCGCTACCGAGTGTGAGGATACCCTTCGTGGCGAGCTGCTTCCCCATCTCACCGAGGCCGAAATAACCCGGCTCCTTGAGTACACGCGCGAGTGGATGGCAAACAGCCGCCACGCTGTGGTCGCGAGTCTTGTGACGTACGCCTTCCTCGGGTGCTACCACTTCACGGATATTGCAAGGCTGCCATCTGCCGGCGCGCTCGTCGAGGCGCTTCTCGCCTACTCGGCCAAGCACGGTCAACGCCAGCACGACCTTCTCCGTCGAACGTACTACATTGACTTTATCACGCGTCGACTCGCGCCCAACACGTTGACGCGCCTACCACCCTTCGTTGATCCCAACGGGCAGCCTATGCGTGACGACACAAGTGACACGCCGGAAGTTGGAGGGGCGGCAACGGCCACGGAGCCGGTCTCAAAGAAGGCACGCGTAGAATCGCTCTGACAGGTATGATACAGGCGGAGGGCGAGATACGCACCCACGCGCACCCACACAGCCAGGGGCATGCACAAGACGGGTGTGTATGTAGGCAGTGGGAAGGGAGAGAGAGAGAGAGAGGGGGGGGGGAGGGTGATCAAAAGCAATATATACGTATATATGATAATCCGTTTAACGTCTGTTCCACTCTCCGTTTAAAGCCACGCTTCCCCAACTAAAAACACTGCTTTTTTTTTTTTTGGAGCAGAACCTCGCTCGGCTTTGTGCTTTCCCATACCTCATTTCCCACTTAATGACGACTAATCGATGCACACGCACGCACACGTAACAAGTTGCAAAAGCAAACAATTGACCAATCATCACAACTACACACGCACTCGCGTTTGGTGCTTAAACCTTGATCTCATTGTTCACGTCGTTCCCGTCGCCTCTCGTGTCTCTGGTGATAGCCGAGTCTGGCTGGCAAGCGACGGGCACTTCGCGTCTCTGCCATAACCCCGAGCTGCGCAGTCCCACACGGACGTGTGCGTCTGTACCCTTATTTTCTGCGTACGCGGGAGGGGGAATCCATAGACATCATGACTCTATGCTTCCTGGTGTGGTGTGGCGCCAGCGGGCTTGATTCCGCCACACTGCAATACGGCAGCGCAGGGGCATGCGTTCTGTACCTGAATATCTCTTGCTTCTGTTGCTGTCCCTTTGGCACCATCGTCACCGCATGTTTCTCCACCTTCTCTTTTTTTTTTCCGTTCCGTTCTTATCCGTGGCTTGTCCACCTGTTCAACAACTTGGCAACGTCTCATCTCGTTATCGCATGTACACAATCCCTCAAAGCGGACCGGCTAGCTTCTGCATCAACGTCACAGGTGTGACTATACACACGTTTCCCCCATTTTTTGTTGTTGTTTCCCCTTGTCTGTGTGTACATATTCCTCCCTCTTCTTCCCTTTTCCCAGTACTGGAGCGATATTAGTGTCCATGAACGGCGATGAAGCAATCCAAGTCCTGGCTACGCGCTGCCAGTCTTTAGAAGATATATTACGTCAGCAGGAACAAACCATTTCTGTTCTCCTCGGCCGCATTAGAGACCTAGAGCAATTTGTTGGCAACGAGGCGCGCAACAGAGATGCCAATCAGAACCAGATAAATCAGCTTCTCAGCGATCGCTCCACCGAAAACCTCGCGGAGCGAATTGGGCTCCTCCTCCAGAACCAGAGCGAGCGGCTGAGTGCCTTGCAGGCGGATGCTCAGGCTCAGCGCACAGCCCTTCAAGGTGTCGACAGCAAATTCGATGCCGCGTTCCACGGCTTAGAGAACAAGGTGCAAGGAGACCTGCGCGCGTTGCAGGAGCGGCTCGGCGCCAGTGAGAGCGCGACAGCGGAGGCTCTGCGCACCACGCAATCGAGCCTCCAGAGTCAGGCCGCTGCCGTGCAGCAGGTCGACGCCAAGTGCCGCGACGCGGTACACGGACTACAATCGATGGTTCGTGATACGATGGAAGCCTCCCGCGGTACCGTCGAGGCCCTTGAAGGCCGGACGCGTGACGCCCTGCGTGACTTGCACAGCACACTGAGCGGCGATCTGAAGGCCGCCTCCACGCAGTGGGAGAGCCTCGTTCACCAGGCCATACGCAACCAAAACGAGGCCATGCTCACGTTAGATCAACGCGTACGAGCCGAGGTGGCGGAACTCCACCAGCGCGAGCAAGCGGACTTCCAGATGGCACAGCAGCGTCTCGCAGCGGTTGAGGCTGGTGGGCGTGAGCTTGTGCAGGTGTCGCAGAGCGCGCTCGCAGCAGAGATTGCGGCTGTAGCCAAGCATAGCCAGGCCGTGGACACGCGGCAGCAAAGCGCGCATCAGGCACTCGTACAGGAGCTCTCCAAGCACGATCAACAAATGGAGACCATCGATATCAACTGGCGTGCGGGTGTGATGGATTTGAACCGCAAGGTAGACGCGGAGGTGGCCGGTGTACGCAGTCAGACCGCTGCTGGGGATCAAGTGCTGCAGGGGCAATTGGGTCAAATTCGCGATCAGCTCCGCACAATAGCAGAGAAGCTGAACGACGACCTCAACAATCTGGCCGGACGCGTCCAGGACAATTGTGTGGTGCCACTGGAGCGGCTGAAGGTGACAGTCGAGAAGCAGGACGCCACGGTGGTCCGCCTCATTGCGGATGGGGACAAGATGCGTGAGTTTCTGCGCGTCTTCTCCCAGGAGGTCGACCGCAACGCCAATCAGATCCGGCAGCTCATGGACTCAACGCTGCGCGCCGCGCACGCGGACCTTCTCGAGCGCATCAACGTCGTTTCTGCTTCAGTCGCACTCCGGCAAGACCCTGAAGCTGTCTACGCGCAGATCAATGACGCCTTGTCGAAAATTTGGTCCGACTCGAGCTCGTCATTCGCAACGCAGCGGGACGTCAATGATATCCAATCGCAGCTGAGCGCCCTCGAAAGTGCCATTCGCGTGGAAATTCACGTCTTAGCTGAGAAGGACAACGACCTGCACCGCCGCATCGATGAAGTGCAGGTGCCCCTTCGCCGCATCGTGCAGCAGCAGCAGCAGGCGCCGAGCAAGGGCAATGCGACGGCCGAAAGCGCGACGACGCGTGAAGTGAAGCAGTACGTGAACACCGCCGAGGCCGCGCAGAACGAGTGTTTTCGCATGGTCAATGAGGTGCGCCGCGCGCTCGAAGAGGTGCAGCAGACGCGCACTCTGGTGGAGACCATCGCACAAAGACCCGTGCCTCCCACGGTGACGACCACTAGCACTGACAAGGGCGGCGAGGAGGCACAGCCTGAGACGGCGCAGCTTGCCACCGCTGCGGCCGCGCACGCCCTGTCGATGGAGCGTCAGGAGCAGGCGACTGCCCGCGCGGAGGCGCTGCTCGCTGAGGTACAGCAGGTGCAGCAGAGCATCGTGGCTCACCAGGAGGACCTGGCGTCACTGATCCAGCACGAGCGCGCGCGCCAAGAGGTGGCGCGTCCTGAGGCTGAGCGCGTCTCATCTTCTCCACCTGCTCGCCGGGTCTCGGGCACACAACGAGGAAACACCTTTTTTATGCGTGACGCTACCCGGGATGAAGATCCTGACGAGGGTGGCCCCACGAATGCGGTCGATGCCCCGTCTCCAACGGCCTACGCGGGCCGCAACAGTGAGATGCTGTTGCCCACGCACCAGTTTGTACGAAAGGAGGAGTACGCGAACTTCAAGGATTTCACCAAGCAGGAGCTCGACACTCTGTGGGTGGAAGTGCTCAACCTGCGGCGCACGACCGGTGTGAGCCGTGACGAGCTCATGATGCACCTATCACAGAGCAAGAGCACTATTTTGAATGGCGTGTTCAGTTCAATGATGAAGCACGAGAAGGAGATGCTGGCCGTTCTCAGCTCCCTCAAGCTGCAGGTGGCGAAGTCGCTGAGTGACGGTGCGGTCAAGACAGACGTCAAGATCTTCCCACCTCACAACGGCACCATTGACATTGAGCAGCTCATTCGCGACGTGGACGCGCTCCCCGGACGATTGAGCAATCCGACCACCACCACCGCGACGACGGAACCGGCAGCCCCCAACGCGACGTACTTCTCATCGTCTCAACTGCAACAGCCGCCGAGGTACGTGTCGAGCTTACAACCGACGCCGACGCTCCCGTACAACAGCGATCTGCCCGCTCCGGTCTCCGCGCAGTCGCCCTCGCCGCGGTCGACCGTGATCGGCGTGCCAGTTTCGGAGGCTGAGGCAGCCTCCCCTGTCTATCCCAACGCCGCGCCTTCACACAGCATCGCCTCCAGTGCGCGCTCCTCAGAGCCGCTCCCCGCACATTATCTTCCACGTGTCGCACCGTACGTGTCGGGCACTGCTGTCGATCCCGTGCACACATGCGAGTCCTCGCTTTTGCCGACGGAGTCGGCACGGCCACCCGCGTCCTTCACTACTAGCCTTCGCTACAGCCAACCACCTGCGCAGGTGATTGGAAGCAACCCCCAACAGGGCGGAGTAGCGGCTGGCCCGAGAACAGATCCCGGCCTCGCTTCCGCACCCGCCTCGCCGTCGCCGTCACAAGGTGCATCGCTACTGCCCGTGCTGTACGCCCACGAGTCGGGCTCGCCCAAGCAGGGGAAAATACCCGAACTCAATCACGTCACGGCCTGGGATCCGCGTCAGAGCGGGCATGACTTCCACCCCGCACCTGTACCGACACTGACCGCAAAGCCGGGCAGCGCACCGGGGCCACGCAACGCCAAAGGCAGCGCCTTCCACCTCAACCCGCTGCAGGGCGTGCGTCCATTATTCGACGACTCTCCGGCGTACCCGCAAGAGCGCCCCATCCAAAGTGCGCCGCTGCGTCCTTTGAACCAACTGGCGCCGCTACCTAACCGACCGACCACTACCACCACGACGGCCCTTCCTGTTGACGACGCACCCCGCGCACAGCAGCGCCCCAGCGTGCCCGTCTCAGCTGCGCCGCCGACGTACCCGACACAGCCCCCGGTGGACCCGCAGCCGCAGATGCCGTTCAGCGTGGATGGCAGCGTGTGGGAGCAGGTGCCGTCCGAAGTGTCGGCACCGTTGGCGGGGACGCCGCAGAGTGCACCTCCCTCGCCTCTTCAGCAGCAAGAGCCACCTCAGTCCCGCGAAGAGCAGTCACGCAAGCGCTCGTCACGTCGTCGACACCCGCGCCTTCACCTCGAGGAGGACGGGGACGACGAAGACGAGTCGCCTTCGGATGGAAGCGGCGACGCGTATGACGATGTGAGCGGCAGTGGTGAGTCAATCGAAGAGCCCCGCAGCACACGCAGTGCACGACGAAAGGGTGCTCGAGGGAGCCGGAAGCCGCGGTCTCGCAGCGGGTCACGCACGAGTCAGCCGCCGTCGGCGCGCCGCCGCAAGCCCTCACCGTCCTATGAGCCGCCATCAGCCCGCCACGCCTCCCGCGCGCAGTCCGCGTCGCACACACCCTTAGATGATGTCGCGGATCCCCAGCGTGTGGACGCCGAGCCGGCCCTGACGGCGAAGCCGCGTCCATCTGGGTCCTCAAGCATTCGCGTGTATCCCTCCGGTGAGGGCGTCCGTCTCGGGAACTATACTCAGAGCGGACGCCCCGCAGGAGGCACGAGCGGTCACATCTATGCGCCGGGTAAGGATGCGAATCGCAGCGCGAACTTCAGCAGCATAGCGTATGGCGAGCTGTAAACACACACCCACGTCAACTCCTACACGTATGCGTGTATTCCGCCGGTCTCGCACTTTCGGTGACGCGGCTGAAGTTGTCGCGCACAGACAGGATAGGCCCGAACTTTTTCTTCCCTTCCTGCCTTCGGTGCGCAGGTCTAGATGCGCCATTCATGTACAAAATATGTTGAAGAGTCACGGTGGAATGACGTGTGGCGACAGGCCCCCCCCCCCTTCCCTCCGCTCGAAGAATGCTGCTGTCTGTACGTCTCCCTACATGGATTTCATGGGGGTGTCGTTCGAGCGTGTTGCTTCGTCTGCAAGCGGAGGCCTTCCAGTGAAGCAAATAGAACAAAAAACAAAATAGAATGCAAAATTCATAAGCGACCCCCAAAAAAGAACATTATTAAAAGGATAGGACAACACCATCTGCGGGGAAAAAAAACTACAACACTACTCGATGGCCATGAACCTTTGCTGGCAGTGCGGCATGTCCATTGCCTTTGTGCTCTACACCAGTGGTGCATTCACTGCTCATTGGGTTTTCACTCCCCTCCGTTGCTTTTCGTCTCTCACGACAGTGCCGACCGATGCTCTAGGCGCCGACGTCGAACAGTCCCGGTGCACCGGCACTCCTTCAGTCATCTGCGTTTCATCCCGACCCCGCTGATCCCCCCCCCCCGCGCCTGGTCACTCCCCGCGGCGCTCTCGCCTTCACTTCTTTTTGCCTACCCCTCTTCCTCCCCCCCACCTCCGCCTCCTCTTGCTATGATCCCCGACTGACTGCCCGTAGCTATTCTGTAACACAAACACAAACACACACACACATACGCACACACACACACTCAAGAGGGCTCCCCAATGGCGCGCGGCAAGAAATCCAAGGCGCAGAAGCACCACAGTGAGAGTGAGAAAGATGAAGATGAAGCTCCAGTCGCTGAGGCCGCCGTGCAGGAGCAGGAGCCGCCGGCGACGGCAGCCGTTAGTACGCACGACGATGACGCCAAGTCTGACAGTGGCTCGGATAGCGGCAGCGACAAAAACACCGGACTTTCGAAGGCGGAGCTCAAAAAGAAGAAGGAGGATATGCGCGCCGCGAAGGCCAAAAAAAATTTGAAGAAAAAAAAGGTCAAGGACCGCACTGCGAAGCCGGCTGGTGCGAAGCCTGAGAGCGATGACAAGGACGACGCCAAGGGCTCGGCGAGTGCGCATCCGGGCCCCGATGGTGGCGGCAACAGCGACGGCGATGAGGCTGTTGTTGTGACGCGCCAGGAGCCCGTGCAGGTGCTCTACTGCCCGATTTGTACATTTCCTGCCGAAATGTGCGAGTTCAGCGGTATGATGGAGAAGTGTCGTCCGTGGCTTCAGGAGCACGCCGCGGACCTTGCTGACGCCGAGGAACGCGGTCGCAAGCGGCGCATTCTCACGGACAAGGAGCGACTCGAGGCGATGGTAGAAGGCCGTGGTATCAAGAAGGCCATTGAGCGCGTGGTGGTGATAGAGCTTGAACAGCGCACGGGCAAACGCATGATCACATCCGTCTTCGGTATGGATCTTTTCGGATTCAACCTGAAGGACTTGTCCAAGGAGTGGCGCAAGACCTTTTGTTGTGGTGCCGGCGTGCGGGCACCAGGGGAGGGAAAGCACCAAGAGTCCGTTGACATTCAGGGCAACGTGGTTGACCAACTAGCGGAGCTGATTGTGAAGAAGTACAAGATCCCGAAAGACTCCATCTACACGTTGACGAATAAGAAGAAAGTTCCGTACTTCTAAGCCTGCCAGGGCAATGGGATCGGTGTGGAGGGCTAGATCGTGCCGGGCCGTATTGGTGCACCGCGAAGTGAGAAGGTGACCACCCAACTTCGAGGCTACTGACTGCTTGTTGCTGTCGAAGCGTACCAGCCACTTCTTCAGTCAGCCTCTGCGCCGCTGCGCGTTGTCCTGTTACAACCGCACAGATAAGGCGTTATGAAAACGAGCACCCAAAGGGGAGGCGAGGCCAAGTCGTCAAGCAGCAGAGAGGTCGTGTGGAGTAGAAAAAAAACGTAAATGACAATGATCTCCTGGCCACGTGCAGCCCTCCTCTCGTTTGGGGAGCTGAAAAGTAAACCCTTAAAATAATAATATAAAAAAAAAAAGAGACGCAAATGCGTCACACACACATGCGAAAGCACGTACACGCTGCCGACGGTGAGTGCACCATCGCTTAGCGAGTATCGTACATGAGAACGCGTTCGAGGTCATTGTGGTGTATGCCTCTTTCTGAGGTTGGCTAGCCGCGTTCATCAACCGTTGAAAGGGAAGCTTGTTCTTTTTTTTCTTTTCTTCTCTTCTCAGTCGCGGCAATTGTGCACTTCATGGGGACGCGCGAGGCGATGGGCAGCCAGCGCGCTTTTCCCCCTCACCCTGTCGCTTCTCTTCTTTGATGCTTATGGACACCTTCTCTCATCACGCGCCGCTTCATTTTCTCCGGTCCTTCTCTGTCGTCTTTGCCAGCTCAATGCCCAAGGGGCGCATCACACACCTCTCCGATTGTCACGGTGCTTACACATACACACACCTCCCTTCTTTTTCACAGTCACTTACGCGACACCGATTCTTCCGTGCTATAGCAACTTCCCTCTTTCTTCGTTCATTGCCTGCACACCTTCTTGTCAGGCAGTTCTCTTGTTGTGCGTTCTCTCTCACCAACGTTCGTTATGCTGCGCGTTTCCCCATTCAACAGAAACGCCTCGGACCGTCTGATCACGTTTCTCTTTCAGAAGTTCGTGCAGGAGGGCGCGAAAACGCAATGGATGGCAAGTGCCGCCCGCCGCGCAGCCCGCGCTCGACGCGATGTCACCGGCGAAAAGGCAGGGCTCTGGCTTGGTGCTGCTGTTAAGGAAATTTCTGACGACGTGCGCTACGCTCTTGGAGTGGCACCATCACCATCACCACCACAAACATCAAACAGGGAGGGCGACGGAGAAGCGAGCCGGGGCCCGCGCAAGAGCCACTCCCACTCAAGCGATCACCGTGGAGACAAGCGATGATGCTGCTGTCAAGCGCCTGCTCTCTTCTCCGCTCGAATACATCAGTCGGGTTACCCCCACCCCTCACTTTACCTCCATTTTTCACACACCCACACAAACACACACGTTATGCACCCAGACAAGCTGGTTGGACACGCTTGTACTTCAATGAATCTTTTCTTTATTTTTGTTCTTTGCACTTCGACTTGGAGATCTGTGAAAAACGAACAGTACGTCAAGCTCTCGACGGCGCACGTGTCACCGCTGTCTTTCTCTTCCTACCGGTGAAAAGAAGCTCCGTGTCTGTCCTCCGTACGCTTCAGACGCGCCACGTCCTGCCTACTCACTTCCCTCCACTGCAAAGGTCAGCACTGACCTTGTGCTGCGGGCCACCCTCCTTTCTCAACTGGATCTCTCACCTTTCCTGGTCCTGTTCTACGACCCGGTCTCCCCGGCACACGCACGCACTTCTCGCCTCTCTTTCACTGCGACGTTTTACCGCCCCTTTATCCCTTCGCACAGCTTCCTTTGCTTTTCTTTTTTTTTTCTTTCTGAGCCGACAGGTGTTGTTGATCAAGTGGCGCGAGCACACCAACGGTGAACCATCGCATCAGAGCTACTCTCCCCTCCACTCTTAGTGACTGTGTTCACAACATGGCCGCCGCCGGTCACAACTACGTCGCGGCCGCGCAGTCGGCGGAATCAGCCAAGGCTGTGGCTGATGAAGTAAAACGGGCACTGGCAGACCCCACCCTATTCTTCTACGGTGCACTGTTCTCGTTGACCACGACGCAGAAGTACCTGGGCGAGTCGACCGTCGCCGACGAGAACGATCTGTTTCAACTGCTAGATATTATGGCACACGGTACCGTGAAAGACTTGACGCGCAGTGGGCTCGCCACGTCGCCTGTTGGGCCACTCCTGACGCCCAACCTGGTGGACCGACTTCGCGAACTATCCGTCCTCTCATTCTGTGCGTCTGCGCATGGGGCGGAAGCGACTCTCTTCTACGACCCACTGATCGCCTTCCTGGAGCTGCCGGATGATGAGGCCCTGGAGAGAGTTCTGCGCAGTGCGATCTCCCACAGACTCCTCAAGGCGCGCCTCGACTCGCAGCGACGTTGTGTGTATGTGGAGGACTTCACTGCCCGATGCGTGCGTGCGAAGGATGTCACCGCACTAAAACTCGCGTTGAAAGATTGGCTGCGCGTCATCGACGGGCAGCTCGACAATTTGGAGGAGGCGGCTGCGCTGTGCCATGCGCGTCACACGTAACCCAACGGACAAACCTATTGACACTTCCTCCTCGCTGTTCAGCGTTCATTCTCCTGTTTGTCCCTCCGTTCGAACAGGTAGGTAGGCACCTCACCCTTGTTGAGTCGTGCGATTGAACTCGCCTGTCAAGTGTCGAAGCGGACGCTGACCACCGATGGAAGCCGTTCTGTGCGCGCGGTTGTCACCTTACTGATGTGCTCCATCACTTATTGTTGTTTTTTTTTGTTCCTGTGTGCGTGTCTGTGTGTTTCCTCCATCTTGACTCACGGCTTCCGCCATGCACATTTGCGTACAAAAGTACTCACCGCGTGTCTGATCTCAAAAAGAGGTCCTCGCTAATCACCGGTGCCCTTACTCCGCTGACACGCCACGGCGCACATTTCCATCTCCATGGCACCTAGTGGTATCCTTGCATCATCCGCTACTTACTGCGGATCTCTACTCCTTCTATTGTATCTTTCTTCTCTTTTTACCCTCTCTTTGTCTGTTAAACCGCAAAAACAAAAACGCGCGACCCGGTGTACCCAGCTGTGAAGTCCACCTCGTGAACACGCACACACTACGACAAAGAATACAGCAGCACGAACAAACGAAGTCGCGCGAAGAAAAAAGCACGAACGGAGGATCGATCATGATACCTGGTGCGGTGCCAGCTGAACATCTGGTGAAACGTGAGGGTGAGACACGCGTGCGTGGCACAATTGTCACGCCCACCGAAGGCGTTTTGCCGCAGCGAGATGACGTTGCCGTGACGGCACCAGCCGTTCGGGAGACAGACGACGCGGACTATCGCAGCGATCATGTCGTGCTACCTCACACTGTACCCGAACTGATTCGGGCGTACGAGATGACCTACAAGAGCCATCAAAGCCTGCAGCACCTGCTAGCTCAGGCAACGGCGAGTGACTCTCCAAGCACGGCTACCCCCAGCATGCAGGGCTCTGCGACGCCAACAGCGACGAGCGGCACGGCGGTTTCTGCTGCGGCAGGCGGCTCTACGACACCAGGGCCAACAACGTCTGCATCGGGCGTCGTGAAGGGGCGTGTGCTGTGTGGCACGGTGCCTGCGAAAGAGAATGCGGCCAAGGTGCGTCTAGCGGTCCCAAGTGAGCAGTGGAAACGCCTTGCCCGCGAGGTCGTCGAGAACAGCACTCTGCAAGCCAAGAATGAAGTGGTTCAGCTCACAAGCCGCGTTCACGCGCTTCAGGCGGAGAACGATGCGCTGCGCAAGGCGGCTGCTGTGACGGGGACCACCAGCAGTGCGGCTGGAGCGGCTGGGAACGCGGAGGACACCGCCCCGTCAGAGTTGAGGTCGGCACTAGATGAGTTGCAGAGGCGGAGACAGCGCGAAGAGGCACTCTGCTACGAACGCGCTCAGCTGCGGACCGAGCTCGCAGAAAGCAACAAGCAGCGCGCTTTACTCGAAGAAGTAACGAAACAACTAGAGGGTCAGATTCAGCGTCTTTTGAGCAACTCCGTCGCACTCATGGGCGGTTATCCTGACACCAAGCCGCGCACTCCACCCGCTTCGACGGACGCCTCCCACATGACGACAACGACCACCGCCACGCCGCAAAAGACAATCACCACGGGCGCGACAAGCAGCAGTGACGCACCAGTCACACCAGCACACGCGAGCGGTGGCGACACGACCGGCGCGTCAGCCGCACCGGCTGCCACTGCCTCCGCACCAAGTCAAGTAGCAAGCCCCAGTCGCACAGCCGGGCAGGTGGCGGCTCTGGAAAAGCAAATTGACCACCTTCGCAGGACGGTCGACAAGCTCCAGGCGAGTGTCGAGGCTGGTGAGCAGCGACGCACCAAATTGGAGGCGGCACTCCGCAAGAGCCGCGCAGAGCACGCAGAAGCCAAAGAGAACTTGCTGCAGTACCGCCGACAGGTCAACGAGAGTGAGATCACGGCGGAAACCGATGCCACAGAGAAGGACAGCGAGGCGCGCGCACGTGCGATGGAGAAGGAGTGCATTCGCTTGCGCACGGCCTTTGCGGAGCGAAAGGAGCACTTCGCTGCTGAGCTCGCCGCCTCGTCTGAGGTGTGCGCTCAACTCAAACAGGAGCTCGTCGTGTACAGCCGCGTCGTGCCTCGGCTTTTGCGGCAGTTAGCGAAGCTACAGATTGAGTGTGTCGTACACACCCAACGAGCGCACAGCACGGAGCGAAGGCACGAGCCAAGCGGTGTCGAAGGCATGGCAACGCGCAAGACATCCACAGCGGCGCCGGAAGAAACAGTCCATGCTGCAACGCGCGGGGAGCCCACAGCTGCACCGGATGCTAACACGGCAAGCACTGCCGAGGCGAGTGCTCCTGCCTTGACCAATGGTGAGGCGAGCGCGACGCTGCGCACTCTCAGCGACGATCAGCAGTCCCTCTTGAAAGACATCAAGAGTACCTACGAGCGTCGTCTGGAATCACTTCAGGCGCACATGCGTGCCGAAACGAAACACTTGCGATCGCTGAACAAGGAGCTGCGCGCTGCCCTGGCGACGTCCCAGGAAGAAGCGCGCGTCGCAGCCCGTCAACTCGATCGGCTGCGGAATGCGGATGCCACCACTGATCGTGCACGCCATTCGACTCCAAATCTCTTGACTGTGGAGTTCGCACCCACCATAGTGTCGCCGGATCGGAGCGGCACACTCTTTTCACGTACGCAGAGCTTCGACATGTCACCGCTGCCATCTGCGCGTGTCCTGGAGCGGGGCACCGGCGCCTCACGCGCGCTCTCCGAGGCGGAGACGCGATACGACCCGGAGAACATGTCCACTTGGGAGGCCGTGCAGATCGAGAATGAAGCTCTCCTCGCGCGTCTGTCTGTCATGCAAGAGGAGAAATGGCGTCTGAGCACGCAGGTGGAGGACCTGCGTAGTCGATGTGCTGCCCTCGAGGACGCCCGTCAACAGCACCACACTTGGCGAGCAGACCAACTCCTGGCCGCGTTCCGGGCTCAAGGCACCGCTGGCCAGCGCAACGGAAATGACGCGCGCCTTCGCTCACTTCAAGCACTCCTTCAGGACACCTTGCAGGAGAACATGGCTCTGGAGGATGAACTCACCAAACTGAGAAGCCGCTTTGGCCGCGCCGCAGCATGAGTGCTGTTATCCTCCTCACCACTGCTTCTCCTACATCCTCTTCCCGCGTGCACCTATCGAAGACCTACACACACGCGCGGAGACGCGGACGGCAAGAGCGATCGGCCGGGCGTCCAAGCGGCTAGACCCGCATGGAGAGCGAGACGCCTGGTGAGGGGAGACGCACCTAGCACATGCTGCAGAATAGCGGAAGTTGACGCACCATGTCATGCTCGCATTGATATGTGTGCTTTCAGATGCCTTGCTCTCTCTCTCAGCGTCCTCTTTTGTTGGTATTTTTTATTTCTTCTGCCCTTTTCCCGTGTGCGGCCTGTCGCACGCAGTATCGGTTATGCATTGATGCACAGCTCTTTCCGTCCCCCTCTCCACGTCTGCATGGGGCTGATAGTGGTGACCCGTGTGCTCTCAAAAGCCGAAAAAAAAAAGTGAAGGACCCACCCAATTTAACAGACCCACACGCTGCGAATCCATGAAAACACATAGCTTTACTTTTTCCCCAGGGAGAGGAGTAGATGCCGTGCTTGTCGCTTGCAGCGTTCGCTGCCCCGCCTTCGCAGATCACACCCTGCATATGACGGTACTGATGGTCGGGTCCTCGCACGCGAAATACGCGCATGTCCCCACTCACAGGTGTCTATACGCATGCGTGCTCAATGATTTTTTTTGTGTGCCATCTCTATCGAACTCCCTCTTGTGTCTGTACCCTGTCTTGTTCGCCTTTGACTCGCACGTCGCCACTCTCGTGTACCCGCATGCTGACACAGTGCTCACGCATACCCGCTTTTTTTTTTTTCGATTCTCTCGTCGCGCCGAAAGCGGCAAGACTAGTGCGCACACTACATATTCCCCAACCAGTCTTCAACGAGAACGACTTCCGACCGGCACAGTGCTCATTGACTACTGACGTTTGCTGAAGATGACGTCCAGTGTCGACGACATGATGAAAAAGGCTGTGACGTCGTCAAAGAGCTTTTTTCAAGACGCACACGCTGTTGTGGGTGTCAAGGATCGCAAGGACGCGGTCCGTGCGAAGCGCAAGGAGGAGAAAGGCACGCTTTCGCAGTGGTACGGTATCAAGAAAAGCGTGCTTTCGGCGGACGAAAAGCAAGAGCTGGAGCTACTCAAGTACAGAAACTTTGTGAACCCTGAGCGCCGACACCAGGCTCCCACAAAGACTGGCGGTGCCAGCAGTGAGTTTGTCGAATTCGGGTTCTTTGCTGACGTCGGAAAAAACAAGCGCCGTCGCTACAAGTCGTTCGCCGATGAGTGGGTGGAGGAGAACCCTGAATTCGACGAAATCGTCTCCAAGCGCATGAAGCGTAACATCAAGGCGAATAAGAAAGCCAAGGCGGTCGCTGTAAAGCGCGTGGCAGCGGAGAAGGCCAGAAATGCGGCGCGTCACACGTCCAAGCGCAAGTCCAAGCATGACGACGGCTTTTAGCCGCGAGGTGGGATGCACCCGCGTATCCTTTTATGGCCAGCACCTGCTCTTCTCGTTCTTCCCACCGTCAGTAGACCATACACGGAGTCATTCTCTAGTTTCTGTGTGCGTCTGTGCGTTTCAAGCGCCTTCGCATGCCGTTATATGTTGCCGGTGCCGTCCTGATCGTGGACGAATGCAGGTTTAATACGACGAGTAACTGTTCTCAATTTATCCTTCCTTTCAATAGCGATGAAGCCACACCACACGGAGTGCTCAACGCGGATGATTCGCGTGCGCCGTCTTCCGCGTGTTGCTTTGATCGGTGGTGGAACCATGGCGACTCGGAACAAGACACTTTGGTGCGCACCAGAAGGTGTATGTGCCCCATGTACACCCGTTACGGCTCACTGCCGTTTCTCGTAGTCCCCCCCCCTCCGTCCCCCATTTCCGCAGCATTTGTCAAGCAATTTGTGAAGATGAGTCCTCGATCGATTTCGTCGCAGGCAGATCGCTGGTGATGCAAACCCTGACTATCATGTTCAATCGCTTCTGTTTCATTCGCCTTCTCCATCACCACATCCTCTTGACCTTCACACCACCAAAGAAAGCGCCCATTTTCGACTCTGCTCAGTGGCGACCACGGCACCGTCCCTACTCTGCTGGTGAGGTACCACTTGAGCTTACCATCCGCGCCTGTGTTTCCGCTGCGCGCCATCGATGTCTCGTGCTAATGTGTTCGGGCCCAACTCACTCTACTCGTTTACCAAATTCGGAGCACTGCAGCGTAAAAATGGGCCTGTCGTCAGCAAGCGCATGAAGGATGCGTTTCGACTTGAGAATCAGAGGCATATGCGCACCGACGCGGATCGAGAGCGGCGCTATCGCCTCTGCACCCGTTGCGGCATCACGACCGTCACCGTGAATTTTGATCAGGTGCCCTCTGCGCGTATCGGCTTGTGGGGACGTTGTACTGATGATAAGGACTACACACACCACCGGTTCACTGAACTGTCCCAGCGCGAGTACCAGCTGGCACGGGAGTGGCCGCCTGAGAAACGTTTAGCGTGGTGGCGGTACGAGCGGTCAATACAGTAGTTTTCTCGAAGTGGTGTACCCTCTGCTGTACCACTGTGCCGACCGCGTGTGCGTACAGCGTCCATGACGTTTCACGTGTACCGCTGTCGTTTCTTCTCACATTCACCGAAAATACAGACACACAAAAACACACGGACGTGCTTGGCCGAGACGATAGTGCGGCTGCGTTCGTGGCAACACACAGTGGCCAGATGCGTACCGAATAAACGAACCGAGCATCAACATCCCTCGACACGCGCTGTGGGTGCCTGATGGCACCACTAGTAGACAGCACAGCTCGTCATGCGCAACACTGTGGCTGCGGGCGTACAACCGCCACCGGGAGTAGCCGTTCCAAACATCTCTTCACACAACCAACAACATCATCTTCACGTTCGCTTTTCTCACAACCTCTTTGTACATCTGCGCCGAATTTCCACACATCGCTGACGTGTGATCACCGTTTCCTACCAGCAAGAGAACGAATACGTACCTACTTTTTTTTTTTACAATCAACCCCGTGAAAATCACACGAGAGTCGCATCTCACTCTCAGAGAAGTCAGAAGCTGAAAACCGCACATTTCCACTCAAAACGAAAGGCTTTCTCTTAACCACCCGTGCACCACTGCTCCCTTTCTCTCACCTCCCGGACCACGATGTCCCTGATGAAGAGTGTGACTGTGGCGCTGATTGCCGTGCTGGCAGTCCTCGCATGCGTGGCCGTCGCAAAGGATGGCGTACCGTACGAACCCGTCTTCCACGTTCGCCCCCCGAAGAACTGGATCAACGACCCGAACGGCCCGTACCGTGACCACGTGACCGGCCGCGTGCACCTGTACATGCAGTACAACCCGTACGGCGCGCTGTGGGGAAACATGAGCTGGTACCACGTGACGAGCGACGACTACGTGCACTGGTATCGCGAGGAGGAGCTGGCGATGGTCAACGACAAGTGGTATGACGCCTGGGGCGTGTACAGCGGCACGATGGCGAACAACAACTACAGTGAGCCCGTCGCTGTGTACACGTGTGTCGAGGTGGAGAACATCCAGCGCCAGTGCATTGCGAACCCCAGCAAGGAGGACCTGAACGGCAAGCGCACGTTCAACACGCTGCACAAGAGCCCGCTGAACGTTGTCATGTCCGAGGAGGACATCCCGAACCTGGTGAAGCTGGAGAACTTCCGCGACCCGACGGCGTGGTGGGAGGACCCCGCGCACCCCGGCAACTGGCTGATCGCCTTCGTGGCCCGCATCAACGACGACGAGGGCGACAACGCGCACGTGATTGTCTTCACCACGGACGACCCGACCTTCCAGAGCAACTACAAGTTCTCGCACAGCATATACGTGTACAAGTACGACCTGGACCACATGTTCGAGTGCCCCGACTTCTTTGTGCTGTCTGACCCCATCAACATCGGCAACAGCGCCGCTGAGCACTTCCTCAAGGTGTCGACGATGCCGTCCCACCGCGACTACATCGTGTACGGCAGCTACGAGATGAACCCCGCGACGAACCAGTACGACTTCGTGGAGGACGCCGACCGCAGCTTCACGTTCATCGACTACGGTCCGCTGTACGCGTCCAAGACCTTCTGGGACCCCATCCAGAATAAGCGCTTCCTGTGGGGCTGGACCAACGAGGACCTCAGCAATGACCAGATCCTCGCCCAGGGCTGGTCTGGCGTGCAGAACGTGCTGCGCGGTCTCGAGTACGACTCTGCTGAGAAGAAGCTCAAGTCCTTCCCGATTGACGAGTTGAAGGGCCTGCGCGGCGAGAAGGTGCTGTGGAAGACGAACCTGTCCGTGACGAGCGCGCCGACGACGGTGCTAAGCAACAACAACACCCTGTACCACGACATTGTCGTGAAGTTCACCGTGAGCGACCCGTCCGTGTTCTCGCCGACTGCGACGTACACGGCTGCGAACGCGCCGGAGATCGGCGTTATGCTGCGCGCGACGGACAACCTGAGCGAGTACGTGAAGGTCGGTCTGACGATGCCCGTTGGCGGCCCGACGGCGACGGCTGGCCAGGCTGAAGTTGAGGGCTACCCGCCGATCAAGGACTTTGTCGGCCCCACTGCGGCGAACTGCAGCGCTGAGTGCGACAAGCTGCGCCTGTGCGAGTCGTGGACGTACTACGCGAGCACGACCAACTGCAAGCTGTACTGGCTGACGAACGAGCGCGCCGCGAGCGCCAACGCGACGAGCGGCACTGTGCGCGAGCCTCTGCTTGTGATGCAGCGCGCCAACTCCGGCACGATCGGTGGCACGTACACGCTGAGTGGCCGCGCCCCGTTCACGGCTGCCGCGGGCAACGCGTTCGAGCTGCGCATCCTTGTCGATGACAGCGTGATCGAGGCGTTCAAGGACGGCGGTCTTGAGACCCTGACCGGCCGCGTGTACATCAATGACGGCCTGGAACACACTGGCATCGCGCTCTACGCCAACAACCTTGGCGCCGTGACCGTGACGGCTGACATCCAGGTGTTCACGATGTCGTCCATGTGGGCCGAGCACCCGACGACGGCCGTGCGTGACTTCACCGACTCGCTCTACACGCTACTGTCCAAGCTGATCGACGCGTAAGCGTGCGCTGAGTGGTCGCTGGCTGCGTGCCTCTGTGTGTGCGTGTGTGTTCGCCACACCCGCATCGCAGCACCGCCCGCGCCTCACCACCTCCCCTCCCCCTAATTCGCGGGCCGCATGCGGTTTCCCATGCGCGCCGCGCAATCAAAAGTAAGTCGAACGGAATCCCTACCGTCTGTGTCGCATTATCCGGCCGCTCCGCTCTTGTGGAACAGCCGTGAAGTGGCCACACGTCGGTAGGCTCTGATTGACACACAGCTGAGCTTCCGACAGATAACCAGGCGGCAGAACGTCAGTGCTTTTTGTCCGCAGCTGTGTCATTGTCGCCGAGTCGGTGCGTTGTGTGGAGGCAAGCGTGTCCGACGCTTCTCCTAGGCCTTGTGGCGAATCGTCACACTCGCGTACTCCGTCTATACGAGGAGGCTGCGGAGAGCCTTTCGGTGGCAGATTTTTTTCTCGAAAAACGAATCCTGGGACATCTGCGTCCCGAACCACGACGCACACTGACCCCTCAAAAAGTCTCTGACAGCGTAGGTTCATTTTATTATGATTTTTGTTCCTTTTAAACCTCTACGTTTCGCTTCTTCCTTTTTTTTTTTCCTTTCAAGGCCGGTGCCAGTGTCGTGACTGCACCACAAAGAGCTCGAGTCTCCCTCGATCGTATTCACCCGCGCACGACTACATTTTTCTACCCGGACGTGAGGAAGTCGAGAGCACGGCACGAGAGGTCCCCTTCTCGGCGGCTCGTTTGTGTTGATCAGCACATTGCAACACCGACGTTGGCGCTGACTCTCTCGCCCAGGGCTGCAGACAAGACGCTGTGCATCGTCAGAGCAGCCACCTTCCCAAAAACGAACATGGAATTTTTTGTTTTGTTTTCTTCCTCGTTTCTATCCGCGCGGACAGATCATCTTGACAGTTTATACGGCGCACGGGACTCGCTGTCGTCTAACGTTACGGGAGCGGGACCGGAGTGCCAGTGCGACGTCGCTCACAATGAGGTGTGGTGTGTCTCGTTGCGGCACACGCATGCTTCCTCGTGCGTGTTACAAGCGTGCTGTCGTGCGTTCCTTCGGCTTCCGTCATGTACGGGAGCGGAGGGTCAAACAGTGTGCGATACCTCTGCGTGTAATGGCCGACGGAGCCACAACACACGCAGTACGACTTGCCAATCCCAGCGCTTGTGGCAGGCTTCATCCATCTATCTCATTCACATATCCACCTCTCGGACACTGTCACCCTTATTGGCACTCCGACCTCAGCCGCCTTTTTTTCTTTCGTTATTGTTGTCTCGGTTGTGTTTTCCGAGGCAAAGCGGCGGGCGAGTCCGCTTCTGAGGCTTATCAAGATCATCTATAGCTGTGTCGCACGATTATGGCTCATGCGCTCGAGGGCCTCTACGGCCAGGCGGGCGCGTTGCTGGATACCACGGAGGATGAGCTCTCCCATGACTTCCGCGACATCACGTTAAGTGTCGGGAGTTCACGGACCTGCTGCTCTTCAAGTGATAGCGACGACGAAGCCTATGAGGATGCGGTTCCGCATTCGGCTCCCACTGCGATCATGGGCGTTCCTGAAGTGAAGCGTGCCATCGCCCGAAGCCTCTCCCGTGCCGCGAGCGTCCTCGCGAAGCTCGATCAACTCGCCGCGCGCTACACGAAAGACGGTGAGTGCTCGATTTCTGGCATCTCCAAGTTTAAGAATCGGGTGGTTACAGAATCAGAGAACCTGAACTCCGCGCTATCCTCCATCGCGAATCTGAGTGACAATGAGGCTAGCAGCTCTGCACTCGCCGCCGCTCATCTGCTCGCGCGCTGCAACGGGATGGCCCACTACGAGTTCCTCATTGACTTGGCGGAGTCTGAGGCCAATGTGGTGGGGCTACTTGTGACGGTCAGCGCCGCCGGACCCGACTCAGCGCGTCATCCCCTTGAGGTCGACCTGTGTACGTGCAGTGGTCTCCGCTGGATTAAGATCCGAACGAGCACTGCATCTAGCCTCAAGTCTGACGTGATGAACAGCGCTGATCCAAAGTACGTCCATCAGCTGCGTGAGCTGTGCTACCGCGCGCGTCACACATTTCTGCCGCACGCACGCCATCCAGAAGTCCACATTGTGTTTAAGGCTTCTCCCCCACCCGCGCTAGCTGAGAGCCTGATGGAGCTGGGTGCGACTGTTTCCGCCATACCCAGCCGCAGTGGACTATCATTGCCTGTGCTGGACTACAACCCGCGCTTTGTATGTCTGGATACCACAACGCTGGTTGCCATGTGCTCTTTCACAGCCTTCACGAGCGTCGAGGACTACTCACCTGAGAGGTGCCTAGCTCACTTGGAGCGCTACAAGGTACTGAGTGATCAGGTGCGTAAGGAGCAGACGGATGCCGTCGTGACGGCGCACATCAATCCGACTCTCTCGCGCCACACACGGTGGACGACACGCAGAGAAGCCGCCGCGCACCTGGAGCACGAAGTTGCATCCCGTCTACTGGCGCTGCGAGATATGGGCAGCCGCTCACGTCATGTCAGACCGTCATCTCCGAGCACTGGTGAGGCGACTTTGCGCTTTCCTCTCTCGGCTACGGACGCACACACGTGGATAGACCCGTTGCTCCCGCGCGACCTGAGTCTCACGGACGTCGCCTCGTGTTCGACTGTGCGCGAAGTGGACGATGAGCGGCAGCGACGGGCAGATGAGCGACTACCCACGGACCAGGACAATGGCGACGCTGACGCACCCGTACCTAACTGGGTGATCGCGGACATTACGTTGCAGGAGTTTCGCTGGATGATCGAGACGCTAGCTGGTCCTGAGGAGATTCTGCGGGCCGCACAAATTCTGCGTAATGTGACTGTCGTCGACACGACGTGTCTGCGGAGCTCGCGACTGGGCAGTACGGCTTTGGTGACGCCTCTGCAATGCGTTAAGGCGGGTGGCCGGCTGCTGGCACGCAACAAAGTTGTTTTTGGTATGGCCGATGCCATTGGAGCCCTACTGTTAACGTCGAATCGCCAAGTCGTCAACGCAGCCAAGGAGCGCGGCATCTCCCTACTTGTCTCCGTTCACCCATCGCGCTCGCTGACCGAACAAAAAGTAAAGAGCCTTGCTCGAAGGAACGGGCCATCGAAGCCCCCTCCATTCGAATACAGTGAAGATTCGATGGCATGAACACACGCATGCCGTGCACGAATCTTCCCTGCAAGAGGTGCGTCGCGCTGTGAAGAGCCGGCTGTGATCTTTATCTGCTACACGCTAATCAAACCAACAACAGTCGAAAACAAAATTGGATGCAGACACTGTGGAGAAAAGGAACAAATGAGAGGCTACCTCATACAAACCGCCAAAGTGCATCTCTCTGCGTACTCGTACTGAGCAGATCCTCTCTCCTCCCCTCTGAGCGCACCTACCTTCGTGAACGCGAGTGGTGCCTGGGTCTTCCTCCCACATCACTGCATGCACGACGGAGTCTCCTCAGCGCACCGTTTCCTGTTTTTTCCGCCTTTTCACTCTTCTCCCCCCCCTCCCCAACCCTCTCCACCTCACGGGAACGTGTTTTCCCTGCTGGTTGAGTCGCAGAGAAAAACTGCACGCGTATCAAGAAAAGTACGCAACTAAGACTCTGTGCACATCGCAAAAAGCCCTAACAAGTCTTTTCTGACGAGCTTGCTTCATAGATATATATATATCTATATATATCTTTTTCTTTTCTTCGACCACCCCTTTTTTGATCGTGGCTCCACGTAGCGCGCCATCTTCGCTTTCGACATTCCGCCCTTTACATTATTTCGGTTGTTTACCTTTCTTCTCCACTTCTGAGTGTGTGGGCACTCTTTGTTCCCTTTTTTTTTTCTTTTCGCTCTTTGGCTCAGACACACTTTATTATTGCTTGCTTAGGTGGTGTTGCGGCCGTTCCCTTTGCTTGTACTCGCACTAGCCCAGGCCTCCCACAAAGACGATCCTCGCTTGTCTGTAGGACCTGCTTCCTTTTCACTCTGCCCTTGGACTGCAAATCAGGAGTGATCGGAAGTAGGCCCTGTACACAGAGCCACGGGAGGTAGTTGTCGGTGTCTGCACAGTTTTTTCCCTTCGTCGCGCTCTACAACAAGTATCTTCCGGTACCTGGACGATACACGTGGCCGGTGACGGGTGCTAGCCACAATGGAGCGCCTGATCCGAGAAGTGGATCCGGTGCTCGCGGCGGAGAAGGTCACCTTTATGTGGTCAGATGTGAAAGCGAAGATGCAGCGTAGTGAGTCCAGCGTCACACGAACATTGTACACGGACCTGATGAAGTTCACAGGACGCCGCATTCTTTCAAAACTTGAGAAGGGGCAGTTCTCTGAAGAAATCTGGTCCAGCTACTGCGATTTCTTCGCACACGCCATCTTGTCGTACGGCACGTCAGAGATGAAGAGACTGCTCATCGTGGCCGAGCGGGTGCTCACCAGCGTCTTGGGGTACTCGACAGAGCCTGTTCCGCTGCTGAAAGAGTACCTCGCCACGGCAATTCGCCAAGAAGAGCAGCGGGGTAAAGAGATCAAACAGTACCTGAACCGCGACAAGGACTCGCAGCTCCCTGCGCCGCCTGTCGACCAACTGCCTGATTTGGAGCCTCAAAACGAGTTCACCGGGGCGATCCCCTCGTACCCAATTGACGTCGTCAGCCGTCTGCTCAATGATATGCCCGAGCACATGACGTTCGCTCACTCCCACTGCACGCTCTACCTGAAGCTGTGCAATCCACTTCAAATACCCGCCTGTGGCTTTGTGGGCTCTGGCTACTCGTGCGACACCTGCCATATTCGAGGTCTTCGCGTGGCGTATCAGGCCATGTTGTACGACGACGAAGACGCGGAAAGCAACTCGGGCTCCGAAGCCACTTCCGGAGGTGAGTCCCCACTCAACGGGGACCTCACAGCACGACCGCCTGCGCCGCGCGAGGCCGTGCGCAGCGACGCGCAGATCGCACGCCGTACGCATCACGGCTTCGACATGTGCATCGCCTGCGCCGTCTACTTTTTCCTGACCCACCGCATTCACGTCACACGGTCCTTACGGCCACCGTTTGCACCGTTCGCCCAGGGACGCGCGACGGGGGTCAATATCCTCAGTGCGTGTCGTGTGGAGCGTAACCGCAGCATCGACAGACAGCATTTCCGGCAGCTCTCTCGGAATGCCGCACCACCAAGCGGTGCATCGACGCCTGCGTCCGCGACACCGCCGTCTAGCCCACCAGTGGCACTCAGTCACCGGGCCAGCCTCGCTTCTCAACGCTCGCTCAGCACGCGAAGCTCCACCAGCTCACCAGCGCGTTTGCCGCACTTCCGGCCGATTCTACCGGACAAGAAGTGGGGGATGGTGTACATGAACTGCTGCCTGGCTCCGTTTGGTGCGCGCCTCATTGCTTGGGTGCTGCCGTCTCACAGACTTACCTCTGCGGGTGGCACACCGAACCCCACAGCTGAACTACTGGACGACACACTCCGCCTGCCTCGACACTGGCAGAGTTACCTCACGGTGACGGCAAAGCGCTACGCGGTGCACCACGACCCAGCCTCCTACGTCTCGCTGTCGATGATGAAAATGATGGAGGACGACCCAGCCGCAACGCAGGTGCGCGTTGACGATGACCTCCGCGTCGCCAAAGGCCAGGCAGCTGGCGAGCCACCGTCGCCGCCCTCTCCGAGCATCTTCGTCACAAGCGCGTCCACCACCGCACACGCTGACCCCGCTCACAGCTGCGCTACACCTCCTCATGAACCCACCGACGCGACATGCACGATTTGCCTGAGCCCACTCGGAGGCTCACAGCCAGTCGTCGAAACGACCTGCCATCACTGGTTTCACGTCGACTGCATGCTGGATTACGCCGCTATGGCGGAGAACACCTGTCCCCTGTGCCGCCGCGAGCACGCGCTGCCGGATATGTCATGTAAGGAAGCGCTTGCGGTAAATGAATACTCAATACACCTCAGACTCACGCCCGAACAGTTGCAGGAGGACGAAGTAGTTATCTGCGTCGGTGCGCTCATCTCGCGGAATAATCGCTTCCACAATTTAACCAATGTCGGCGCACTACAATGTGTCGCACTCCGCAAAGGTCAAATCAAGGCGTTCACGGCATCCGAGTAGCCGCGTAGTGTCCCCCCCCCCCCACACACACACTGTTGCCACGCATGGTGTGCGGACCGGCCGTCAAGGCGCACGGCGCTCCACCGATACGGCGCAGAGGAACACGCACGCGGTACATGATCGGCGATGCGCTGTATTGTGCCGTTCTTGCCATTCTCCGTGGGGTGATTGGATCTGTGCGGTTCCACGTGGTGCGTGTGGCGTGGCTCCCTCTATCTCTTGTTCTCTTTGTGAGACAACAACCACTCTTCCTTGTGATGTCCGCTTAGTAAAACGACCTTTCCCGTGGCCGTGTTTCTGATGTCTTCTTTGCTCTGTGTGCGTGTCTATGTCTGTGCGCTCTCCAACGTATCTACTCCGCCCTTTTTCTTGTGTGTGTGTGTGTGTGTATGTGTCTGTAGGTGTCCCTTTCCCGCTGCCGTGCTTCAAGCGGCAGCGCTCGGGTGTCTGTGGCATGATGCTCTCGCAGGCCACCGCATTCGAGCCGGCGTCCTTTTCTTCTAGCGTTCACACCGCCCTTACCGCGAGGATGATCTTGAATCCCGCGTGGACAAGGGAAATGAGACGGGTAGCATGGAGTCGAGTGAAAAGACAGCTTTTGACTCGCATCTATCTTTTATAACCTCTCCGGTGCCGTCGACCTGGTATGGTTTCTTCCCATTTTTCCTCTTTTTTCCCCCACATGTGTGTGTGCCCACCGTCCCGGTCGTGTGCTTCGATATATATATATATATATATATAGTTTTGTCTTTGATACCAGTATGATTTCTTTTCTCTTTTAGCTGTGTTGTGCCGGTGACCCTGTGACGGTGATATCATCCGCGTTCATATCTTTTTTCTTTTCTTTTCGTATTGTTTATCCGATTTTTTTTGTTCTAGTGTGTCTCTGCTGTTGTGGTGATGTGGCGTATGCAGTTTTTTTTTTCTGCATTACCCCCGCCTCCGCAGGCCATACGCACGCGTCAGAAACCGCATCGTCTTTCACTATCTTTTCATTGCTTCTCATCGTATTTTATTTTCGTTTGTGCGTTTGCCGTTCGCTGTAGAAAAGAGCGCTCAACAATCTGCGACTGTTCTCTGTCCACATCAGAAGGTGACGCTTTCACGGTCTCTCGTGCTCATCTCACACCGTACGCGTTCAACTCACCGTCCGGCATTTTGGATCCTTTTTTTTTTTGCCTTGTTTAATCCTTCACGTGTGCATGATTTACATTTTCTGATTGTTTTTACTCGTAGAAAAAATGAGTAAGGAGGGGCTCAGGACCGCGACCCGCCAAGGCAAAGCTGTCTGTTCGCTTTTGGTTGATGGCCCCCTCTCTCTATTTCATCCCCTTGACTAAGCGAAACGGGGAACAGGAGAGGTCGGCGATACGTGTTACGGCGGACAGGACGACTGATGTAGTGTCACGATGCGCTGATAAAGCCTGCTTCTGCTGAACGTGTCTCGCGTGTGCGCACACTGTCCTCTTCTGATTCCCCTTTGACATTCATACGTCTTGTCTCCTTTATTGTTTCTTCTATGTTTTTTTTTTCTTCTCCTTCTGAATGAGTGTTTGTTGACGCTTCGGGGGACCACGGAGTGTGTGTGTGTGTGTGCATATCGCACGGTGGCACTCGTAGCTGTCGTGATCGGTTCCGCCTTCTCCGGCTCGATGCTTCAGTGCTTCGTACCGCGATTTCCCCTTCGTGTACCGCTCTCCTAGTCACCGATTTGTGATATGTGACCCGTGGTCGATGTGCGTGTGTCTTTCTTTTTTTTGTTGTTGTTGTTCCTCACGCTCAGCATTCGTGGTCCCTATGTCTCCGTTTCAGTGTCGCATTGGCCTTCCATTTTTTTACCACTGTTCTCTCTTTTTTTTCTCCCATAATGTCAGCCATAGTCGCCCCGGCTGCTTGACACTCGGTAGAGCTTTCGGAGCTGCTTGTGTGTTTTTGTTTATCTCGTCTTCGTCTTGTTTGCTTCTTCTGTGGGTGAGCGGCTTTATTGCTAAACAGAAAAAAAAAAAACATGCGCAACGGACGAAAAAAGAAGCAGTATACTTGTCTACGAACACATAGTGGCTTGTGCGCATGACACATTTCGCACTGCTGAAGGTCACTGCGTGCCTAGTTGCGATCTCGCGCTGACTTGACGTCGCGTACCGTTGGTGAACACTCGCACAGACGACAAACGTGTGCAATAGGGACAAATAAGTATGACACAAACGGACAGCTGTAGTGTAGTGTGAGTGAGCTGACGTTCGCCCTCTTCCTCCTAGAGGAGGGACACTCCCCGATAGTGCGCATGAGGGTGCGCCATTTCCTCTTCTCCGACCTCCTCTCCATCCTCTGCATGTCGACAGGCTTTCATTCTCTCCTTTCACATACACGTAGCCCCTTGGACGTACACACGCCCGCACACATACAGTTCCTCATACTGCAATGCGCAGCTCGGCGACCGGGACTGACGACGACGACGAAGAGGCGTATTCGAACACGTTCCGGCACTCAGCCGCAGTGGAAGCAATCGCCGCCTGGTCGCGTCAGGCGCGGGCCAGCGCAAGTCCATCGCCCGGCACGCCGACAAAAGCGCACGAACTTCCGTGGCACGCATCGCCCTCGGTATCCCCGGTGCGTGAACGGACACCAACGCGCATCACCACATCGCTACCGGCGGGGGGCACCACCACCACTGTCTCTGAGGGCCGAGAAGGGGTTCTGCATGCGGTGTACCCCTCGGCGCCGCCATCATCCAGCACTGTTTTCTCGGATCGCCCATTCGCGTCAGTGGTCGGCCCTGCACCTGTGTTGACGCGCCTCCGTTCGCCGTCACCTCTCGGTTCCCTGGAGAGACAGCCAGCGTCTCCGGCGTCGTACAATGAGCCTTCCGAGCCCCCAAGTGAAAGGACTGCTGACCAAAGCGCCTTTGATGTCGAACTCCGCCTTGCACAGGCGCAGCGGGAGCGGCTGGAAAAAATGTTACAGAGACAAGAAGCGCAGACACGCGCACCACTGGCCGCACGCGCAGACGTTTCTTCGGTGTCGCCTGTGGCCCGGTCACCGCCTCCACGAAGCCTTGGAGGTGATGGTACACAGCAAGACGAGCCTGTGGTGTCATCCCCGTTCTCACAGCGTGCGCGGTCAGCTTCTGCCTCTGCTCGCATCCCGCCAGACTCAGACGCTGAGCGTGCAGCGGAGACACCACAGGCGAGCCCGCCATCGTATTCGGTAAAGTCGTCCCCGATATCGGCGGCGGCGGCTTCTCCAAACGCAGTGCGCCACCGTAGTGGTGTCTCGGCAGCGATGCGCCATCGCCAGGGTCGGCCCGCCGCCACCGCCGGGTTTGATGACCAGTACTGGCAGCTGCAGCTGGCTTTGATCGATAGACTCAGGCGCTCTTCGATGCACGCAACCATGTCGGCAGAGTGCCAGGACGACTCCCCAGCTCTGGCCGCGTACCGTCGGCGCGGTGCACTTGATACGCCTTATCCGGGTATCGTCACGTACACACCCGATGAACCACAGACGCCGAAGCGCCTGACAGCAGTACCACCCATGTGGGACATGACCGGTAGCGGTAACGTTCTCATCGGTGAGGAGGGGACCGTCGCCATCGCCGAGATGGGCCGTGCGTACGCGGAAATAGCCAGAGAGTACGGTGTACCCCTGACCAGTGTGTCCCGCCTCGCAGTGGTACCGATGTACAGCATCGGCACACAGGGTGTTTCTGCCGGTCACATGACGTTTTCCGTGCGTCTGTGGTCAACACTGCCTGCACCACTGTCTCTCCCCCCTTCACCAGGAGGCATCGTGCCATCCGCAGTCAAACGATTCGCTGTGGGGGTCGCTACTGCAGACTTCAAGGGCCCGCAAACGGCCGCACCGAGCTTTTTGTTCTGGTCCAACGGCACCGCTGCCGCGACATGCGGAGCTGAGGCGGCAGCCGTCCCGTACGGCATCCCCTTCACCGTTGAGGACCAAATCACTAGCGATGTGAACATGGAACAGGGCCTCATCTCGTTCTCTGTTAACCATCGCGCATGCGGTGTGGCATTCCGGTTCATCCTCGCCCAGCATCCAGACCCGCTCTACCCTGTGGTCGTCTTTGTTGAGGACGGTGACGCCGCGACACTGACGTACCTTGCGATCTAATCGTCCTCATCCCGTCTCGCCGACACCTTTTCCACAGGGTGTGTGAGGGAGGAGGAGGGGGGGGGGGGAGGTGTAGACAGCTTTTTTCAATTCGCCAAACACATCATCAGTTAGTCCTTTCATTTTCCAATACACATATATGTATCACACACATGTGGAGCTATTGTTGGCGTGTCATCTATCACGCCCGATGGGAGTCGCCCACTCGACGAAGTTAGCTCGGTACCGTGAGCTAGCCTTTGGCAAAGCTAGCAGAACACTTTGTGACCTTCAATCAACGTAGCCGACTGGCGCAACAAATTACTCCTCACTCGCGCATCCCTTTGTCCTCCTGCACCCTCAGCGCTGTCTTCTCCCACGTTTTGATAAATTTACAGGGAACGATATTGTGCATCAGCTAGACAATCACACAGACGTACAGGTGCACACAGATATCAGTAGAGGAACGTGCTTTATTCCTTCTTCTTATTCTTCTTCTAGCTCCCACTGTTGCACGTTGTCGCCCCCTCGCTGTGTGTGTGTGTGTGTGTCATCACAAACAATGGCTTCGAGTGAGGCTGAGCTTTTTGTTCTGGGTGAAATCGCCGACGGACGAGACTTTGGTGGTGCGAGCTACTTCTGTGTGTTTGAGGTGGTGACGGACAGCTCTTGGAACTGTATTGAAGGGCGCACAAACGGGTGCACACACATCATGCGTAACGGCGATGATGGTATTCCCTGGAGCTTCCCCATAGACGTCCATTACAGTTTTAGCAGCGTACAGAGCTGGCCGAAGATTTCAGTGCAAGTCTGGCAGCTCGACAGCTACGGTCGCAAGGATATCGCTGGCTACGGCACGACGTACCTGCCCATGCCTTCAGCGGGTGAGCAGGAGGTTGAAATCTCTTTATGGAAGCCCGTCTACTGGACCCCTAGTTTCTTTGGGCGTCTGATACAAAACTTTCGCGTGCTCGTCATGGGTGGTTACCCAGTTCTACGCGACAACGCACTCATTCACAGAAGTGAGGACCGCTTCAAGCTTCACACGATAGGCACTGGCACGGTCCGTCTGCGCCTCAACGTGCTTTCTCGCGGCATGCGCAAGACAGGCCTCCTGTACGACTGAAGTCAAAGAGGAGACCCTCAGACGACAGGAAGTCGCCCGGACACGATCAGTGAATGAAAGTCTTCGAAAGCGATGTGAAGCCGCGCGTCCGCTCCCACGTCAGGCCTGTGTATGTTTGTGTGCTGGCCGATGTTGCTCACTTACTGCCGCGTATTTCCGTGGTACTCATAGACGTCATATAGAATCAGCCTCTGTTCGAGGGGCGACCACCGACGCACATCCTCACCATTTTTTTTTTTTTGTGCGTGACACAAAAGATCGCGTTACTCTCCACAAGAGCTTTCCCCACTTTCGCTGCGGTGCGCCTCTCTGTCTCTCTCCCTCTCTCTGTGCGTGCCACTTCCTTGGTTTTATCACCAGCGCAATGATCATGGGAGTTGCTGGCGGATTTGCGGAATCCCAGAACTAGCAGACGCACTCCTGACGACTACGCGTGCGTTTCTGTTGTATTTTCCCACCCTTCGCACTCTACATCGGCGACAGTGTCTCCACTGGTACGCAGCATGTTTTATCTCCGCGCTCACCTTCCCCACCTCACCCTCTTCTGTGTCTCCACCTTTTTTTTTTTTTCTTCTGCTCTTGCTGCGCCTAGAGCTCGTCTGGCGTTTCTGTTGCTGCGGCTTTCCGTTTTGAGTGGCAGTACTGAACCATGTGGGGTGGCACCCACTTTTACGTGCACATTGAAACCCTCGTCACCGCCCAACACGTCGATGCATCTGCGATTCAAGGCGTCGCTGGGCGTCCGCAGCAGTGTGTGGTCCGTTTTCAGGATAGTAAGACATCTGCGTGTCTCACCTCCTATCCTGGTGCGTACTTTTTCCTGCAGACACTCCGTGCGACGGCAAATGTGGTACATATTATGACCGACTGGTCTGAGGCGCACACGACGGTGGTGCTCCGCAACTTTGGGTGGTCGCGGTACTGCACAGACATACGCACCCTCACGCGCCACCCTGGTGCCGCGCAGCTAACAGCAGCGAGCGCCAACTGCGAGGCGCACGACCTGGCGAACAGTGTATTCGTTGTGACCAGCGCGGCTCCGTGGTGCGAGTCACTCCGCTCGCAAACACTGGAGGTAAGCCAAAAGCCCGAGGACAACGGCTCCGCGTTGCCTTTCAGCACGCGTGCGCTGCTCTACGCGCTGTGCCGGTGTATCTCGCTGTCTGAGTGGCGTGTGCGCTACCCCGGCACGCCCGTTGTATGCAGTCTCGCTCTTTCTACGGCCACCCTCTTCAACTACTGTCGCTTTTACGTTGCGCCGGACATGATCGATGACGACGTGACGACGCTCATCGCCGCACACGGTGGCACTCTGGTGAAGACGGTGCGCGAAGCGACGCACATCTTGACGCGCACAGCCGCCGAGGAAGCCGCAGAGGCCGCACGACGCGAGGAAGACGCGAAAGGGCATCTCGATACGGAATCATCTTCATTGTCCAACTCTTCCGATTCAGACGACGACACGGATACGCAGTCATCGAGTGCTAGATCGTCATCATCGTCTGCCAGCACGTCGGACGGAGAAGGCGGTGATGGTGCGAACGACACCAGTGGCCTTGTCCCACCGCCACAGATGGACGCTGCGCGTTCGAGCGCTGAAGTAGCGCCTTCCCAGAGACACGCAGCGTGCGACGGAGCTGGAAGCAAAGGCGTGTCCACGACGACCGTGGCAGCGTCTATGTGCACCGCTGGATCTCCTGCAGCCGTCTCCACGGCAGAGACGGCGCACACACCGTCTTCGGATGGCGCACAGACAAACATTGGTTGCGTTCTAGTCACACGGGAGTGGCTGTGTGACAGCGTACGCGCGCTGCGATTGCTGCCCGTCCCGGCACGCCCTCTTGTCGCGGGCGCTGAGGAGGACACTGTAAAGCAAACGAGTGCGTTACTCTGTGCGATGCTGCCGCCGGAAGACGCGAAGCCACTCCCCTTCAGCCACTTCGTTCAACTCGCCAAGCACTACCATTACGACGTTGACTTCCTCCTCGACCCCGATACGCACGCAGCCGACAGGGCGAAGCTGCACACTTTCTTTAAGGATGTCGTGCACGTCATCATCGACGATCCGACCCCGTCTGTGTCCACAGCAAAGGTGGGGAACAGAGTGCCTGGTGCAGCGACAAAGGAGGTCTGGCTGTGCCGCAACGAACGACGCCGCGACCGCACGGCAGTTTCCGCGCACGTCCGTCTCATCGCCTCTCAGTTCATCTTCTCCATGGCGCGTCTGAAGGAGGAGGATCGGCTTCTCCGTAGTACAGGCACGCAGACCGCGGCGCCATTGACTGCCCAGGTCGGCACCAACACGGAGGCGGCGGCCCTCGCGTCAACTCAGCGCACCTCACCGTTGCCCGAGGTCGATGCGAAAACGACTACGGTGGAGCTAAAGAACGGGGACAACGAGCCACTGCAGTCGACCGAGCCGCCAGCCGCCGCACCAGATGAGACGTCGACCGAGGCCGAGTGGCGAAGTCACTTGAAGAATGTGGAGGGCAAAGTGCTCAAGAGCGACCACGTCAGCGACGACTCGCTTTTTCTGACTGGCGTGTCGGACGGCGTGGCACCGGCGGGAGCCTCGTCAATCTTCTCCGTCACCCCGGATGCGCGCGTGGCGGTGCGCGATCAAGGACTGCACCTTAAAGGCTATACGCCTGCCGTGCCGGATGGGCACGTGCATCCGTCCATTTTTTCGGCCCCACCGTCTCTGGCAGCCACTAACAGCGCACGCGCTCTACTACCGCTTCCGCCGGCCCCAACACCAGCATCGACCGCAACCTCACTTCTCGCCCCGCCTGTGAGCGGCTCCTCTATCTTCCCTGCGCCGAAGACGTCCACCACCGTGCCCACCCCGCGGAGTGCGAGGCTCCTGCATCAGCCCGGCAGTGATGGACTTGCCCACGCGCAGTCCATACCAATGAGTGAGGGGAGCGAGGTCGTCACGGACGTAAAGGACCCCTTCACGCGCTGCTTCATCCCGACGTATCAACTGCCAGCGGCGCAGCAGGAGGAAGCGCTGGTGTTTGTGCGTAGCCTGCCCTTCTTTGCCAAGTGCCCAAGCAACACGGTGGAAAAGGACATCACTGGGCTGCGGTGTACATTCGCCACGCCGGGGGGAGCGGCGTACTTTTTGTCGTCCGCGAAGCTGCGGTTTCGCAATCACACACTCGAGATTTACCCGCTCTACCGCGAGTCCCACGTACCGTCTGCACCGCTCTCCCTTTTTGTTCCGCCGGCAAACGACGCCGTGGACGTTCACTCGCCTCAACTCGGTGGGCAATCACGCGGCGAAGCTAACGCTCCTGTGCAGAACTACCCTCCCACGTTGACTTCTGATGCCCGCGCGCCTGCACAGCTCATCCTACAACGTGGGTTTGGAGGCGAGCCACCCGCACCACCTCCACCACCACCACCTCCACCCCTGAGGTCTCCCAGTGCGGCTGACGACGAGGGTGAGCGCAGGGACAAGCATGCATCGCGATCCTCAAATCGACGAGGCAGCGCTGAGAGGGAGAACGACGCTCATCACATCACGTCGCGCTCACCAGAGTCACACCACGCCGCAAAGCGCCGGCGCTCCTCGAGTGAGCCATGTGACACGCGCCATCACCGCAGCTCGGATCGCGCAACAGGTAGGAAGTCGTCTTCACACCACGGTGGAGGTACGCGTCACGGCAGCAGCAGCAGCGGTCACGACGGCCGCAAACAACGCCGCCGCGAATAACCTGTGGCGAGGAAGCTCCACCAGATTGGTGCCTTTTTTTTCCCTTCTTCTTCGCTCTCACTGAGACGCGCGTGGATGAACCACGTGTGCTAGCTGATGCTGCGGAGTTTAAGCGCTTCCTGGACAATAATACCACAAAGACGCAATGATACTGAACCGCATCGAAGAACCACCACACTGTTCAACGGGATCGCGGAGACCGAGTGGCCTCCTCCACGCCGCCCTCCTGTGTTCCGTACCTGCTTTGTCGACATTTCGGTGCTGTGCCTTCACCACGCCACAAACGGTGTCACTCGTCGCAACCGTCCTTCCTATCCACGTCCTCCTGCATCTCCATTCCTCTCTCGTTTCTTCCTTCATCCCTATGTCTGTATACGTGGAACACAAGCGTCGTTCTGCATAATTACAGAAAAGCCTCCGCAAAACGGAACCCGTAGGCAACACGATCGAGGCGTCCTCACCTGCACGGATGAAATTGATGTCATTGACCAAGGTCGAGAAGCAGTGGGGCCTGTGTGTACTAGGGACGGCCGCGTTACAAGAGATCCCGAGCACGGTGGTCAAGAGCGTGGTGGTGGGCCTGCTCTGCCTGCTCTTTGTAGTCGTGCATAAGAGTGAGGACGTCCCGCTCCCGTCCCTCCACTTTGAAGAGCGTGCCGTGCCTCCCGACGAGGTCCCGGTACTGCCAACTCAAGAGCCGCTAGACGCTCCGGAAGAAGCGGTCCAGTAGACCTCACGCTCTCGAGCCGCTCCCACCGTTGCCCCCGCCGAAATCGTGGAGCCGGCTTCCGCATAGGCAGAAGATGCCGACACCTCTCGTGACCTTGACGGCATCGATGCGCTATAGCGAAGGAGTATCACAACGTCTGCCTCTCCTGTCGTTGTCGTCATATTGGCTGCGTTCGTGGTGCCCCGCTGTGGAAAAAGAAGCGCCAACTCACGAGAGGTACCAGCGTGAGGGAACATGTAGCGAGAGAAAAACGAAGGAATACCTACGGTAATGCATCCTCATTTGTTTTTCCTCCTTGATGGCTATTGACCCCTCCCCCTTTTTGCTCTGTCACTCTGTGTGGTGCGCTAGCGTGATATGCGTGTGAGAAGAATCTCTCTACATGTGTCGTCGCATCTGCACACACCACTCGCCGCCTCGACGGCCGTGTATGTACAACTGCGACGTACCACGCGAACCAGCGTACACGGGATTAGATTCCGCAGCGTGTGTGCTGACATGTCGAGACGGAGATTCTTGTCTTGGCTGATGTTACTAGGAACCTGCTGATAGAATCTGACATGGCAGCTATTTCCTCTCTTTCACGGTTTGTCCTATTCTCCTGCATTTGTCACGACCTCACTTTTTTTTTTTTTTTTAAATCAGCTCTGTGTGAACTCACATGCGATACGAAACGACGTAGACAAGAGAAAGAGAAGCGCAGTCCTCGAAGCCCGATGAAAACCATCGCACTCATCTCTGGAGGAAAGGATAGCCTCCTGGCTGTTCTTGTCGCGAAGCGTTACGGTCACGAGCCAGTAGTCCTCGCGAACATCAGCCCTGAGACCGACGCGACGCACGAGATTGATTCCTACATGTACCAGACGGTTGGCCATGAAGTGATCGAGTCCATCGCGGACTGCATGGCGCTGCCACTACGTCGCACACGGGTGGCCAAAGGTCACTCAAAAGACCAAACGCTGCTTTACACAGAGTCCCCCGACCCTCAAGATGAGGTCGAGACGTTGTATCGCTTCCTCAAGGCGATTAAGGAAGAGTTCCCCGAGGTCCAAGGTGTGACCACAGGCGCGATCCTGTCGAACTACCAGCGCAACCGTGTGGAAAGCGTCTGCTATCGTCTTCAGCTGACCTCCCTGGCGTACCTGTGGCAACGTCAAGCAACAGAAATCCTGGACATGGTGGAGGCACTGCACATGGAGGCGATCTTGGTGAAAACCGCTTCGATCGGCCTCGATCCGCGAAAGCACGTCGGCAAGGCGTTGACTCAAATTCGTCCAACGCTGGAGAAGCTCGAAGGCCTCTACGGCTCTCACATGGCGGGAGAAGGTGGCGAGTTTGAGACGATTGTGTTGAACTGCCCACTTTTTGTCTCTCAACGACTCGTGGTGCGCAGTCTTGAGGTGGTGGTTGTGGACGCGAACGAGTACGCGCCGTCCGGACACGCCATTGTGGAAGTTGAGTGTTGGCCCAAGTCAGACGCAGAGCGTGCGTCTGACGCGGCCGTCCTCTCTGATCTTTGCAACCAGAAGCTTTCATTTCCCTCGGATATCATGTCGGCCCTCCCGCGAAGACCGCTGCGGTCACTGGGACTCGACGCGAGCCACGACGGACAGCGTTCTTTTGCGATGCTGGATCATCTTGGTGATGTGCTTGCGTGGCTGCAGAGACCCACGCTCGGCGCTGACAGTCACGTGCACACCTTCTCGTCACCCGTTCAGACCGCCAACAACGATGCGCGTGAGGTCGTCGTTTCCCTGCTCACAAAGGCCTCGGCGAACGTCGGTACGCTGGTCATCGCCAGGTGCACGTTTGTGTCACCGACCACAATTTCCGCCGTTGCGGTGAAAGAAGCTTACGCGGCATTGGCGCAGTGTGTGGCACCAGCGATCTGTGACGCCTTCTCTTTGGAAACGGTGCCGCACGGCGTGGCGTATCTCATCGTCGAGGTCGTGCCGCGCGCGCAGCTGGCGGAAACGGATGTCCTTCATGCCCAAAGCGTGTCCTGCTGGGCGGCGGGTGAGAAGGGCCCCTTTGCTCTGGCTCGTCGGCTCGTGTCAGCAGATGGGGAACGGTGCGTCCTTACGGCGGCGACCTGCGGTCGCACACCTGTGGATTGGCACCTTGCTGAGCCGGAGGAGTTTCCTCCGCTTGGCGTGGATGGCGTGGCCTCTCTGGGGAAACATCAGGCTGAGGTAGCCGCTCAGTTCGCCTACGCCTTCGCCAACGCTGCCGCCTACGGGAAGTATTTCGGTTGTACAGATTCAGATGTCAATGGCATCACAGTCTACACCAGTTGCCCGAACGTTGTCACTCTGCTTCCGGCACTGTGGACGTGGTGCACGGGTGCGCTCGTTCCCTCTGAGGTGCCCTGCGCGGCCGTACTCGTCGCAGACTTGGGCGCTGCACTACCCGGCTCGCATATAGCTATGTCGCTGCATTGGTTCCAAATGGGTGTGTAACAGGGCCGCGCATCTTCTGACAACAACACACACACACACAAGCGCATTAATACCAACCCATCGCCACACTCACTAGGAGCGTGCTTGGTGGCAGCTCGTTTAAATACACATCACACACACACACACACAGCGTAAAACAGAGCTTGCGGCACCCACCCACAGTTAGATGTCAATGGAACTAAAATGGCATGGTCGAGCCTGACAGGTGCAGTGATAACGCGTAAAGGAAACGAGAAACAACACCATCATGGTCGCTGATGCGCGCGCCACGGTAAGAGGAAGCTGGTCGTTACTAACGCGCCTGTTGGGGCACATTTGATCGGGACGTTTTCGCCAGTGCCTGTAGTGCACGCTCGCCTCACAGCCCTCCACAGCCCCCGCCTCCTCCGTGCGCCTCACTCCGTCCTCATTGACCTTCCTCCTCCTGTTCTCCCTCTGGTGTCTCCCATCCCACCCTGGCCGCTTTGCGTACTGGACCGAGTATTTCGCTCGTGCAGAGTAAACAGCGACTGAGTCTGCACTCATTTTTCCCGTCTATTTTATTTCTCTGTGTGGTGACTTTCTTTCCGCCGTCGCGGTGAACCCTGAGTCTTTCGAATACCTCCGCCTCTCAGGACAGAACTCTATCATCTGTGTTGTACGAACACCCTTGCCGACCCGCCTCTCTCCCTTTTCCTTGAAAGGCTGTATCCGTTTTTGAGAGTCCGCCGTCTTCTTCGAGTACCGATTACTTCGTCACGCACGTAGCTGCCCCGCCTTGATTTCCTATCCGTGTCCACTCCCAGCTAGTCGTTTGACACGCACCCATAAACGCGGACAGCCTGCACCATGAAAAGTGGCACGGATGCGTCTGCTTCCGCTGCGAAGCCCCCTTTTGTGTACGTCAACGACAAGGAGTGCGCTCTTTTGGAAGACTATCGACTGGCTGTATATCAGTACTTCGCGGAGGGCACAGAGCTGTACGATCCTGCCTACACTCCGCCGCGGAAGATGGCGCTTGGAGCCGAAGGCACCGAGGAGTACGGCGTGACGCTACGCAAATTACAGCCTGAGGGGCGTTACCACGCTTTCTTTGAGGATCCCAGCACGGGCATGCGGTACCCTCAGTGCAGCTACACGTGCGTGTATCTCACGAACCTCCCTCCGAAAACGACACCTGAGATGCTCGGCCGCTTTTTCGAAGCATTTGATCTCGTCAAGGGAGCGGACGTGTTCCGCGGCCGCCACACCACCTGTGATGGGCGCGGCTGGGTGGTGCTCCAAGATGCTGCGAAAGTCATTATGGTACCGCCAGTGCTTGACTTTTACAATCACATCGTCTACGTCCACCTCAGTACACAGGAGCCGCAACGCAACGCCTACGCCGTATCACCGCCGCCCGTCGTGCGTGAAGTGCAGCCGCCTGGCCCTGCGCTTCCTGTTCCACGCGGCGCGGCAAGCCGCGCACTGCCACCGCCCACCATGGTGGGCTCGTCGGACGGGGCTCCCTCGTCTCCCACCTCGCCGATCGGAAGTGGCACCGCTTTACCGCAGCCCAGAAGCTCGCGAATTGGTGTGGTGCCTCCGCGTAGTGCAAGCGGCTTCGGCTTACCACCTACTGCCACCGCAGCGCCGCCCGCAGCCGCACTACCGCCGCCTCCACCACCAAGCGGAAGCTCGCCAGTGGGCGAACCCTCCCGTGTGCCGCCACTGCCCCGGAGCAGTTTGGCTGGGGCGCCACGTCGCTTCGGCCCGCGAAGCTTCTTCTACACGTGCATCATCGCCGAGGCCGATGTGCTGGCGGCATTAAATGAGAGTGTGTACAGGCCTGCTTCCCCCATAATCGAGAGCGAGCTCGTGGCCGCTGTCGAAGCCCGCAACGACGTTTACCTACTTATGATCCTCGACATGCACGCGGCCCTTTTTGGCGTAGCGCGGTTGCTGCCAGCTCCGCGTCGTCGTAGCCGCGGCCTACCTGTCGAGTGGCTGAGTCCGAGTGTGTACCTCAAGGAGACGGCCCTACGCCCCCCGTTCGGCTTCTCTTTCTCGCGGGTGCAGGACGGCACTGCCATCAAACCTGAGATCGGTGCCCGCATTTGCGAAATCGCTGAGGCCTCGCCGGCGTTGCCGCGCATGCCAGACAACCTGCCGCTCTACCCTGGTGCGCCTGTGTCTGGACCGGTGCAGCCGCGCAGTCCAATGGTGCCCTCGCCAGCCGGTCGTGGTCGTGGTGGTGGCGCGGCTGCGGGCTCACCGTCGTCGCCAGGAGTGGCTGGTCAGTCGGCGTTCTCCATGTACAGTGGACCAAATCACGCGTCTCGCGCGCCACCCGCGCCGTCGGGCATGGCACAGCGCAAGTCTGCGGTCGGTGCGTTTCCGCAGCACGGCAAGGGTGCGATGGGTCCACCGAAGGCGGTGGGCGACTCGCCACCAGCCGGTCCGGCGATCCCTGTGCCGGCAAGCAAACGGAACGCCGCAGCGGCTGCAGCGCTGGGATCACCGACGAGTGCGGATGCTTCTGCCACGCCGCTCAACGCCGAGTCCACCAGCAAAGGTGTTCCGGAGATTCCAAAGCCGGCGTCGTCTGTCGCCGCTGCCGCTGCGGCAGCAAAAGCGAAATAAATAGATACCGAAGGAGAACCTGCGAGGCATGTGTCGTGCCATTGTCAGCACTGTCTGTTGGTGTACCGATCTCCGCACCACTTCGACTGTCTCCTCGCTTTTCTTTTCTTTTTCTCGGTTACGTTCGAAGTATCGTCCTCACACATCGCTGTAATTCGGTTCGTGCATTTTACAAATGATATCACTTGAAACTACATGTACCTCTTAAATGTGCTGCGCCAAGACTCTGACATTGACAAGGCGAAGACGCTCTACGAACGTAGACGCTGCGGCGTCTATCAGCCTTACTTCCAGGCGTGTTCTCTGTGAAGTCTGGTATCAACGACTGGAGCTCTAACCTCCCCGCTATGCCCATTGTGCAGACCTGGTACGTGGCCTCGCACCGTATAGCTGCTTCACGGGCAGCCGACTGTCAACCATACTTCTTGATTGTCAGACCGTTGTAGTTTCCTGTTGTGCCCCTTCAGCCTCCTTGAAACGAGTCGCGTCTACACTACAGCGTGCTGATCACCACATTTCCACACACAATGTTCTCTCTCACTCTCTCTCCCGGTCTTATCCATCAAGTATTCCCCGCCAGCTTGTCAACTGCCAGTAAACTACCCATACAGCAGCCGGCATTCTGTCCCGCACGTAGATATATCCATATAGGCGCATACATAAATAGACCAGACCGAGTTCGTTTAATCGTAGACTAGTGGGGATTCAAGCAGTGAAGGAGCAGCCGTCTCCCCCTCCTGCTGCACGTTTATCGTTTCGTTTTGGCCTTGCGTTTTTTTTTTTCGTTCTTTTTGTTTTCCGATAGATCATCTCCTCTCGCGCTTTCGTTCTTCTCTACGTGGAGATACTGCCACACCTATATACACTAGATTCCTTGTGTGCCGCTTCCACGCACGCTTTCCTTTCACGGCGCCCAGCATGGCTGAGAGCAGCTTCTCCACAGTGGACCACATCGCGCTCAACATTGAGCGGGCAATGGAGAGCCGCCGACAGTACTTTGCGGCCCCAGTTGTTTCCGGCGTGACGTACGCGTCACCAACGACCACAGTACGACGCACAGTGGCATCGAGAATCCCGCTCGATCGCGACTTTGAGCCTGAAGACGAATCACGCGTTGATGAAACGGATGCGAGTGCAGTGGCTGCATCTGACAGCGGCGTGTCGCCATTCTACTTGGATACGCTGCCAGCAGGTTTTTCGCCACCTCGCACCACCCTTCCCAACTATCGGCTCGACGCCACACCGTCCTCCTCGACAGCGCATGGGACAAGTGGCGGCTGCGACAGTGGCTTTGTCGACGAAGGACACAGACCGAATACGGCGGACTCCCCTGTCGTCAACAACCACTATGGTGTTCGCCGTCGCCGAAGTCTCAACGCCTCGTCGACGGCAGTGAGCAGCCCGGTCTACTACCAAGAGACTTCCCTCCGCAGTTGTGGACAAGCATCCGACACACGCGGCGATGTCGCGCGACAGGATCGTGACGTCGCTCTGCGCCGCGTCGAACTGCTGACTGCTGCACTCGATGAAGCTCGTCACCAGTTGCTGGACAAGGACCGCCTGTTGGAGCAGCTGTCCGCTCAGTGCGATGCCCGCGACGAGACAGTGGCACAACTGCAGTACGAGTGCGATCGTTTGCAGGCCTGTGCGCGTAGAGACCACCTTTACCAAACGCACTGTGCTCTCGCGCTGCTGTCGACCCAGGAAGAGTACGCCCGTCAGGCGGTCGTCGTATCGGAGGAAAAGTGGCGTCTCTCCGCAGTCGTCTCTGAGAAGTGGTCACTCCACGAACAGCAGTGCGGTGAGGCCTTGCAGCGGTGGGCTCAGCGACCTCCCGACCCCTCTCTGCGCCACAACCCATCGGCCGCATCGACCTCGGCTGAGCTCGGGCCACTCGAAGTGATAGTGTCGGCGATGCAGGCGGCGTCTGCGGACAACCGGCACGCGACCTGTACTATTCCGAGCAGAACCGCTCGGCGTCTGAACAGCGACTCGGCGAGCCCAGTGATGCAGCGATCAGCCTCACTTCCCGTTTCACCGCGCTCGCGTAGGCTCCCCTTGTCTGGACGCGGCGGAGGGGGGTCCTCGCATCGACACAGCGGGGGCCCCACTGACGCAAGCTTGTCGAGTGTCAAGACAGGTCTGTTGACGGAGGTGGTGACCGCCAAAAAGGAACTGGAGTCGGACCTCGCTCTGTCACAAGAGCAACTGCACCGTGAACAGGCGCGCTGTCGCACACGTGACGAAGAGATCGCGCGTTTGAGGGCGGACCTCGACCAGGAGCGCCAACTGAGCGCAGAGCTTCAGCATGAGGTCGACGACATGGTGGCGACTGAGCTGCAGCTTCGCGAGTCGGTAGCGCGTCATGAACTCGTCACCACCGAAATGACGCATCGCGCGACCATTTCCGCTGTTCTCTCTCACGCCATCGCCAGAGACGCGAGCACGCAACGCCATCGGTGCCACCAGCAGCCGCAGCCGCTGCGCGAGTCGTCCCCAAACTCAAACTCGCACTTGTGCACCCCTAAGCGTCAATCAAGCCGCGGAGCTGTGGATATCATCGAAAAGGCGAAGCACACGCCGCCAAATCGAGCTACACCCCCGCCGCCCGTTACGCCCCTACCGTCACCGGGCGCGCTGCCAGCCATCCGCCTGCGCGAGACCCAGCTCGAGCGCTATAAACGTCACATGGATCCCTTCGACGACAGCTGGGTCGGATCGGTGGATGCTTCCACGGGTTCTTCGCAACTCGCCAGCGCAGTGCGTGGTGGTGGTACACCGGCGGTGGTGGTGGCACCGGGCACACACGCAGCCGCCAGTCCCGTTCGGCCCTCCGCAGGCATGGTACCTGGAGGTTTTTCACTACTCGAGATGCGTGCGATGATGGAGCAGTTGTTCAAGACACATCTCGTGCCGCTCAAAGTCGCCGTTGATTCCATGAGAGCGGCAGGCGACCGCGCACATGAGCAGCAACGCACCGAGAGGCAAGAGCTCTCTCGGGCGCTGAACCAACTGCAACATCTCACCATGTCCGATAGTGGCGTTGGCACAACCCAGCCACGCGATCAGTCTCTCGTTGAGCAGGTCGGTACTATTGTGACGGACTGTCACGCGACACTGGTCCAGAAGATCGACGTCCTGCAGGAGGCACAGAACGGCCTGCTCCGTCAGGTGCAGGAGACGCACGGCGTGGCGAAGAAGGCCGCTCGCATCCTGAGTCACAACGATGTGGTGATGGACGGAAGGCTAAAGGATATCGTCGCATGCCAGTCCGCCCTATCACGTCATCAGCTTGTCGCTGCGCTGGACATGAGCAGTTCCCCCGGTGCCCCTCATGAGCGTGCGTGTCCGTCCGCTAGTCCATCCCAGGTGCGCTCGTCTTCTCAGGGTGTCTCGCCAGACTTTCGCGACGCCGAATCTGTGGCCGATAGTCCCAACACGGACTCTCCCGTTTCTGGGACGGGGGAGTCGCACGGCTCCCATCGGCGACAGGCACCTCGCGTCACGAAGCAAGTCTCGTTTCAAATGCCGTTCTTTGATGGTCAACAGGGCGAGCCGCGGAAGGCATCTGTGTTGGAGATGAGTCGATCTGCGGTGGAGGGCACAAGCACGAGCCATCTGATCACGGAGGGTGAAGAGCTCTTTCGCCCGCATAGTCTCACCTTTGCCTCGCCTCCGTCCCACATATGGGACCTCATGGATTCGGACGATGAATCCGTACCACCGTTGCCCACAGGCGCCGGGTTCCGTACTCCGTACGACATTGACAGCGCGTCCTAGCCACACCGCATGTGGAGGAGGCGGAAAGGATTGCGTCACACAGCAACTTTACAGTCAACGTGTACAGTGGTGGTCGCACACACGCACGCTTTGTCGACACAACGAATGGGAGCGAATGGAAAGCGCTATGCTGGTCGGAACACAAGCATTACGTAATTGGGCGTGTGATGCGAGTTTTTTGTGTTCGTGTATATGTGTGTGTGTGTGCGTAGTTCTCGACACATGTCAGGACTTGCCTGACGTGAGCCTTGTCTGTAGAGCAACCAAGTCAGCCGACACTCCTTGATTAAATTTACTGTAACACCGCACGACCCACTTGTGTACGCAGTGCTGACGCTGGTCTCGAATTGTTTTCCTTCAACGCAGGGGCTCCTTGCAGTTGATTTATTCGATTCTGTGCGCGTAGGTGGCGCGTACGGAACGTGATGCTACCACCTTCCCGGCATCCCTCTGTGTGGTGCTCCGTCCGGTCGCTGTTGATATCGACGGTGGATATGGCTTCCGCCCAACCCTCGGCTTTTCCCCCTTCTACACGCTTTGTCCTCTTTTCCCCCCTTCGCCGCTGGCTGTGTGTGACGTGAACCTTCGCAAGTGGAATAGCGGTGTTCAATTTTTAGAGTTAGACAGCGTTTCTTTTTGTTAGGTCACGGGCAGCACCAAATTTATAGGCTCGCTGCACTCGTTGTTGCTGCCTTCTCTCTTCTCTTCAATCTCTCTCTTTCTTTTCGTGTTTTTTTTTTTCCTGGCAATCTCACAGAGACTGACGAATGCAGAACACTAGTGCGAGCCGCTCGCGTCCGAGGGATGTGGAGGGGGACTCGGCTCCTGAAGCGAAGGCGCGGCGCCTCGAGAGCATTACGCGTCTCTCTAGTGATCTTGTGGACCGCGTGGCGTCCGTCAATGGCGACGTTATTGGCCACCTGCTCACACGCTGGGAGCAGAGCGCGTGTGAAGGCGCGGCGATTCGCGCCCGAGCCTCCGACATGGAGGCGATGATCGTGAAATCCAAGGGTGAGCAAGTTCGCGCCGAAGTGACAACAGCCGCCACAACACGTCAGCTGCAGCACCACGTTGTCCTTCTCGATGCCATGGAGACCAAGTTGCAGATGTCGGCGTCCCGGGCGGCCGAGACGGTGCTGCAGCAGCTCGACACGCTCATGATGCCGTCGTTGCGCCGAACAGCCGCACAGCTGGAGAAGGAACGGGACATCAACGATGCCCTCACGGACCGCGTCCGACAATTCCTCGCCAACTGTATGGAAACACTGCGGCTCAGCTCGCAGCGCGCACTGAGCGCTGAGCTTCAGACCGCAGAGCGCGACGTCGCCGTCGCGCGATTGAAAGCATTGCTCTCGTTCGAGCAGGTACGCACGCTGAGACACACCCAGGAGGTAGAAACCCTCCTGTCGATACTTCGCGCTCTGGCTGAGCGCACCAAAGGGGCGGAGCAAACAAAGCACGACCTGATGCGGTGTAAGGAGCACGTCCGACGGCTGGAGCGCTACCTGGACCTCAACGGCATCACCGCCGCCATCATGGTGGCAGAGTCGGAGCCGCATCAGAACCTCGTCGGTGGGAGTAGTAGCGACAAGAGCAGCGAGGGACAGACGTCCGCGCTCGCTGTTTCGTGGTCTGGTCGCCAGCCACCCGCGCCCGCGCCGGAGCTCAAGCGGAGTGCTCCTCATTACTTTGCGCTGAGGATGCTGCAGCACCGTGATATGACTCTGTCCGACCTCGTCGACGCGTGGCAACATCAGGAGAGTCGCATACTGGCCGCCGACGCGCGGTACGTTGAGCTTCAGGAGGCTGCGAAGAAACTGAAGGAAGACGCAGCGCTGGTGCACCAGCAGTACCTTGAAGAACGGCAGCGGCGGGAGATCACTGACCGCCGCCTGACAGAAATGGTGCTGGAGAGAGTCGAGCGAGACCGTGCCGTGGCGACGCAAACGGAGATTTCCCGCTTGCGCGCGAACTACACCAAAGTCGTCGATGACGCGTCCCACCTCGCGGTCTCTCTGCAAATGAGTCGTACCGCACTCGAGGAGGCCCGAGATGAGATCGCCGCCTTGCGAGCTCAGGTGAAACAGTTGGAAACAGATGCCGCGGCGGACGAGGTGGCGTCCACTGTGTGCACCCTTCGCGAGCAGTACGAGGCCAAGCTGGCGAGTGTGCGTGGCGACTTGATCGACGCCCAGACGGAAAGGCATATAGCGCTCTCTATGGCAGAGGCGCGCGGCCGTGACCAGCAACGTCTGCAAGAAGCGCTCCTTCTGTCACGAGAGAACAACACGGAAATGACGACGTCTCTGGTCGAATCGTTGAAGCAGGGGCCATACTTCTCCGCCGCGTCGATAGAGGACGCCGCGAAGCATGAGTGCGACGAGTCGCGTGCTGCCCTGCTCGATATGACTAACCGTGTGCACAGTGCCGTCGAGTATCTCGAGACCGCGCACAAGGACGTCACCGCAGAGCGCGAAGACATGCTGAACGAATTCGCCAACCAGTTGAGTAGCCTCACAGCCTCGTTTGAGGCCTTGTCGCGCGGCCCACCGCTGCCCCCGTGTACGTCGCCTGAGGTAGAATTCCAAGATGCAGACGCCGACAGTAGTGCCGCTGGCTCGCCAAGTGCGCAGCTCCGCACATGGCAGCACGAGGAGTCCAACAAAATGATGAAGCGCGTCGTCACGGACGCCCTTGAATTTGTGGCCGGCCACCTCGATGCTACCGACGACCAGCGCAATCACTTGGTCGATGCGTCCATCTCAGATGCACAGTACGTCTCCTTTATTGCTGATCGCCTACGCCGCGTCACCGCTGACCGCGACGCACTGCGCGTGGAGCTGAAGCGAAGCTACGATCTGATTGAGCAGAACCACCTTTCCGTCGTGGAGCACGCCCTGATGCACGACGTGTCCGTCGAAGACTCGCTCAATGCGGCGGAGGCCGCTGAGCACATTGAATCATTGCGACAGAAGCTAGAGGCACTACAGCAGAGCCGTGACTTTGCGCTGGCGGAAATGAAGAGTGCCCGTGTCGACAGCGGTGACGTCCAGGAGCGGCTCAGCGTGACAGAGCGGGAGAAACAGCTACTTGAGGCTCACGTCAAGCACCTCACGGATGCATTGCACTCGAGCTTCTCCCGCGAAACGGCTCTTCACAAACGCACCATTGACCTCAATGGTCGCCTGGAGGCCCTTGTCGCGACGGCGACCCTGCCCGATGAGGACAACAATAGAGGCGAAGACGGTGACGGTGTCGCTCGTCCACCGCCGCCGAGCATCGAGCGTCTCGAGCAGATGGCGTCGCGCGTAGCGGAGCAGCTGGCGTCGTGTGAGCGCCTGCTGGCGGAGCGTACAGAGGCCGGAAAGAGCGAGGCTGCTTCCGCGGTCGCGCACACAATCAAAGATCTCGAGGAAAACCTTGCGCGCTGTGGGCTACACAAGGTGTCCACTCTTCTCTACGACGCTCTCTTTGGGAGTGCGCTGCTGCAGAAGGCAGTGGACACCTCGGTGCTGCAGCAACGCGGTCAGCTGGCGAAGGCAGCGGTCTCTGCCGACGACCTCACACCCGAGCTGAAGACGGCGGAGCTTGAGCTACAGAATCGGCGCCTCTCGGATGAGTTGGCGTTGCTGAAGCAACACCGTCAAGAGTACGAGCAACGCCTGGAGAGGGCGACGGAGGCGATCACCAAGAGCGAGGCCCAGACGAAGCGTCTATTGGACGTGTCGAACCTGCTGATGGAGCAGAAGAACAAACTATCGCAGAAGGTGGCTTCGCTGCAAGCGGAGATGGAGGAGCTCCGCCAGCGTGCGCGACCGCCCACGCCACCGCCTTTACCGCCGGCACTTCCAGATGCCTCTCCCGAGCGCGCTTCAGAGGAGCTACCGCCAGCACAACCCGTCGCTCCGGTCCTGGAGGGGGACAAAGGCGCTAGGCAGCCAGATGCACTTGTGGTTGCTGAACCGATGGAAGTCGATGGCGCACGTCCAATGACGGCACCGCACGCTGTTGAGCCTGGTGCTACGGTCCCGCGCCCACCGATGGCACCAGCGGATCAGCTACCTGATGAGGAGCGTGCCTTGGAGGATGACCAGCCAGAGTAACTGCCGTGAATAACAAGTGGAACACGTCTCGTGGAGGCGTCGGCTGTTTTTTTTCTTCTCTTACTGGAAGCACCTACTATTCTATTTAGCTGACGGTGGCGGATGCCTTGGCCGTGAGTTCTGACGCAGATGTGGTGCGGCACGGTTTCTCGTTTCGTTGAAGGTACGCGCGCGCCACTGCACACCGGGGCGCCTATCCTTTCTTTAAGAAAAGAAAAAGAATGTAAAACAGGAGACAGTGTTCAGTGCGCGTAAGGATAGGTCAAAAGGGAACATTTCACGCCCTCTCCGACGCCATTGCACACGTTCAGTCGCACATGGGTCTGATTGCAATGCGTGTACGGGCAGTCTCTGGCCGCCGCGACTGTGAGGGAAGAGCACTGTGCGAAAAGTAAACACGTCCATGAACTGTCATCTTGTCATGCGTGTCTGTTGGTGCGCAGCTTCGCATCACATAGCGCAGCATCCGAAAGCACGGTGGAGTAGTTGGTATGATGTGTATCGCTGTCAACGCGCTGCTGGTATTTCTTTTACATTTTCCCCATACGCACACTCTCCTTCTCCATCACAACTTCCTTTCTCACTCTGCCGGTGCTCTCATTGTGGGGCACACTCGTCGGTTCTTTTTTTTTTTTGTGTGTGTGTTGTTGTTGTTGTTAAACCTCGTGACTTCGGGGACACACACACGTACACTTCTTTTTCTTCTCTGTACTCGCCAAGAGAGCGGATCGCACCACGTTAGCGCTGGTCTTTTAGCACTTCCATACCCGACTCAACTACGCGCAGTCGCCCACTGAGCGATGACGGAGCGTAAGTCAAATGTAAAGGTGGCGGAGATGTCACCAGAGATGCAGAACGACGCCATTGAGATCGCCATGAAGGCCGTCAAGGAGCATCAAATGGAGAAGGACATTGCCGCACAAATCAAGAAAGAATTCGACAAGCGCTACTTTCCGTCGTGGCAGTGCATCGTTGGCCGTAACTTCGGAGCAGACGTTGTGCACGAAAACAAAAACCTCATCTACTTCTACGTCGGGCAGCTCGCGGTGCTGCTTTGGAAGTCCTCTTAGTGTGGAGCTGGTCAGTTATGCGCTGCTACTTTTTGTGCTCTCGATCGTTTCGCTGATCTTGTCTTTGAGTTTGGCATTCAGCCGACGGTCGTGCTGCAGTACAGGCATGCCACGCCCTCGTCGTTCAAATGTGGTGTGATGTGTGTGTGTGTGTGTGGCCCATGTAAATTTTTTGTTCTCCTGCCCTCCCCGTCCACGCGCCTCTTACCGGGCATCTTTGGGGGGATCAAATGAAAACAACAAAGCACGGCATTCACCGAAGAACCCAAGCCCTCAACGAGGCGACAAGCGTTCAGGCGTGTGCGATTCGTGTCGGAACGGGCGTACATTTTGGTGTGTCCATTGACGTCTCTCCCTCGGTGCACCTGTCGTTGTCGTTTCGCCAGACGAATACGTTTCGCCCACGACCACTCGTCCCGCTCACACACGCGCGGTGGCGCTGATATTTCTGAGTACGGTCTTCCGCGCGTGGCGTTTCAGTCGTCCGGTTGCTCTGGGCCCAGAGGCGCACACTTCAGACATGTTGGTGCCGCTGCCGCACTCACTCTAGCGCGAAGGGCAGTTGTAGGCTCCTTGCACGGTGGCGACTGCGGGTGGTGAGGACAGCCACTACTTACTCCTTCTCACGTCTAATCCATCCCATTCCAACTTCCGTTCTCCTACTCTTTTTATCTTCAAGTTTCTTCCGTCCTCGCGTGCCACCGCGGGAGAAAAGATGTTGGTCGTCGCTCGCACGTTTGAGCCGGCGGAGGTGAAGGCCGCGCATAACCCGAGTGCGCCGATGGAGCGCTATTACACGGTGCAACACGAGGGCCTGAGCACTACCTTGGTGGACGTGACCGATCATCGCGCCCGCAAAACAATTCACTACGACGCGTTGACGCAGTCGAACACCGAGCTGGTCGAGAGTGTCGTTGTGCCTTTTACCGTCGCACTGACAGAGATGGGACAGGCGTGCCAGGCCACCATTGTTGTCGATGGTTCTCTTGCAGCGCGCCGAGAAGTGTTATTCGGTGTCAACGACGGACTCATACAAAGTGCACTCGTTCTCCTGCGTCAGCAACCGCTGGTGAACAGCGTCTTTATTTCAGCCGTGACGCTCGCCGACGGCAACCATCTGGAGGACACCCTCGACCTAGCCTCGGCAGACGAGGGGGAATCGAGTGAGCCCACCGTCATGGAGGACACGAGAGACCGATTCACTTCCATTGAGTCTGCGCACTATGAGGAATTGACGTCTGAGTCCACTGTTCAGCGCCTCCTTGCGTTCCTGGAAAGCCGAGTCAGTGGGACACGGCACCAGATCTACAGCATCATCGTCACCTTCACCGATCCGGTCAAGATGCCGAATACCACCATGCAGTTCGTTTCCTTCGCCGTGAACGAAGTCGCGAGGGACATGAAGTCAACGCGCTACTGCGTTTCCACTGCTGCCACGCACATCGAGACCAGCGCACCAGTTCAGTCTTTTAACGGTACGAAGCTGTCGTTCTTGCTCAAACCCGTCCTCCTTGGGCACCAACCCGGTGCGTACGTGGCCTGCTTCTCTCCCATAAGCGTTGTCGCTGCTGACAGCGAGCGTGAGACGTTCAAGGAAGCGTTCTGTGTCGCGCAGACACTCACCCGCCTGTATGACTCACGCGCTGGGTTGTTTTCTACAACGACACCCGCGACCACTAGTGGGGAAGCGCGCCCCTCACTGCCGTCGTCTCCAGTGGTAGCGTGGAGGCGCCCACGACTATCGCGATCTCCGTCCTCTTCATCTGTGCACCGCGACCCGTCCGCCCGCCAGGTGCTGCAATCAACTTCGGCCGTCCCACACGACGGAACAGGTGGGGCGACGCGCGTCGGGGGATACAGTCCAGTGCGTCAGCAGCTTTTCGCTAGCGTCACGGGGGTATCGCGCGACTCTCGACGTGATCTTGCTGAAGTCCCACCCGTTTCCGTGGAAACACAGAGGCCAGCCACCTCTCTCGAGCGAAGACTCGATGCATTGGAGAGAGAAAATGCGTACCTTAGGGAGACCCAACGGCGGCAAGAGGTGTGGATACACCACAGCACGCCGACTCACGCGCAAGGTGACACACGCATCGGTACAGCTGCAGGCCCCTCCTCTGACATACGCGCACTGGTTGAAATGATTCAACAGCAGCAGGAGGAGATCAGGCAGCACGTCGTGCACGAAGAGCGGTACCGGCTGCGCATTTTAGAGCTGGAGGACAGCCTGCGGGCGCGTACGGAGCAGGTCACACTACTGACAGGCGCGATGCGCGACCGCCGCGAAGAGCCCGCACAGGTGACCGAGCACTCCGGTGTAATTGGTACTGCTCCCCGCGGGAGCATAGCAAAGTCTCCTCCGAGGCAGACACAGGAACTGGTACAGCTGCGCGCTGAGCTTGACACAGAAAAAGAGCGCCGTGTGCGCGCAGAGCGTACACTTGCGGAGCGTTCGCAAAATGCTGTGGAGGAGGTGCGCAGTGCGTTGATGGGCCAGATGAGCGTACTGCAAGAGGAGTTAGATCACGTCCGCACTGAGCTTTCAGGCGTTCAAGGTCAGGGGAGGACACGACGCGCTCCGCTCTCCCCACCACCGGCAACGGCGCCGTTACCCACCAGGCCTCGCGGAGGGGACCGTGGCTCCCGTTTTGCGGATCGACTGGGGTCAGATCTGGTTTCGCCCCGCGCCGAATCCGCGCGTGCAAACACCGCCTCGACCCGCGTGCGTCCACCATCTGCCTCAGCGACTGCGTCCCGACAGAATGTGTCCTACGACGTGTTTATGCGAGATGACCCGCAGTATCGTATGCGGCACTCCTCCACCCCCCGCAACCGACGTACGCAGTGAGGCACGCGGACATGGCAAGAAACATTCACTTTTCTACACTCACAGGCAGCTTGTAGCCTTCCCTCTGATTTTCTGCCAGTCCACCTTGTACAGCGAGAGTAACATGTGTATTCACGGCTTCCGCGACGTGTGCGTGTTGGCGACAATCCCATGTCCTCCTTCGTTTCTTTTTGCTCCCTCCTAGATTCTCTCGCTCTTTCTTTTCGGTACCACACGAGGAAAACAAATCATGTGCACAATGTGCGTCACATCAACACCTGCTGCGCAGGCGGCGCTGGAGTTTGCGTGAGGCGTGCGCGCACCGCTTCGTACACACCTCACGTGTGTGCCATGCGATAGCCAGGACTCACTCGTCATCGGTCTCTACTACCAGTAATTCTTCACGTCTACGTGCGCAGACAAAGAGACTGCCTTGCTTTTGCGGCGCGGCGTCCATCGTACCAGTGGGTGGCAAACGTATGTTCCCAGACTGTCCGTTCGCCCCTTCGCATCGCACGTATCCCTCGATTTCGCTCCGATCTCCTTCCGCCTTTCCACTTGCCCCGACCTCTCTCAAAGGACTCACGTGGTAGCATCGCGCATAAACATGAAACGCAGACGCTTCGATAGCGATGACGACGAAGATGAAATTGTTGGCTCAGCAATGATGACCAAAGAGGCGCTTGACGGCTTCGCGTTCTCGTCCGCACACAACCGCGATGTTTTGCTTGACATGGGCCTCGTCTCTTCCCCTTCGGCAAGTGAGCGTGCACCTTCAGAAGACCCTCCCGACACCACCGAGCAGAATGGTGACACTGGTGTCGCCGTACCTGCAGACGTACATGCACAACCCCCAAACACGAGCGCGGCACCGGCGGTTCGTGTAGTGACGTCCGTATGCGCACTGGATCGAGATACACCTGATGTGCTCAAGGGTCTTCTGGGGGACAAGCTGCTCTCTGCCTATTTGCTGCCGGTGGAGTACCTTGTGGGCGGGCAACCGGTTAATGACAAGCTACTAGCACAGTATCTTCCCTTCACCGGAGGGCCGGAGGTGGAGCGCTCGTTGCGTGCGCTGGCCACCACGGACCTCGAGGATCGCCCTGCGAACCGCTTTGGCATTCCGCCAGGCTGGCGTTGGGACGGTGTGATTCGCGGTACGTCTTCCCAGTTGTGAGCGAAGTAACACGGTGCTCACCCCAAGTCGGTGTCAACGCTACGGCCCCTTTGTCCTTCTGTCAGTATCTTTGAGTACAGCCTACTGCCGTGCGGCAAAGCACTTCAAGAAAAAAAAAAAATTATAGAAGCACGGCAAGCGCAGTCACCACGAAGGTGGACAGTAGCAAAGAATAAACATAAAACGATACGCTGAGAAGACGATGGCACCCGATGAACCAGTTTCATCTTCAAGTAGGTTCCCTGTCTTCGTCTCTCACTGTCCGCGAGGTTTGTACCGCCCCTCCCCTCTTCCTCCCTCACTGCGCTTAACTAGAAAGAAATCTGGAAATAACTTCCTGGTCTCAACCGTCCAGCACACCGATATAACGAGCTGGTGTGGACGCACCTGGTATTGTGAGCATCGTGGCATTGAAGGGAGCACTGGCTCTGAGGTTCTCGCTGCCGGGTGCTGACTTGTCACCATGGAATCAAACGCGCCGTTTACACGTGAAGAGGAGAAGCGCATGCACGCGCTGGAGAAACGGGTGGAGGATGGTGAATCGCTAGCCGACGCTGAGCAGCTGGAGCTCGCCACTATAAAAAGCCGCTACCACTGGTTTTTGAGTGAAGGCGAGCGCGTGTTACGTGAAGGGGCTGCACAAAAACGTGCCGCGGCGGAGAAGGAAAAGTCACAGGCGGGTGCTACGTCGGCCGTGAGCGACTCGTTTGACAGGATAGGGAAGGCCTTGTACTTCTGGGGCTCCCTCGCGGCGACCGCAGTGCCGGGCTACGTGGGCCGGAAGTCAGGTCTCACTGCCGACTTCCTGCACTGGAATGCTATCACCGGTCACATCATACTTGGAGCCCTGCCCGTTGTCACACAGGTGGGCTCCAGCGGAAACCACCTGAAGCAGATTGGTGATCAGTTGAGTGCGCGCCACAAAACGCTTGGCATGGTCGTCGCCTGCCTGGAAAGCGACGAGATGAACGGTTACGGCGTGAGCCCAGTTCAATTCGCCACGGAAAAGGACTGGCGGGATGCGCTCAACCCAAACCTGGTCTACGTTCACCTCTCCATGCCGGACACAAGCGCCAAGGTAGAGCTGTCGAACGTTGCGGATGCCGTGGACAAAATGCATGAGTGCATCGCCAGCCGTGACGAGGTTGTGTATGTCCACTGCAAAGCGGGAAAAGGTCGGAGCTGGATGGTGGTGATGTGCTACCTGACCACGTACGGAGGCCTGCGTTACGAGCAGGGTGTCACGCTCTTGCAGCAGCAGCGGGGTCAAGTGAGTCCGTCTGTCGCACAAGAGTGCTTCGCGCGCGAGTTTCCGCTCCGCTACGCGCAGTGGAAGTCCCTGCAGGATGTGCCGTCCTCGTCCGCATGATCCGAGTTGTCCTTTCCTGTTTGCGGCGCACCCCACATCCATTCGACCGGGTCACATTGCCTCTTCTGATTTTAACTCGCGCTTGTGTGTTGTCAACCTTGACCGCTCGCTGTTGCGCGCCAGTTGCTTTTTTTTTTTTTCTTCTACTGGTTTCCCCCCAATTTGTGCTTTACTGTACCCACTCATCTGATCCCCGAGTCTAGGAAGCGGTGTGCCTGTTGTGTGTTGTGTGCCAATGCATGCACTGAGCGCCGTGGTCACCGTGCGCGGTTTTGTCGTCCGTGCGGAATAACCTGCCGCATCTGTCTCAGATAGATCTTCCGAGAAATAGTACACGCGAACACTACTGCGTGTGTGTGTGTGTGTGTTTGTGTGGCGGTAACTGTATCTCCGTTAAGCGGCAGCTCTCTCTTTCCGCAGGTGGGCGATGGCTATTCCTCTCTTTGCTGATCGTCTCTCTCTCCTCTTTCACACCCAGTCTCTTTATCCACAATTTCCTTCACCCGCCTTTCTCTCCCTCACACGTAATCTCCACTGACTCGCTTCGCCGTGTTTCGTCAGAATTTGTACGTGGCTGCCTTTCACCTACCTCATTGCGAACACAGCTTAGGAGTCGGCCAGCTCGAGTAGTACGAGCATACGTCCGCAGCAACTGTGTAAGAATGTCTGTCTCCGCCTGTTGTGATGCCATCACTTCTATCGCAGATGACACGCCTCTGGAAAACGTGCAAGCCATCGCAGCGCAGTGTGAAACGTTTCTGAGCAATGCTGCGGAGATCATTGAAACCGTAGAAAATGCGCTGTCCACCTCCTCCGGAAAACAGCGCCTGCTGCTGTGGATGTTCGTGGATCGACTCGTCAAGCAGCACGACATGTTCCTCGATGCTCTGCGTCCGCGCATCCTGTCTCTGGCGACTCAGTACGCTCCGAGCGTAGGCACAGCTGAGTGGTCGGATTTCGTGGCGCTACTGAAGACGTCATTCGCCAACACCAAGCTTTTCGGGCCGGCCTTGGTCAACTTGATTTTAACCCAGCTGACTGGCTCACACGGTGGGGGTGGGCGCGGCGGTGGACAGAACCGCAATGCAAAATCCTCTTCCGGGTCTGGCGGTCGTGGTGCGCACGCAAACAAATCCGCGCTGGTACTGCACAGTGCGGCGCTTCGAAGCATGGGCGGTGCCTTCGTCACAAAGGCTGTCGCGGTGGAACGCTCCGCCAGCCAGAAGCACCGTCTGCAAGTGAAGACGGTCGACAGTCAGATGGCCATGACTGTGGCCAGCAGCTACGCACCGGCCAGGCCGGTGGAGGTCGCTGTGCCCCAGTTGCACGCCGATGCCGACGCGCCGAGGGGCTACATGAAAGCGCTGCCGAGCAACCACAACAAGCTGTACGAGGAGGAGCGCCGTCGGAAGCTGCGTGAAGTGATGGCCGCCGATCGCGAGGATCAAAAGAGCCGTCAGGACGATGCGGCGCTGAAGAAAATTAGGAGTGAAGGTGCGAAGCCATCGGCCGCGGGTGCGGCTTCGGAGATGAACGGCACCGCCTCTTCCTTTTACCAGCAACAGTTTCCGGACTATTCGGACGTGCAGATGCCGTTGGAGCTTCCTCGTGACGAGTTCGGCGTACGCCGCGGTAACTTTCCGCAAGGTGTCCGTTTTATTCGTGAGGCCATTCGGGCGTGCGGTGGGGCGATCGAACTGGATGTGATCGTCAACCGCATCTCCACTCTGTCCGACCGCGATGCTGTGGCGGAATTCGGCAATGTGCGCGAGTTCCTTCAGATTCACAGTCCAACGTTCCGACTGGTTTTGGAGGGGAAGCAGTGGATTGTGCGACTCGTCGACCAGAAATCGACGGACGAGCCGACGTGGGAGGTCATGGAGTGCCCGGCGTGTACCCGGCGCGTGCGGGGGCGGAACTTCGCGCGACACCACAACAGCCGACGTTGCATCACGGGTCAGCTGGCGCTTGGCTTGCAGCAAGACTATGAAGGGCGCGGTCCCATCGCCGAGCTCGCGTTCGCAACAAAGCTGATTTTACAGAAGCGTACCAACTTCACAGACGAGCTGGACTACTTCTCGAGTTGCCTGCTGCGGGCGGCGTCTGTCCGCCGCTTCCGTCTCGCATCGCCGCGGCAATTCGCGCCTGTACTGAAGGCCATGCGCACTGTGCGCGACTGGTGGTTGTCGAAGAAGGGCGTGAGCGAGATGGCAGATGCCGTGGTGGACTGCACAGACGCCTCTGTTGTTCACTTTTTTGCGGTTATTGGCGAGAACGTGCACCGACTGCCGATCGCGTGGATCGAGACCGGTGACATCATCGACATGTGCCAGCGCTTCTCCGCGCACGTGAATCCGCCGTACAACCCACCTCCTCGCCCAGCGGACCCGAGGATCACGTTGCAAAACGAGTACCCTGGGTTCTTATTTTGCGAGAGCGACATTGACAACGACGACGAGCCCAGTGGCGATGAGGCTGAGTTCTCCGACGACGAGGCGCCGACGTTTACGTTCGCACCTCCCGTGGGTGTGGCTGAGACGCTCTTCACAGCAGGCTTCGAGCGCGACACAAAGCAACTCCAGCACCGCATGCGTACCGCCCCACCGATGGTCCTCGAGCGCGTCCTGAAAAGTGATGGCCAACAAACGTACCAACAACTATACGAGGAGGCTGGTGCACAAGGTGGAGCGAACGGTGTTGCGGCTAGACGTTAATCAAACCACACAACGTGGCGAACAGCGTGTATTTGGCCATGAATGAAGTGCGCTTGTCCACCAAGAAAAAGAAAATGGCATCTCACTGACGCACGTTGGGGCGAGAGAAAGAAAAAAAAAAAAGAAACAATTCAACTTTCAAGAGGAGGTACGAACACGACGGCGTACAGCTCACGGTACGCACAACCGTGTGTGCGTTAAAGCTCTCATGCGGACACTCCTCCTTCGTGCCTGGGTCTTCTCAGGGGCTGGTTTGTGGTCCAACAACAGCGCGCACAACTTCTGCACACGGCACCAACACGCTGAGAACGCCACAGCGCCGATGGCTGCTCAGGTATTCGCTGACACGTCGAGCGGTTCTCGCCTCTCGGCTAGGTCTGCTACTTCAAACAATGCTCACTCCGCATCTCCACGATTGACTGTTCTGTGTCTCGTACTCACTCATCACCGCCACACCTCACCTACGCATATTGCCTGCCCCGTCCCTGCGGTGGGATTTCTTATTTCGCTTTCCCTTCCCCTCCCATCAACCAGTGACGGACATCATCCAAAGGCACAGCGAGGTCGCGGGACTCCCGTTGTTTTGTCACTTCACACCCCTTCTTTTGATTCAACTCATTTCGAGCCTCTCTCTGCGCGAGGGCCTCAAGAAGGAGGCGGGGAAAGAAAAAAGAAGTCACCGAGAAGCGTCGCGTCAGCGGCACTATCATCACAGGTCGCGGTACTTGGATTCGCTCAGCGTGTGCACGGTTTCTCGCGTTGGCTCCACGCTATCGGGCGTTTGTCTTCTTAGCCGTCGCACACTGTTCTAACCGTTTCTCTTTTGTAGTTCCCTTGCTTTTTTTTTCTCGCTAATTTTAAAGTAGTTCCCCTCGCTCCATACAATACTTACCACAGGAGCCCCCTTCTCCAGTCTCGCTCCCACCTCTTGTCCGCTGCCCATTCGTGTGCACCGGGGCGTGCGTGCGTGTGTCTGTGTGTGTACGTGACTGCCCAGCTGTAACATGGATACCGATGACGCCAAAGAGATGCTGGCTGGGTCCTTGGGCGGCGCCTGCGCGACTGTCATTGAGTATCCGATGGACACGGTGAAGGTTCGCCTCCAGGATGACGGAAAACGGTACGCAAGTGTGCTTGGTTGTGTGAAGACCATCGCCAAGGAGGAGGGTGTCATCAACGGTTTCTTCAGGGGTCTTCCCGCACCGGTGCTGGGCGCCGCCATGGAGAATGCGATTCTCTTCTTCTCGTATCGTAGTGCCATTGAGTGGGTGCAGCACGTCTGCTATGGTGCGCACACAGAGCCGGACAAAGAGGACTACGCGTGTGTCGTGACGGCGGGGGCACTCGGTGGACTCGCGGTGTCGCAGGTGCTCACGCCCGCGGAGCTGATCAAGTGCAAGATGCAGATCCAGAACACCCTGCCACCGTCCGAGCGCGTGTACAAGAATTCGATGGACTGCTTTTCCGCCACATTTCAACGGCGCGGTGTGAAAGGTTTGTATCGCGGTCACGTGGCAATGATGATTCGCGAGGCCGTTGGCTGCGGCTTTTATTTTCTCGCGTTCCAAAGTGTAATTCGATCGTTCCTCCGCAAAGACCAGAAATTTCACGACGTCTCGCCAGCTGTTCATCTACTCGGTGGTGGCTGCGCTGGCGTCGCTTTTTGGACTTCAACCTACGCGGTCGACGCGGTGAAAACAAAGCAGCAAACAATGAAGGCTGATTACCTCAAGCTCAACTTCCGTCAGTGCTGTGCACGCTTGTACAAGACGGAGGGTATGCGGGGCTTTTATCGCGGCTACGGGGTTACCGCACTCCGCGCGTTTCCTGGCAACGCTGTGTTAATCGCCGTGTACGAGCAGGTCACCTATCTGTGGGACGTGGCGGCGGGTGCGAAGCGTGTGCACTGAAGCGTTGTCATCGACTTGACCAGCAAAGAGCTGTTTCCGAGCAGCGTCAATGTGGCGGCGAGCGAAGCCCGAGTCGTTGACGAACTGGCGGAAGGACGGCGGTAAGGGGTGTGGTACGACCCTCCTGGGCGTGTCACACTGAGTCAACCAAGTCAATCAACACCTGTGTTTCCCCCCTATCGTGCCTTAAACGTCAAGTTTACCACTTGTGTCAACGACATTTGTTCGCTTCCCGGACCCGGACCTCTGCTGTCTGCCTACTCGTCACCTCTCTCTCTCTCTCTATTTACCGCCAGTCTCGACGGTATCCTGTCTTTCGTTCCCCCACCATTCCGTGCTGCGTGCTGCCCGCTTTATTTGACGCCTAACGGTTTCTGACCTCGTTGCCCATATTTTTTCACGTTTTGTACTCCTTAATCACAGTTGCAAACTTTTCTCCTTTCACTGACTATGATGCGCCGCCATGTACGTGTATGTCTGCGATCGCGACTCACTAGTGGTCTCGGGCCGTCTCCATTTCGGCCTTTGTTTCCTTTTTTGTTGTTGTTCTCTTCCTCCGCTGACCGTGTATCTGCGCCCCTACGCTGATGGGTTCGGTACAATCGCACAGCGGAGGCACTGGGAATGGAGTTGTTCGGCACCGTGCTCCTGCCGAGCCCGGGTGATCGGTAGATCGCCAAGGGCACCTTACCATTCCTCTGTTCCCAGACGCGTTTCTGTGTGTGTGCACTGTTGAGCACCGAGGGGCGGTCGCTCTTCACAACTTCTTTGTGATTGCCCACTTTCAGTTTTCTTCCTTCGTCCGCTCTCTCATTCGTCTCTGTCTCTCTCTCTCCCCCTCACCCACACACACACACACACATTTAAACTCGCTTCCGGTTCTGTGTGGTTCTTATTAATTGTTCCACACCTTTGTTGTTGTGTCTTGATCGCGAAAGGATCAGGAACCGTTCGTAGATTTTTCTCTCCAGAGTGCCACCCCACTGAGGCGCACCTCGTTTGCATTTTTCATCGCTCGCCCAGCCACTTTTTTTTTTTTCTTTTCTTCTTCGCTTCTGTGCCGTACGAGCAATGCCTTTAGTCAAACAAATCGCCATTCCCGGAAAGGACGTTGGCAAGGGCGCGCTCCAATTCAGCTGGAACGCCACGAGCCGCCTGGTTGCTGTCAGCGGATCCGCGGGTAAAGTATTCCTCATTAGTCGCCAAGGTACAGTAGAGCACCAATTCCCACTCGCAAATGTGACACACATGCAGTGGGATAACCTCTCGGACACGCTGGCGTTGTGCACCGGCAAGAAAGGCGTCATTCATTTCTACAGCCATCGCATTCGCAAGGTCGACACCTCTGACACCGGAATGAGTGACATCGCCGCGTTCAGATGGGCAGCTAAAGCTCCTCTGCTTGTGGCGGGTTCGTCGAAGGGAGACGTCGTCATCTTCAACCGCAGCACGCAGCAGCTGACCCCTGTCTCTGGGGTCCATACGCAGTCCATTGTTGACGTCGCGTGGACGCAGCACACCAATCACTGCGTTGTCGTCGGTGAAGATCGTCAGCTTTCCGTGTTGGACGTTGGCGGCGCCGTGCTATCCAAGGTGCCCCTGAGTGGCACACCTGTTTCGTTCGTCATCTACGAGACAAAACCGACGGCGACGGCAGCGGGCAAGGCGGTGGCCGTCGTGAACTTGGGTCGTGCGCTTCAGGTGGTCAGCCTGTACTCGGGTGAGACGTTCACCTCTCAATTCCAGACCGAGCTCGGCTCCATTGAGTGCGTGACGGCCAACCCGTCCGGGGGTGTCGTCTTCGTCGGTTTCTCGAGCGGCACCGTCGGTATTGCTGCCATCGAAGGCGGTGAAATGCACTTGGCCTCACACATCAGTGCGTTCCGAAATAAAGTATCGAATGCCGCTTACGGCCCTGGAAGTGGCCTGTATCTCGCTTCCTCGGACAACACAGTGAAGCTTTTTGGTGTGTCTTCGGATGTGCTCATTGAAATCGCCGACGACAGTGTCACACCTGAGGAGGAGTTCGGTCCTCTGCGTGAGGTCAAGTGGAGTACGGATGGCCAGTGCCTTTGCTTGGACACCGCCAGCGGAACCTTCGTGACGTACGCCTTCAATGTGCCGAACGTCAGCGCGGCGTGCGGTAGCTTGGTATTTTACTTCACCTCCTCACGCGTTGTGGGTGTGAAGAACATTCGTGAAGGCATCGTCCTGTGCACGATTCCGATCGACATCGACCCCAAGTTCATGGCGGCTGGCATGAGCATGATGGCAGTGGGCACGGGCAACGCGGCGTACTTCTACGAATATTTCATTCCCAACTCCATTCCGCAGGGTCTTGAAACGCCCCTGGCGGGTGGCAAGGACGCACGAAAAACGCACTCGCAGCTGATCCGCAAGATGGAGTACTCGTCCGCCATCACCGATGTCAAAGTCTGTTCTCACTTTGCCGCTGTCTGCTACGATGGGAAGGCACACCTGCACACGATCCGTGAAGGTGAGAACGAGCAGTCTATGATCTTTCCAGGACCCAACGAGTCCAAGGTGATTGCCGTCGGCCTGTCCGAGACCCTCTTTCTTTACGTGACAGCGAACAAGGTGACAGTGTTGGCGCTCCGCAACCTGCAGCCGGTTGCCGAGTACAACTTCAACTCAACAGTGAAGCGTGCCTTCCCCAACCCGATGTGCACCCGCGTCGCGTGCATTGATGAAGCCAACTCGCTGGTGGTGCTGAACCCCGTCACCGAGGGTTCCTGCGCGGCGGAGGGCTATGAGGCTTCGCACAAGCAGATTATGTGGGATCAAATGGACGCGACCGTGTTTGTGAGCCACGACACGAAGAGCTTCATCACGTACGTATGCGCCGCCCACAGCCGTCACGGTGCCACGTGCGAGTCCGCTCTTGTGCGCAACTCGAACAACGAGAATCTGTACACACCGCTGCCCGCAAACCACACCCCAGTGAGTCTGTGTCGGGGCACAATCACCGCGCAGGCCACCAACGGTCAGCTCATGTCGCTGCTGCTGAACTCACACATCGACACGACTGTGCGGGTGCCAAACACGGACGCCTTTTACAACAACTACTGCCTCCACCGGCTTCGATGGGCCTCGCAGAACATCTCCACTCCGAGTGAGGCAGAGGACCTCGCGCACAAGGCCCTCCACATGCTGGACATTGAGCTCGCTATCCGCGTGTACCGCCAGCTGTCGCAGCCGACGCTTGTCCTCTGCCTCGAGAAGATCAAGCATATCCACGAAAAGAACCTGCTGCTTGGCCATGTGTCGATGATCATGGGATACTTTAAAGAGGCGCAGACATTTTTCCTCCGCTCATCGCAGCCCCTGTGTGCACTGGAGATGCGCCGCGATTTGATGCAGTGGGAGCCCGCACTCGCTCTGGCCAAGGAGATGGCAGAGGATCAGGTGCCGATCATCTCGAAGGAGTACGCTCAGCAGCTTGAATATCGTGGTGAGTATGTGAAAGCCCTCGGCATGTTCAAGAACGGGAAGCGCCCCCTACCTACGGGGCATGCCAGCACAGAGCTGACCGCTGCACAGCAAGAGGTCAAATCGCACAATGAACAGTGCGTGGAAGGCACCGCACGGTGTCTGATTCGCACCGGCAGTGTCAAGGAGGGTGTGGATATCGCGCTCAAGTCGGAAAACAAAGAGTTTGTCCGCGATTGTGCCAAGCTCTGTGAAGAGACACAACGTTTTGAAGAGGCAGCGCAACTGTGTGAGAAGGCTGGCGACGTGGAGCACGCGGCGACGCTGTACATCGAGCGCAGTAAGAACCTAAAGGCGGCCGGTCGCCTCTTGCCGCAGATTAAGTCGCGCAACATCGTTGGCCTGTATGCGAGTGCCAAGGAAGCGGAGGGCAGCTTCAAGGAGGCGGAGCAGGCTTTCACACAGTCCGAGGACTGGGACAATGTGGTGCGCATCAAAGTAGAGAAACTGAACGATCTCCACGGCGCATACGTCATTGTCCGCAACACACGCTCCGTAGACGCCGCCGCGCTCGTCGCCAACATGTGCAAAAAGAAAGGTGAATTCGGTACTGCAGTGGAGTTCTTGGTGCTGGCCAAGTCGACAGGCGAAGCCTTTGAGCTGGCCAAGGAGAAAAACTGCATGTTCAACTACGAGAGCGCGCTACTGAGTCAGATGCAGCTCCAGAACGGGGTGGCCCCCCTTCAGTTTCAACCTGACTTCATCATGATCGCCGAGTATTATGAAGACATGGGGAAACCTGGTCAATCAGCCATGTACTACCACATTGCTGGGAACTACACAATGGCGCTGAAAAAGTATATGGAAGCTGGGGAGCCCGAAGACATTGAAAAGGCGGTGGAGGTAGTGGGCAAGGCGCGTAGTGACGCCCTGACAAACAAGCTCATCGACTATCTCATGGGCGAAAGTGACGGTGAGCCGAAAGACCCGTCCTACATCTTCAAGCTGTACATGGCTCTCGGCAGCTACGAGAAGGCCGCCAAGACGTCGGTCATTATTGCCTCAAAGGAGCAAGAGATCGGCAATTACAAGAGTGCCCACGGCACGCTCGTCGAGGCATGCCGCATTCTCAAGGACAAGGGGATGCGAATTCCGAACGACCTGCGACGCACTCTGATGCTTCTCCACTCTTACATCATTGTAAAGGATGTGATCAAAATCATGCAAGATGAGTCCACGGCGTGTCGGATGCTGCTCCGCGTGTCTCGCAATATTCAGAAGTTCCCCAAGCACATTGTGACAATCGTCACCTCAACAGTGCTGCAGTGTGCCAAATCAGGCTTCGCCAAATCGGCCTTTGAGTTCGCCTGTGTGCTCGTGCAAAGCGAAAAATACCGCATGGAACTGAGCGACAAGCATCGGAAGAAGATTGAGGGCATCGTGCGCAAGCGTGGCAAGGACGCCTTGGAGGATCCGGTCGAAGCCGTGTCGCCATGCCCGTTCTGCGACGCGCCGGTGGTGGAGACAGAATTGGAATGCGGTGCGTGTAAAAACGCATTGCCGTTCTGCATCGTTTCGGGTAAGCACATTGTGAAGACGGATTTCACGACGATGCCGTGCTGTACCTTCCCTGCCATTTACTCGCTTCTCATGAAGCGCCTGCAGGAGACATCGCCGCCGACGTGCCCGATGTGCGAAGCCACCGTCGACATCAACGCTGTGCGGAAGCAAACAGATCCCGATATGACAGTATTTTAGCAGCTGTACGCACAGCTACGTGCCATGGATAGCGTCCGACTCTCATGTGTCACATCCCACGGGCGCTGCCTTGTCGGTGTGCGTTGACGAATGCACGCCCAGATATCGTTGCTTCACAGCACACAATGCACTAGAACACTGATATGACTTCCCTCAGACGTGTCCTATCGTCGCTCCCGATCTCGTTTGATGACCCACACGCGTGACGGCTGGTTCTGGGTTTGACCTGTGCAGCCCTGTTTTTTTTTTTCGTTTTCTTCTCGTACCTTCCCTCTATCCCCACGTGTTGAGTCACACCATGTATGTAGAGCGCTTAGAGACCCGATAACGCAACACCTGTTTCAATCAATCAGCCCCCAAAAAGAAGATGGAATACCCTAATTGTCGCCAGTACTTCAACGAGATGCCCCACCTCCCCCAGTTTCACACGGCACGTGCGAGGACCAGCTTCTCATTCGTTTGTAACCGGCTAGTGTGACGCGAAGCACGGCTCCGTTTGTCTCCACGTTGCGCACAGAGACGGTCACGGCTGGGGCCGCTCTCTTTCTCTCTTTGACATCTGCACGCTTGGCGACGCGAACTTTTGTTGCCAGTGGCATATACTCAGTTTCTCTCGTTGATCGTTCGCTTGACGCGACTTGAGCTTACCAGAGCTGATGTGCAGCCCGTCCTCAAAAACAACAACAACAACAGTCCTCCTCCGCCGCTATTCGCGCCTGATCACGTCTCGCCCTCTGTCGCCTTTCGGTTGAACTTACTGCTTTCTCGCTTCACGGGTACGCCTGTTTTGCCTTTGACTTTGTAGCACGTAACGCTACTCCCCGTTCTGTCTCACGCATAAAAAAAAAAGAAGGGAATACTAGCCGACCAAAATCTTCACGCCGCCTACTGCGACAGGGAATACTCAAAACTGACGCATTACTCCTCACACTTCTTCCTCTCGTCGCGGCCTGTACAGAGCTCCCGACGGTGCACACCTGACGATGCCCTCTGACTGGATTCCCATTGAGAACAATCCGGATGTTCTGAACTCCTATCTGTTCAATCTAGGTGCGAACGCTGCTAACGCGGAGTTTGTAGATGTGTACGGAGTCGCAGAGGACCTGTTGGCCATGGTTCCGACGCCGGTGTACGCCGTTTTATTGGTTTATCCAATCACGAGCGTCTCTGAGGCTAAAGCGCGGGCGATGACGGACGCGCAGAAGGATGAGGTGGCCCAGTTTTTGAAGGCCAACCGCTTGTTCTACACAAAGCAGTACACCGCGAACGCATGCGGGACGATCGCCGTGCTTCACGCGGTGCTCAACAACGTGGAACACATGGGACCCTTCGAGGACAACAGTGCCTTGGCTTTGCTGTACCAGGCGGTGCTGGAGTCAAAGGGAGACCCGGCAGCCATCGGTGCTGTGATCCGCGATGCGCCACGCTTGGCGGTGGCGCACAGCGATGCGTCTGTTCAGGGTGCCACGTCGGTCCCGTCTGAAGATGCACCGGTGTACCTGCACTTCGTTTGCTTTGTCCACGTGGGCAGTCGCTGTGTGGAGTTGGATGGCCGCCAGGCGAATCCGATCTTGCACGCTGTGTGCGCCAGCAACAGTGAGTTTCTCACTGCAGTAGGGTCAGCTATTAGTCAAAAGATGGCAGACGACCCGGAGTCCGTCGAATTCAGCATCACTGCGCTCGTTGGTAGGTCTGAGTAGTCGCACCCAGCTTCACCCGTCTTCCCCCACTCCAGCCCCCTCCCCCCTGGCTGGATTTTTCTCCTCTGCGCGCCAAAGTGTGAGCCCCTCTCCATGACAACTCCGTTAGTTTGATGGTCTGGGGGCCACCCCAAGTAGGTCAGTTCTGCTGCGCGTGCTGTACCTTTAGCATATGTACGGTGTTATCGTCGTCTTATCGTACATCTCTCTCTCTCTCCGCAAAAGCAAGCGTGAACAAAATGGGAGAACTGAAAAACAATGATGAAATCAACCAAACCTTGACGTTCTGTTAGTCCGAATTGCCAAAAAAAAAAAAAAGAAAAAAAAAACAGAAATCGACGCAGGCGATGACGCTGCGTCATTTACCGGTAAATTTCGCGAGACGACAGTGTTCCGCATTATTGCCTCTTTGGTGTCTCTCTGGCGGTGTGAAAGGCATGCGTGACGACGCGCCACCACGTTCCTCCGAAGCAAAAGGCGCGGTGTCATCCGCGCATGGACCTTACATGTTTCGCTCTCCTCCTCCTCCATTCCTCTCTGGCATGACTTGCTTGTACTGTTCGTTCGGCTTCGCTTCACAGAGTTGAGAGTCCCTGCCCTTGCGAACCTCGTATTCTTCGCGCCGTCGAGGCTCGACGCGTGTCCTTGGATTCTGTGTTTTGTCGCTTTTTTCGTACGGCCGCTGCGCTGTCGCAAAAGTCTATGCGGCGGGTTGCTTTCGCACAGACACAATGTTGTGTGTTCGCACAAGCGCACTACCTTGCCACACGTTGGACGAGCGGCTCGACAGGGCTCGGCGCTGATGTCGCACGCGTGTACGCAGCACTCGAGGGGCTCGCACAGCGGACCGGCCACCCAGTTGCTGTAGAGATGCACTCCGAAGGTCGCTTCATCTTGCGGCCATGTACACGCCACCAAGCAGATCACGTCAGCACAGCGCTTGTGGATTGCCAGTTCCACACTGATTGGGAGAGGGCATTGTCGGCGTTTCGTGGTGACGTGGGTCTCTTAAGGCACAGTAAGCGGCTGGCTCTTGAAGCGCGCCGAGGTGCACATCCCAGAGTCGGTCGACCCGCGCCTGGTGTCCCAGTGGTCTTCGACTTGACATCACGCGCTCGTGAGGACCAGCATGCGGTACAGTTCGTGCAAGCGGTGTTTCCACACCTCACGTTAAAGATTGAGCATAGCGCCGCACCAGATGTGAACGGCGTACGTACACATACGCAGCGAGTCTCAGTGCAGCGCCTCCCCTTTACTCAGGAGCCACTGACATCACAAGAGGAGGAGGCACTCGAGCATTTCCTCGGTTCCGCGGATGGACACGGCTTCCACAACACACTCGCGAGGGCTATGCGGACTGCGTGTGCGGCCGTCAATCTTCAGTACCCTAAAGCGGCAGACAGCGAGAAGGTGGCAGCAAGCTGCCCGCGCGAAGTGTCAGTCCTTAGCTTATACCTCACACTTCTGCGCTCCCACGCCCCGGAGGCCACGCTACGCGTGGAACGTGTGCAGACGACACGGTCGGAGAATGCCACCGCTCTCGCATCGTCTTCTCTGAGCGCGTGTGTCATGAGGAGCGAAGTCGTGCTCGCACGAAAAAACGGCACATCACTGAATGGTCTGCCAAGCCTGCTGGATGTCATTCGCGCTGCGTGCGAAACGGTCGCGCCGACTGAAGCGGATGCGCTGGCACAGCAAGTGAGCGACCGCCGTCTCGTGTTTGTTTTGCCCGATCAACACGTCAGCGCAAAGAAGGTGCTGCTCCACCTACTTAGCTACTACTACGGTGTGTCGGATGAGCAGGTCACTTTTCAGGTAACGCGCTCCTCCACGTGCCTGTTTGATTGCACGCTGCAGGTGGTTCTTCCACTTGAAGATTGGATGCCGTGCCAAGGTGTGCCTGACATAACACTAGACCTTGAGCGAGGCTCTGGCCTCACGAAAAAGGCTGCGACCGAGCTTGCGTGCGCAGCGACGATTCACACTCTCTTTCCGGACGTGTACACCGAGCACCTCGCCGCGCACCCCGAGTTCGAAGCACTTCTAGCCAGCGGGAAGGTTGCGGCCGAAGGGCTCTTGGCCCCACCTGTCTCCCAGGGTCTCAAGGCGCAGCTGTCGTGGGCGTGCGGTAGGTGTGGCGGCGTGTGGGAATGCCGCACGCGGCGCCTGGAGGAAGGCAGAGACTATCCGGATCTCGGCGTATCGGCGTACCGGCCCGTGTGGTGTGCGGAAACAGTGGTCACCTTCCCGGCGCACGATGGGCACGGCGAGGCGGCGACGGTGTCGTCGTCGCGGCACTTTGTGGCTTTTGACAGCCGGAAGTCAAGAGCGGAACAAAAGAGCTACGCACGGACGCTCGCCGAGTGCTTCCCCAACGAGTGCCAGGCTGCCGTTAACCACGCTGCCGCCTCCTCACTTCTCGACGTCGCCGATAAGAATAGTCTGTGCCCCGGTGTCGCGGCCCTGCCCAGTGAAGACGACTTCCGCGAGGCCTTGCAGACCGATAGGAACCTGTCTGCCATACACCAGCTGTCACCCCCGTTTGAACGCTGGCTGGTGGGGACCGCAACTGCGCCGAACTCCGCTGCAGGGAGTGCCCCGGACAGCCCGACACTGTCCCTCTTGCAGATGTGCGAACGATGCTCGTCTCTTGCCGATCATGGCGGCGAAATGCAGGTGGTGTATAACGCAGAGAGAAACCAATACGTAGCGACGGCGTGCCCTCGAACACCCGAGCACCGGGAGCGAGGGAATTGCGTGGAGAGACGTCATTGGTCTCGATGGGCTGCCAGACTCGCCGTCTATCGCGAGTGTGCGCGTTTGCTGGCTGACGAGAGCGCTCGCCAGCAGCTGCGCGCACTAATCCAGACGTTGCCCACTGCGCTGTCCTCCGCCACGCCCCTGCAAGACATGGTCGATGCGATGCACCAGCTGTACGGCGTTGATGTCCGAATGCGCGCGACGCTTGCCTGCAAGGAAAGCCGCTGCGAGTTCGGAGACGTGACAGTAGAGATCTGGGGCACTGCAAGCAGTGTCGACGCCGACGCGCCTCCACATCTTTTGGACGGCGCGGTGTGTCCTCCTGGCGGTGACGCGTCGACCTTAGCGGAACCTGAGTGCCTCATCGGCCGTCGTGCTTCTCTGCTTGCGCGAGCGACAGGCCCGTCGGCGTCCGCGGCTGCGTGGCGGTGTTGCCGCCTCTTGCTGGCTCACCATGTTCGTCCCGTATGTGATGTGTTCCCCAAGACGCTCCTCTGCTCGCAGACAATACCAGTCACAGGCTGGCAGGGTCGCACAGCGTCGGCCCTACCACACTTAATGTTGAGAGTGTGCGAGGAGGTCAGGCGATCGGCACCCAACAGCACTGTCAACGCCTCGGCGTCTGACTCTGGGTCTACCGCGGTGGCAGCGTTAACCGACGTCGTTGCGGATGCCTCGGGTGGCCTTGAGCAGCTGCTATTCAAAGTTCGCTCTGAGGAGACTGATGTTACCTTGGAGACTGTGAAAGGTAACGATCTACTCACCGGTCTCTTGGAGTTAGAAGCGCGCATCCGCGCCGAGACTGCTAGCGCGTCCGATGCGCACGTGCTTGGTGGCGCACCAAAGCGCTCCATGACTTTCAACACCTTTGAGGATGCTGTGAGGGCCATTGTGAACGACACCCTTGGGCTGACCATTTCTGTGGCCACGCATCACGACGGCAGCAGATGGTACAGCGAAATGAGCCTTGACCTCGGCGGTGCTACGTTTTTCTCCCTGTGCCGGGTCAGCGCTTCCCGCGAGTCGGACGCTGTTGAGCTCGCAGCGTCCCATGTCCTGCGCACCTCGCTCGCCCAGCGATCCGAGGCCGTCAGCGTCATTGGTCGCTCTATTGATCCGCAAACGGCCACTGCTGAACTCGTGCGGACAGCGGTTTTCTTCCGACGCCCGTCATGACCCTTCAGAAGCTTGCTGCGCGGTGCCAGACGCGTTGGCCTCCCCAGTTGACTTGCGTTGTAGGCGAGAGACTCAGTAACGTGCACGCGTGGTGTGCGGCGCACGGAATCCGGGCAGCGCTCCTGTGTGGACTCTACTGTCTCTATTCACAGAATTTTGTCTTGCAACTAAGCGAATTTTTTTTTAGTGAACATCCGCAACCACGAAAAAAAAAAAAACTGAAGAATGTATACACAGACAGACACCCATTGAAGGCTCCGCCTCTCGTATTTCCGTACTATACCATGTTTCTCACCCATTATGTGCCTTTGTCGCCTGTCGGAACGTTGGGAACGGCCCCATCAACCGTTGTATCCCACTCCGCCCCACTCCGCCCGATGACGGCTTTCACGTGTGAACAGCCTCTCCTTTTTATTTTCGCGTATACGCCTCAGTTGTGACTCTTCTTCCCATTGCGATCAACTTCTCGTCCACCTCACTGTCCTGCAAGAAACGTCTATCTCAACGCGGTGGGACTTTGTGTGCCACACAGCTTGTCTCCACCTTGGTCTCGAGTCCGAATTCGTGTGGCGGGGAGTGAATTAGCCCGTCAGTTGTTGCGGCTGTTGACCTTCGAGCCATTTTTCTGACGCGCAACAATTTTCTGCCGTTTAGTCGCCTCTCTTTGTCGCTGTCGTAGCGTCACGCACAACTCTCTCTCATCCCTCTCGTCATCAGTGAGTGCAACCGTGTTTTCATCACTATGCTGCGCGCGTCCGCTGCGTCGATCCAGCTCAAGCGCCTGTATCCGGATTCGACGCCGGATGCGCCTGTCGCGTTTTTGCTGGAGATCGATGGGGTGAGCATCTTGTTGGATTGCGGCTGGGATCACTTGATGAGTGTCACCTATCTCGACATCCTCAACGCAGTCGTTCCTACGGTAGACGCTGTTTTGATTTCCTCTCCAGAGCTCAAGTTCTGTGGTGCGCTCCCTTTTGTGGTGGAGCGAATCAAGCCCGGTGCGCCTGTCGTGGCATCGAGCTCGACGGCGAAGCTTGGTCTGCACACCGCCCTGCACGCCCTGCTGTATCAGTTTCCCAACACCCACGACTTTCTGCTGGCGAGCGGCGAAAGCTTCACGCTGACAATCGACAAGGTGTACAGCGGGTTCCGCATGACACGTGAGCCCTTCGGTCGTAAGGTAACCCTTAAAGGGCGGAATGCAGAAGTGGAGTGTTTGACAACGTTCGCGGGCCGCATCTTGGGTGGCTACGCGTGGACGGTGAAGTACCAGATTGATGAGCTTTTCTACTGTCCAGACTTTTCGCTTAAAGAGTCGCATATGCTGAAAAGGTTTGTCGTGCCGACAACGTCGAACATTTCGCTGGTACCCTCCTTCCCACTGTCTAACACGGCGATAGGAAGCGGTAAGCGGCTTGAAGAAGTGCTGCAAACTCTGTTTAAAGACATCCAGCTGACTCTCCGTAACGGTGGCGACGTCCTCATCCCCGTCAATCCGTGCGGTCGTGGCATCGAAATCCTGTCAGGAGTGGTGCGGCTCCTCGCGGAGAAGGGTGGCGACAAGTACAAGGTTATCCTGGCCTCACTGCAAGCTCGCGAAATCCTCGACAAGGCACAGACAATGACCGAGGCGCTCCTGGATGACGTCATTCTCGATGATCAGCAGCTGTTCGCCAAGGTTATCACGTGCCGAACTGCCCAGGAAGCGCTTGCTATTCCTGGCTCGAAGATCATCCTCGCGGAAGGTGAGACGCTCGACTACGGTGTGGCCGCGGAACTGCTGGAGGCGATGCTCCCCATCAACGCCCGCGGTGCAGACAACTTGGTGGTTCTCACGCAACAGCCACCCGATGGCACCAACGCCGCGCTCATCACCGAGGTCCCACACAACGAGTCCATGACGTTGCGCTTTCTGAAGCGCTCTAAACTGAATAAAGAGGAACTGGAAGAGTACTACATGGAGCTCGAGCGCGCCGCCGAGGAACGGCGCCGGAAGCTCGAAGAGGCCGGCAACTTCATCATTTCGAACGCAGACGCAGAGCGTAGTGGGCCTGCTGCAGGTGGTGCTGCGAGTGATGATGAAGACGGCGGTGACGAAGATGATGACACGGCAGCCGCACCGAGCTCCCCAGCCGCCGCGGGTGCGTCGAGAACACGTACAAAGGCAGCCTCCGCTGTTGCTTCCACTGCCCGACAAAGCAAGGCACCTCTTCCAGGCCTCTTTCTCCCGAGCTACATGAGCACCTACCGACCACGGTTTTTGTCCTTTCCCACGCTGGAGTCTGCATCTACCTTGAGCGGTGCCGTTCGAAATGGTTTGGACGTGTCGTACGGCCTGCCAGTTCCTGAAGAGGAGCTCGACGCGTTGCAGAGGCGGGCACCACCCAAGCAGGGCACTGATAACGACGCGGACGCACAGGGTGGAACGGCTCTTAAGCAGCAAAACGACGCGCAGCGCGAGGTGAGTGAGCCAGCGAAGATTTCCAAAGTCGAGTCGCAGCTTGAGCGTGCCTGCAAGGTTGTCGTCTTCGACCTCACCGGTCATCCTGAGAACCAAAACCTAAAAGACTTTTTGAGATCGAAGTTCTCGTCCACAAAGAAGCTTGTCGCGCTGCGCGGCTCGCAAGAAAACTGGCGTGAACTCATGCACTTTTGCCGAACAGAGAAAGGCCTCAAGTGTGGCGATAGCGTCCACTTCCCGCAGGCGGGCATCGCCTTGGAGTTGGCGACACACGTCTTTTCGTACACGGTCGGGCTCGACGGCTCCCTGTCGCGCGTGCTTTCACGCAATCTACGCCGCGTTCGTGAGGCGAACGTTAGCAGTTACTGGGAAGTCTGTTGGGTAGACGGTGAGTTGCGCTCGCGGGTGGAAGAGGATGACGGGCCGGACGCGCGCCGTCACCGCACTGAAGCCTCGTCGCTGACTCTGGCCGCCCTGAGTGCTGAGAAGGCCCAAGAATCCGCGGAGCACATGAAGGCCTCCGGGCATCAGCGTGGCATGTACTTTGTCGGCGAAACAGATTTGAGTCGTCTTCGGGATGTGTCCAGTCGCGAAAGCAACCTTACCAGTGAGTTTCACAAAAAAGCACCGATGCTCGTCTTCAACGAGGGTGTCTGTGTTCGCCGCGGCGCTGACGGTGACCTCACGCTTGCTTCGATTGCCACACCTTCCCTCTTTGAGGTGCGCAAAAATGTTTACAAGCAGTTTTCACAGACTCTCTGATGTGGTAGGGACTCAATAAAGCGTGTGGAAAAGGGCGGCGCGCCTGTATCCTGACGACATTAGTTTGTCGGGTTTGGTACCGCTGCTTCCCCCCCCCCCATCTTTAAGTGTGGTGGCAGCGGGGGGGGTGTATGTGTGTATGCGCGGGGAGGAGGGAGCGTCCGTGTTGCTCAGGCACTGGACAGCTGCTCTTGGTGTGGTTTGTTGCGTCTTTGTGTCGCACGCGAGATTGTTCACCCGCGTAGCGCGGTCGTGTTGCATGCGTGCTTTTGTCGTGTGTGTGTGTGTGCAGACGTACCTGGTGACACGGTGGTGTCGTTGATTTCCTTTGAGAACACAAAAATCCCGGTACGAACATAGCGAAGCTTGGTAGAGCATCATGCCGATACCGATCAATCCTCACTAGGCTGACATGTGTGCTTCAGCCGGTGTACGTGACTGCTCGTTCACGCATATACCGTGTGTGCATCAGCTGCGGCCGCGGCCCGCCATCGGCGACGTCGTTTTCATGTTTTGTCGCCGCAGTGAACCAAGCTTGGCTTACATCCCTCGGGTCCCTCCATCGAGGCTGAAACACGTTAGCGCGAGCAGCGTACCGACACGTACTGATGCGAATATCAAGGAGATCCGGCTCCCTTTCTTTTTTTTTCCCACTTCTCGAGTGACTCCATCCGCCACGCCCTACTCCCTTCTCTCTTCCTCCCTCTTCGTCTCTTCTCGGCGGTCTTGCGTGTGTGACGCGGCAGCGACCTTCATTGTATAGTGCGATGCGTCTGGCGGAAACGCGAAGTTATCAGCCCGCAGACTCAGAGGAGTGGTGCGATCTGCTGCGGTGCGCATTGAGCGCTGACTCTGAGTTGCCGGGCGGCGTGACGTTGCCGCAGTTGTGCTCTTCTCTGTACGCGCATTCGGAGAGTGTCTCCCTCACAGAGTTCCTCCGTGACGCTGAAACGGTCGATGATTTCCCTAGACAGTACCAACCAGCCTTGTCAGACGTCGACGCACGTGATGTCCTCTCGACACTGCTTGGGGTCCACTCGTTCCCGGACTTTTTCCCGTGTCTGCTCGCGGTGCACTATGTCGAACTTCTACGAAGAACCTTCAAGCAACTTGTCTTGGCTACGACGAGACGGAGGTGCGCGCAGCGGGCCGCGCAGAGCACGTCGTGCTCCAGTCAGGAACGCCGTCACCTCCGACGTGCGGTGTCATCCATGATGAGCTCCTGGGCCGCGGACGTGTGTACAACGCTAGAAGCCGACGTATTTGCACGTCTGTGTCGCCACGACGCGGCAGTGGATCATGTGACAACTTCACTAAGCCCGGATGACCAGACCGACAGCGCTGGGACTGACCCGACTGAGGCGACACCCTCAGCGGTACCACTTCCCTACGCGTCCCACGCGGAGATCATGCTCCTCGTGCAGGGTGCCGTGTCTCTGCTGACAGACATCCATACCGTTTGTGGGATCGATGAAGTGGAGAACGTCGTTGTCTCACTCTACGGCACTGTTGTGGCGATGCTCGAAGATCCCCATGTACGTTCCGCCGAGCGCGACGCGGAGGGTGTGCGGCAGCCAGGGGATTCCCAAGAGGCGGGTGATGATGTGGCGCGCATAGGCACCGCGGCTGTGCTGGCGCAGTGCGCTGTAGCGCTCACCGATATGCTCCTCCACGTCACTCATGGAGGCGCGCCTGACTCTCTCTCAGCTATCCTTGCTCGCCACTGGCGTATTCCGTTGCTGACACGCGGCGGATTCGCAGCGGAGGATACCGACGCCGAGCGTGGCGTGATGCCGGTCGGTGACAAGGAGCTGGCCCTGTGGCAGAGCCGCGAAGAAACGCTCCGAGCGATTTCCTTGTTCCCTACAATGCGAATGAACCGTGCAGTCGATTCAGGCTTAGCGGATACCTTCGATGGCTATCCAAAAGATCAGGAGGACAGTGTGGTGGCCGATCCTGTCCAGCGGCAGCGTGTGATTGGTGCAGTGCTACTGCTTCTACGCGTTGCTCTGGGTGAGCTGGATGGGGTGAGTTTCCCGTGGGCGAGATCCCTCGTGTTCTTGTACAGCAGCGAGGCCCTGTTTTGGTCGATCGCCGCTCCGCTGACAGTAGCTCTTCAGTGTGACTCTCTCACTGCTCTTTCGGACGCTATTGGCTTTCTCACTGCCTTGCTTGATTCGCTTCGCCCCGCGACCCTTGCTGTAAGGGCTGAGGGAGATGTAGAGGAGAGGAGTAGCTCGGTGCGTTCACGGGAGCATCAATGGGAGGCGCCCACAACGGCGGCGAAGCGCTTCCGCACACGCAAGTACCAAGTTCTCTTTGAGCTCGTTAAGCAACTTGTTAGTCTGACCTCCTTGTGCCCGCACTCTCACGTGCGTGAAGCGGCGAAAAGAGCGGTCGAGGTGGCGTTGTCCCGGTGCGAGGTTTCGCTGCGTATCCGTCTCGCCGGCTCGTTGTTTGCCCTGTGCCCATTCCCTTCCGTCGCACGCTTCCTGCACTCGTACTTGAGCAACGAATGGACAACGTACAACACGACCGAGTACCCTGCGAGGGGCCCTTCGGATTTGTACGAAGCGGTGATGCCGTCTGTGCTCGCAGAGGCTATGCACTCACACGTTCACAGTATTTCCCTCTCCCACCTTGGCTTCCTTGATTGCCTCATCGGTGAGCTCAACTTCGTGCGTATCTTCGTGGCGCAGGAGAAGGTGAATGCACGTCTGGGCCGCCTCCAACTGTCCGCCCAGGGAAGAGTCGTGTTCTCCGCAGAGGCCTCTGCAAGCGCCGCGCGTGCAGAAGATGTCACATCGTGGCCCGCTTTCCTTGCATGGGTGAAATTCTCTGCAATTCCACTTATCCGCCATCGTTTGTTGAGTGATCCTGCAGCTACTGTACCTCACTCGTCGTCCTTCGCACCGCTCCAACTGAGTGAACTTGACCGTTTCTCTCTTTCCATGGCTATTGATGGGGTCACCGCGGTTTTATAAGACTTTTCTTTTTCCGTTCGCACAAAGGACCCGGCAACCATTCACGTATCCCACTTCCTCTTTTTTTTTTTTTCGCCCTCTCTCTCCCCCCTTTTGTGTGTCTCTTCTGTTTTTTCGAGAGGCATCTCCCCACAAGGACGATTTCCTCTTGAAGCAGAGTTTGCTCTCCGGTGCTGCGCGCGTTCGCACCTAGAAAACAACCGGATAGACAAGTCTCATGAGTCTTGGGACCCCCTCGTACGTCGGCGTCTGCTGCGCCTCGCCCATTCCCCCCAGCAACTATTCAGCTGTACCTCAACGCCATGTGGCTCGATCGCCTCGAAGCAGAAGCCCCTTCCGGCTTTCGATCCTTACCAGTCAACTAGGTAACACCGGCCGTTCTCGTAACACCCGAGTGACACATTTGTCCCCCCCCCCGTCACCTCTCTCATCGTTGTTGTCCCTATGCTAACGATCGGATTGCACAAGCTGTTCTTCTTCCCCCCCCCCCCTGATCACCCCGTCGCACAGTGCAAACGTTTGTCGCAGACTCTCTCGTCATTCCTTCGCCAAGTCACACCAGCTCCTCAACGCGTCTTGCTGCCCTTCACACTCAGGCTTGCGCCGGTCGGAAAACGTTTCAGTGACAGTGGTGTGGATTGTGTTTTGGCTGATCGCGGTCTCCCTTGCGTCTCCTAGTTTCATTTGTTGAGGGTGTGTAGAAGGAACGAAGAGCGACATGATTCGCTCTGAGCTGCTCGACGAAGAAGTTGCGCGCAGCGCGTCGGCGCGAACGGTTCAGATCACGCCAGCCCTGGAGCGCCGCAGTGGCGCTTTTCTGACTAAGTTTGAGGTCGCTCGCATCGTCGGTGAGCGGGCACGGCAGATAGTGAATGGAACAGCTCTGTCACTAGACAGTTTCATACCCGGTAGCCGTGACGCAGCGGACGGCGCTGAGCGTTGCACTGACCCAAAGTCTCTGGCGGTGGATCCCGTTCTCATGGCTAAATACGATCTTGTTCAGGGCCGAATTCCCATGATCGTCCGTCGCACCTGGCCGGACGGTACAGAGGAGAACATCCCAGTCCGAGAGCTTCTTGTTGACGCCTCCGCGCTTGATCTCAAGTTTTAGCTGTGATGCGCTGTGTATTCTCGCTAAAAGCGGCCCTGATTTCATTCTCCTCCTTGAACTGTAACACACTAATGCATCACGTCTAATCGTCGACGGCTATCGGACGTCTTCCAACTTTTTTTACGCATAGGACACCCAGATGAAAAGACATCCACAGCGTGGGGCGGTCCGTGTACCCGTCCTCTGTGGCCAAAGCGCAGCGATGGCAACCCGACCACGGGCTGCGCACTCGCTGTAAATTGCGCGGTCAAGCTGTTCCATAGGCACACGTCCGCGTTTCGCAACTGTCTCTTGGCCAGGCGAAAGGACTGTGCCGTATGCGCTTCTGTGTGGTAACAGACACAGATCGGCCTTGTTCATTCTGCCGTAGACCGGTCACTGTTTTCGCGCAGAAGTCGTGGTTTCCTGTTCGCCCCCCCCCCCTCCCCCCTTTCTCTCTCACCCTCTCATTGTCTACCCTATCCGCCTACCCTCCTCTCGCCTAAATGTTGTTTTTGGTTGTGTATCTTTCGCATACCACGCTTGTTGGGGGACGCGTCAAGGAAAAACAAAGGCTTTCAGCGAAGTCCCTCGTACGTTTTGCGTTCTCAATCGCTGCAGTACTTCACACTTTCCGTTCGTAAGGTTTGACTGAAGACTGGGCGGCTAGAGTCTACTGACATAAATGCGTCGCTTTGCAGCAGCCCACTGGCGTGTGACAACGCTCGCCGTGGTGCGCCTGCTTCACACACGCGACGATGTGCGCAACATTGCTGTGATCGCACACGTCGATCACGGGAAAACGACACTCGTGGACAGCATGCTGAGTCAGTCTGGTACTGTCGCGAACGCACACAACCGCGTCATGGACAGTAAGGATCAAGAGAAGGAGCGTGGTATCACTATTCTGGCCAAGAACACAGCGATTGTGCTCGGCGAGAAGGACAAGCAGCGCCGCATCAACATTGTCGACACCCCGGGCCACTTGGACTTTGGTGGCGAGGTGGAGCGGGCACTGCAGATGGTTGAAGGGATCATCTTGCTTGTGGACGCAAAGGAGGGTGTCCGTCCGGGCACACGCTACGTTCTCCGAAAGGCGCTCTCGCTCAACCTGAGGCCCATTGTGTGCGTCAACAAAATCGATAAGGACGACAGCGCCATCGACAAGACCATAGCGGCTGTCGAAGACCTGTTCCTTGAGACAGCCGAGAACGACGACCAGCTGAGTCTCAAGTTCCTCTACGGCTCGGGTCGCAGCGGGTATATGAACGAGACGCCTGTGAAGGAGGGCACGCTCGCGCCACTCTTTGACACCATTTTCTCGACGGTTCCGCCGCCTTCCACGAAAGAAGAGAACGCTTTGCAGATGCTCGTGGCGCAGATCGATGAAAACCCAACGGCCGGCACGAAAATCGCCATTGGCCGCATCTACAACGGAGAGGTCTCCGTGGGAGACATTGTAACCGTTGCGCTGGAGGAGAAGCGGACCGACGCGCTCGTCAAGAGCATCCACCTCTACGTTGGCGTTGATAAGGCAAAGGTGGAGAAGGCCAAGTACGGCGACATTTGTCTTTTGGAGCTTCAGGAGCCTATTGGTCAGAAGGTCCCCTTGACGATTGGCTGCACGATTGGAAAGCAGGGCGACGTCGCCCTGTTCCCCTACAAGCGTCCCGATGAGCCAACGTACAGCCTCGTCATGCAGGAAAGTGAAGCGGGCTGGAAGGCGAAGGAAGCGGACGAGTTCAAGGGGAAGTTCAGTGCCCTGCAGAAGCGCCTGGAGCGTGAGTCCATGGTGAACACGGCCTTGCAGCTGAGCTTCTCTCCCCAGCGTCAGGCGACGCTCATGGGTCGCGGTCCACTGCACCTCTCTGTCATCATCGAAGACATGCGGCGCGAGGGCTTTGAGTTTGAGATCCAGGCGCCGCGTGTGCTCACGCGCGTGATTGACGGTGAGGAGTGCGAGCCGTACGAGCGCGTTTCTCTGGAGTTCAAAGACTCCCTCGTCTCCGAGGTCGTCTCGTTCTTGAGTTCGAAGATGGGTGATATTGGCGAAATTCAGCAGCTCTCGAACGGCCGAGTACTGATGGAGTGTGTGATGCCCGTGCGCCTCATGTCGAACGTCCCGTTGCGCTTCCACACACTGACAGGCGGTGACGGTGTGCTGAACCACCACTTTGACTCGTACCGCCCGATGGCTGCAGCCGACACGGACCGCGATACCGGCGCGCTTGTTTCCGTCGACTCCGGTGAGGTCACCGACTGGTCACTGTCCGGCCTGTGCACGCAAGGTCGCTTCTTTGTGCAGCCCGGCGACCAGGTGTACTACGGTCAGATCATTGGTGAGAACACGAAAACAGCTTTCCAGAACCTTGGTGTAAACATCTGCAAGCGCAACGAGCAGCTCGGCGGGATGCGCGCGAACGCCAACGACAAGGCGAACAGCAAGCGCGGCTCGTACGTGGCGCAGCGCTTCACGTTCGAGGACTGCGTCTCGTGGGTCGTCGATGACGAGTTGGTCACTGTGACACCCAAGTCGATCCGTATGCGCAAACCCAACTTCAACGGGCGCACCACTATGCGAACGACGAAGAAGAAGTAGCGCGCCGGCGACTCGCGGATATCAAGAGCCTGCAGCGTGCGGAACGAGGCTTGTGCGGCACCCAGAGCACCCCGTTCACGGTCCCTTTTTGTTTTTACCCCAGCATGAGCTTGAAAAGGAAAAAAAAAAAAAATGACGATGACCCCGTCAGCACGCCGCAAAGGGAGCAACAGAAGATGGCGAGAAGTGACGATCCAAAGTGTAAGGTATCAAACTGTAAACAGGCGGACTGCGGACGAGGAGGTCGCGTGGTGCTCTCAATCACATTGTGCTTCTGCGGTCTCGCGGTGTTCGTGCGTAGCCCCTCTCACAAAACACTTTTCTTTCTTTCTTTTTCCCTCGTCTCTGTGTTGATTCGCTCTTGTGTTTTATTCGGTTTTGTGCGGCACCGGGGGTTGATGTTATGTTTTGTTCGTGTCTTCTTTGTTTCCAGCACAAGTTTGAGAGGCAGTCTTGTTCCGCGTTTCCGCGTTTTTCCATTCACAGGTTAATATTTTCACAGTGACAGGCACAGGCCGCAAAGCCTGATACACCACGTCAAAGCATGCTCTATTGGTTCCACAACGACCACAACCTGGTATTCTCGCATCTTCACCGTGCAAGAGGGAAATCGGAGAGGTCCTCCCCCCCCCCCGCTCTACGACGCGAAGGCCCGCGTTGCGCATGTGAATTGCACGGGTGAGCGCGTTCAGTCTCTTGATAGTTAAGACACGTGTGTGTGTGTGTCACGTCTCGTCAGTGCTCGTTTTTGGCGTGTCACTTGTGTTTCTGTGTGTCTGGGTGTGTGTGCGTACACGTATGTGTACACGCGCGTGTGCCTGTGTCTAAAAGAGGGAGTCGACTAGGTGTCCGGTAGCCCTTATCTTGGCGCGGCTAGACCTGCCACACCATGCTTTTTTTTCTTGTCCCCATGAATGCCGCACCTTTCTCTCGCTCTCTCTCTCTTGTGACTTACCTTCCCTCAATCATTCTCTATCTTTCGATATTCTCTGCTTCTGTTCGTATGGGTGTGAACTGGGAAGCACTCGCACATATACCCCAATTACTTCCTAGGACAGTAGCGCGTATTTTTTCACGTATCTCTCATTCGCCCTTTCGTTTTGCATTTCGACTCCACCTTGTGTGACGAACATCCACTCCTACAGTCGCTTGGCCTCATTTCAATGTTTCGTCGCTCTTCCTCTGCCCTCTTCCAGGCCACTCCGGCCAATCGTCTCAAGGCGATCGTTGGCGTCAAGCGCGTGGTTGATTACACCGTCAAGGTCCGCGTCAAGGATAACAAGGTCCAGACGGCAAACTCAAAGATGAGTGTGAACCCCTTCGATGAAATCGCCATTGAGGAGGCCATCCAGCTGAAAGAGAAGAAGGTCCTCGATGAGGTCATCGCTGTGACCATTGGAAACAAGAAGGCTGAGGAGGTCCTGCGCACAGCCATCGCCCTAGGCTGTGACAAGGCCGTTCACATCGTGGTGCCAGACGCAGAGGCCGAGGATTTGGAGCCTCTCGCGGTCGCCCAAGTCTTCCAGAAGCTTCACGAGGAATTCAAGCCGGACATGTGGATCCTGGGCAAGCAGGCCGTGGACGGTGATTTCGGCAGTACGCCCCAGATGCTGGCTGGCCTGCTGAACATTCCCCAAGGCACGTTTGCTTCCAAGGTAGAGGTCAACGGAAAGAAGGTCAAAGTGACCCGTGAGGTGGACGACGGCCATCAGGTCGTTGAGCTCGAAATGCCGTGCGTCATCGCCGCAGACCTTCGCCTCAACACGCCTCGCTTTCCGAAGCTTCCCAATATCATGAAGGCGCGCAAGAAGCCCATTGACACCCGCGACATCGCCGCTCTTGGTGTCGAGACCAAACCGCGCCTGACGGTCGAAAAGGTTGAAGAACCGTCCTCTCGTCAGGCCGGCGTGAAGGTCAAGACTACAGACGAGTTCTACGACAAGCTTCACAACGAAGCGAAGGTCCTGTGAGCGAGAGCGAGAAAAAAAAAAGAAAGAAGAACACCGAGAATGGATAGAATGAAGGCAGCCGAGCACATGCGAAAAACGCAGCGTTCGCCTCATTGGCAGGTGCGAGCAGTGCTAAGAGACCCCCTACGAGCGAGCAGAAGCAGAGGCCGATGTGCCACGGCGACACCGAAACACGCTCCAGTGAATCAAGTGCAGAAGAGGCTGAAGACCACTTTAAGCGAAGCTACCGAGTGTATAGATATGTGTGCTGGTGCATACGTAGCTTTGCGTATGTGCCAGCAAAAACGAGTAGTATGTCACCTCTTTTTCCGCTCCGAATGTGCGGGCATGTTTCTTGCGGTTGATATTGTTGTTATTGCCCTTCTTCTGTCGCTGTCGCGTGTGCGCTTGTTTTCGCCTTGACCAACTTGTATCCCGTATTTTTTCCCTACGCAGCATATCGTACCACGACAACACTCACACGTGATTTCCCTTTTTTTCCCCTTGTAACAAAACGAATGGTCCTCCGAACGGCAGGCGCACACTGCACCCCACTATTCTCTCCCTCTTCCTCTTTCGCGCTCTGCGTGTGCCCCGTGGCCACCGCCAGTGGACGTACATCCACAATGTCGGAGGCTCGATCGGAGGAGGTAGGACACGCAGCTCAGGCTGAGAACGGCAAACGTATATCGGACACTTTCAGCCAAAACAAATCAGACCGAGAGCGGTGGGAAACCGAAGCGAAAACAGTGTATGACGTAAATCAAAGAGCGCGCGCTCGTACGTTCTGTTGTGTGCATTGTAGCAATCGAACGTTGCGGTTGGCTTCACACACATACACACGCCGACACTGTCAACGTTATGACTTTGCACGCGACCGCATTTAGGACGTCGCTGTGTATGTGTGCGTGTGTGTTTTATCCGAAACTGAAGTCAGCGAGATTGATCTTCTCTTCCATACCGGTAGGTGACCGTGAACTATACCTCATCGACACCGGCTCACGTCACTCGCGTGGGGCGACCGCCTCCGTCACTCAGTTGTTGCACTGGCACCGTACTGCTCTATCCGTGCACAGCACATCGAACCGTTACGATTACCGAGGCCGTGTTAATGCCGGCGTTTCCGTCAATTGTCCACCCTGATGGTCTCACGGCGACCATGTTCGATGCTTCTGTATTCCTTAAGTTGTTACCATCCTCAACTGTACGCGCCCAAACGACCCTGTGCTCTTTCTTTGCTCTCGCTCTCCTTTCAACCTCTTGTTTCGCGCCTCTCTGCCAGATTGTACCCTCGCTTTTCTCCCTCGTTGTCGCAGTGCCCGCACACAATAGTCTACCCGTCTACTCGTGGGTGTCTTAAGATGCGGCTTTCCTTGATTCGCCGGAAAATCACAAAAGTGCCGACGCGCGATGTGGTGCCCGCTTCGTCGTTGCAGTACCGCCCGCGCTACGTACCCGCTCGGAAGATGACGCTCAGCTCTTCGTTCGATGTGGTCACCGACAAGAACCGCTTTCTCTCGCTGGAGCTTGTGCTCCAAAAATTCAGTGGCTATATTGGTCGGCGGCAGTACAAGATGCAATCGGACTTGACCCAGCACTTGGACAAGCTGAAAGCGATGGGCATTGACTGGCACGAACTGAAATCGCTCAGCTCAGAAGAGCTACGCCTACTTTTCCGCGATGTTCTCGCCCTCCCTCCGAACGAGCATGCAGTTCTGCTGAGTGCTGTGGAGGCGAAACTGTGCGGTGTGCTGCGACAGTCGTCTACCCGCCACTCAACCAATTTGTGCATGAGCCCCGGCGTGCAGGCCTACGGCTGGCGCTGCGGTAAACACGGACATGTGAACGATGTCTACTTTGAGGGCAAGCAAAAGGCGAACCCGGCGGCGCTGCAGCTCGCGCATCGTTCGCTGGTTCGGCGGACGGAGCGAGATGGGGTGGCCGTGGACGTGCGTAGCCAGCCAGACTTTTCCATTGTCGGACGTGGCGAGCCCAATACGCACCCACGCGTGTGGGCGGCGCCACAAAATGCGGCGTTCAACGTCTCCGTGATTGGGTACGAATTTCGCGTGCACCCGTCCGATCCACGAGCGGTGCCGCAGATCGAAGAGGCTGCCAGCGAGTGGGAGCTGCACGCGGCGGTAGTGAAGCAGGTGGTTTGGGAAATGCTAGAGTTGCACGCGGTGGAGCGTGAGCCGCAGGCACTGGGGATGCAGCCTGGTGAGATGGGCTCGCGTGACGAGCCGCCGTCTTACAGTCGCGCCTTCGCCGTCCAAGATGGCGACCGCGATGATCTGCGTCCAGGCGAAGGGCCTTTGGTTGAGCAGGCCATGCTGACACCAGACGGGACGGAGGCACCGTGGTTTCGCACGCCACTTTCCCAACATTACGAGAACGGTGTCTTGGCAGCACTGCCGTTCGCCCCCACCATCGTCATCCGCAGCACGTTTCGGCCCGTCACGCGTCTCGCCGGTGACGACGTCGTGAAGCACCTGATGCAGCCCGTGGTGGACCTGACGTGCTTTGTGCACCCCTCTGCTTGCTTCTGGTGGAACCCGGAGGACGAAGCGAAGTGCGTCAGACAAATACTGGAGTATGCGAAGCGCCTTCCATACTCACTCCCGTTCAACCTTTATCTGCGTGTGGATCCCACCAAGGTAGATCGCCTGGAGCCTGACCTAGCTGCGGAACGAGAGCGCTTACTACAAGAGAAGGAACCGTTCTTTGATCTTCACCGATTCCGGCGGTCACCGTTACACGCGTACGCACGTGAGGGTGACACCCGCATGATGTGAGCCACGAGCGTGTCAGTCCGGCGGCTGCCCCCACATTGTTTGGTTCGACTTTTCGCAACCGTGTAGTGGAGATTTGTCGTGTTCCTAACTATTTGTGTGTGTGTGTGTGTGGAATATCTTGTTTTTCTGTGTCTGTGTTCGTGCTGGTATTGGTGCTTTTGTCACAAATATCTAATCAGGGCGAGACATGCACGAGCATAGTTCATCAACGGTTTTTGTGCAGTAGAGGCGGAAGTGCCTGTCTTACTCTGTCTGCAAACACCAATGGGCCACACCACGCCCTGCCATTCTCGTTGAGAAAACTGGAGAATGAAAAAGGAACACGTCCTACTACTCGCGTCCCACCGAGTACTTTGCGCGTCTCTCTCAATACTGTAGCGGACCCGATGCCTTGTCGCATCTCATTGTGTTCATTTTGTCTCATCACTTCCACGTCCTCCTCCTCCCCTCTTCTTGACTCGGTCCTTCACTCACCCCTGTGGACATGTCACTCGTATGCGCACCGCTGACGCCTTGAATGGTCATCATTTCAAAGCAGCAACGATCACGTACTGTTGTCCCTATTGTCCGCTCTTGTCATTTTCAGTGTCCCCTAAAGCAGCTTTGACGTATCGCTCAAGACAGTCGTACCTCTTTTTACCCCTCCTCTCCTTTTCCGTTCTCCCTAATCGAGATACCTGAGAGCCTAGAGGAAGAAGAAAATGCCTGTCACTCCAGCTGTTCGTATGCGTGCGCGCGCTCAACAGTCCCCGCAGCGTCTATCGAAGGAAGCGAAGCTGAAGCGTCGTGAGGAGCGCGAAAAGCAGCAATCTGCCATCAGCAAGCCTCTTATTTGGTTCTTTGTGTTCATTGTGCTCGGCTCCACCGTTGTCCAGCTCTACTTCTCCGTCGTTCTGTCCCCAAAGATGAAAGACTGATGCCACCGGCCTGTAAAAGTGCCGCCGTTCATTGTTATTTTGCTCGCTTCAGGTGAACGCGAGCTGTGCCACTAGCCACGTTCCAATGCAGTCATGCTGGGCGTTTTTCAGGTGTTGAGCTCGTTACTTTTGTAAAGCGGGTCTCCGCCCGTGATTTGTTTCCACTTGCGACCTGCACCAGCTTGCAGATACCGCGATCAACAAGCAAAAAGAAAAGCAGCTGTTGGGAGCGAGTGTGTGCTCAACTGCGAAATGCTACCCCGGGGAGGGGGGTAATTGGCTTCGTGCTGTCGCCATTATCTCGTGTTCCCGACTTGACCGCCACGTCTCGCGCAGCCTTGACGATGTATGACGACGCTGCGTTGGCCGGTTGCACATGGCGCGGGCCTCCCTAGGCCCGCTGTGTACGCACACACACACACACACACGCATTCTATACATACTCTTCGTCGCCGGGCGTTCTGAGACGTCGACACCATGGAGGAATGCCTCCTTTGCACCGTATTCACACTCCCACACATTCCACGCATCTTTTCGCCCCATTCTTACATGTCTTCCCATGACCCTTGCAGTTTGCACCCAGTTCAAGCGCATTTGTCGGCTCTCGACAAGAACGTGTCCTCCAGAGCCGCTCGTCCTGCGTGGTACAATCGTCGTCTCTTCCGCCTTCCTATCCCTTCGAAATCTCTTATTCCCACCCTTCTCCCTCCCCTGTGTGTGTGGTGGATTGCAAGAGAAAAATGTTCGCACGTTGTGGAATTCTGTGCCGCAATTTCTTCGCACGCACGTTCGTGGGCGGAATGGGATTTAACGTAAAACGCCCGTACCGCATCGACATTCGCATGGAGCACGATAAGAAGCGTCGTATCAACCGCCGCAATGTCGGTGCGCGCCGCATGCTCAAGTCTTGATCAAACCAGCACAAGTGCAGCTGGCTGAATCTTTGTTATCACTGTCGTTCGCCACGTGAAGTGAAAGGGACATGATCACATTGCTAAAAACGCTCACGCAAACCAAAAGAGAAGAAACTACTACCCACCCCCAATACAGACACACAAACACACACACACACACGCTGCTGACTTTGTTGCCATGATGACTCGGGCGCGGCCGTCTGCTCACGTGTGTGCGTGTTGGTGTCTGTACGCCGTTCCGTCGGCACGGTCGCAGTGCCGTCGCTACTCACTTTACCGTCCGTGTCACACTGATTGAAGCCTCACCCTGAGCTCTCACCGCGCGGTGAACTGAACTGTGACGAGCGGGATAGTGCCTAGGGCGGTGGTTTCGAGTCGCTGCGACGCAGTCCGATCCGTTGGTTTTTTTTCCCCTTCATACCACCACCCAGACGCTGCTCATCTCTGTCGCTCACGTTTTGTCTTTTTGTTCTTCCTCTTTTCTTCCATTTCCCTGGCTGTTTCTCGCGCAGCTGCCCGTCCAAAATCCAACCCGTCTCGTGAGCTGCGGATGCATTCGTCTTCACTCTACAGCAAGTCCGCTGGTCGTGGCGACAGAAATGTGGCCCCTCACGCCAGTGGTGGTTCCGCCTACGATCGTCAGATGGAAGAGCAAGTCCACCAGGAAAATGAGGCCATGCTGACGGCGTTGGGAGCCAGCGTCAAACACATGAAGTCGATGGCAGGTAGACTCAATCAAGAAGCCGAGGAGCAAAACTCCCTACTTCACAGTGTCAACACCGCGTTTGTTACGGCCAGAAGAGGCGTGGGCGTGGCTATCAGTGGCGTACGTGAGACGGCCCGGACCTATGGGTGGCGCTACATTTTGGTCGTGGCGGTTCTACTGTTCGGTGCGCTATACCTTGCTTTTAAACTCATAGCGGCCGCTCTGCGGACCAAGTCTTCGTCCCCTCGCTGAGCGATGCGGCGGACAGACGGACGGAAGTTTTTTGAGCGTGGGCTTTGCTTAACAGAACAGAATTTCCACTAGGGAACACGTGCAAGGTGCGTCACCACATCGGTTCACAACCCGCTGCGGAACGAAGGAGGTGAGTTGCTCACCAGAGCATCGACGCGTCAGAGTCGCTCGCGCTAAGCTTGAATTGTATGTGCTCCGAAGCGCACACGTGCCATTCGTCGTCGAGCGCGCTCCCGTGCGCAATTATGTGTGCTTCAAGGGGAGCAGAGAATGCTGCCAGAGGCGACCATGTGCTTCTATTAGGAACTCTCTCTCTCCCTCACTTGACCCTCTCGACACCCCATTTTTTTTTTGTCAAACTGCTCTCTCGTGTTGTCATTCTTTGCTGAAGCTCCGCTATCCTTGTGCAGCGTGTCATCTGGTGCATGTCCGCTTAACTCTCTTGTCTCCTCCTACTGCGAGGTTGTTCGTTTCTTCTTTCCTTACGTGACGTGGGACCGCGGACTCGTTCGTCCGTGTGCTCCTCAACATCGCTTCCCCCTTGGCGGCTGCGCCGGTACCCTATGCAGCCTCAATGGACTGTGCCCGCGTGCTACGTATTCGACGGCGTCTGGAGCGCACAACGCATTGAAGGCTACGCTTTGGTGATTGAGGAAATGAAGAAACGTCCGGATTTCTCAATTCATTTTTCCGATTCCCACCGCGCCTACGCCTGTCCAACGTGTGGCACGTTCTTCGACCGTAAAATTGACGTTGTGACGCGCCACGTGTTACACTGCGGAGACCGTCGTGCACCATCTCAAGCGGACCATCGCGGCTGGTGGCCTGCGGCGTTCGTTGAGGGTAGCGCACCAACGTAGATGCGGGTGGCATACTTCACGCCGCTTCCTCTTGTTTCGGGGGCGACAGGGACGCGTTCTCAAGTTGGGATGGGGGAGGTGCCCCTACAGGCTTTGCGTGTATCTTCTCCTATCGTTCGCACTCACCTTCGCAAAACACACAATGTTCACACAAGTTCCACCTGTCGGTCCGTGAGGTATCGACCCCAGGGCGTCGAGTGGGAAACCACCAAACTTGGAGCCGCACGTTTGTGCTGCTCCCCCCGCATCACGAGTGTACGGCGGTTCATGCGCGCCTCCTCCCCTGTGCAGGTGCCAGCGCGCTGCACTGACTTCACTTTCTATCAGTCTTGCACATCCGCTGAACACGAACTGCCTCTCTACCTCTTGTCGCCTTTCTCTTCCCCGATTATTCCCTCATCGGTGTACCGCGTTTTCAAAATCAGAAGCCGAACCATCGCATATTAGACACTTTTTTTTTTGTTGTGCTTTGTGCGTGTGTTGTTGTTGTCATTTCGGGCCCTGCTTCCTATACTCCCGTGCTTCTCATCGCACCCAAGTTCTATCTCAGGACGACAGTCACGCTCCTATTATCTCGATGTTCCGCCGTCTTGCGATTCCTCTGTTCGCCAGTGGATGCGCCGTGGCTAGTCACGCTGCGGGCATGCCACGCGCGCCGACCAGTCGTGTACCGGCCCAATCAGTTGCCCTTAGCCGACGCTTCGCCGGTACTCACAGTGAGTCAGCAGACGATGCCGAGTTCGAATTCTTTGAAGATGACCTCTGGTTTCTCGATGAGCTACTCGACGAAGGCTCCAGCGACCTCTTCACATACATTCCTGAAGACGATGGTCCGCTCTTGTCGTACGAGCCGCCTCGCCAGCAGTAGTGAGACTTACGACAGGCAGCTTTCTGTTCCGGCCACCTACCCAGTTTTTTTTTCTTTTTTACTCTCTCTCCCGTCATGACTACTGCCGTAGCCGTTCAAAGTCGGGGATCTGGTGCAACCTAATGTGATCATGCATGGATGTGCCCACGGGCCAGACATGATCGTGACATCGTTTTCGTATTGGCAGATTCTCCTGAAAAACAAAAATTGCGTAACGTGAACACAAAGCACAAGAGCGATGTGAAGGGAACATACTTTCTTTTCCACTTTTTCCTTTCCGCCCCCTCGTCTCGTTCCCACCCGCGCTCAGCACAAGGGCGTAGTTAGGATCGCGTTCACGCTTGCTTCACGGTTCAGACTTCAACGCAGTGACTGCCCTTTTAGTGAGTCATCAGTGCTCTCGTTCGCCCCATGGGTGCGGAAATGTTTTTGCGTTGTGCAGCATCGCGTGTACATCAGGTGCCGCCTGCACTCACGCGACAGTCTCTCTACGTCACAAATGCCCTTCACGGGACTCACTGTCTGTCACTCCCTCTTCCGCACCTCCCGTAGCTTTGCATTCTGTGTTTCCGCTCTTCCCTGGTCTCAGTTTCCCCACAATAGTGTACGCCTTTGAGAAAAACTACGTTTTCTTTTTTCTTTTCTGCGGTCCCATGTCAGTCACATTCAATTCCCCCAGTGCCGCGGCCGCGCCAACCAAGGCGCACCTCAAAGGTGGGTACCACCAGGACGTGGACATTTTTGTCCCCTCCTCCGACCTCACTGTGAAGCAGATCCAGGACCAAATCCCCGCCAAGTACTTTGAGCGCTCGCTGCTGCGGAGCTCTCTCTACGTGGCGCGCGACCTCGTCCAAGTGGCTGTCACGTGTGCCGTCATGTACAAGCTCGTGATGCCGACTCTCGCAGCAATGGATGCGGCCGTAGCAGGTGGCGCCTTTCCCGTCGTCGCCCTCGCCATGCTCGTCAAGTTCTCCGTGTGGCATGTCTTCTGGTTCGTACAAGGCGTCAACGGCACGGCCCTCTGGGTCATGGCACACGAGTGCGGCCACCAGGCCTTCAGCCCCTACCGCGCTGTCAACGACTTTGTCGGGCTCATTCTCCACTCCGCCATTCTCGTCCCGTACCACAGCTGGCGCATCACCCACGGAAACCACCACAAGCACACCAACCACCTCACCAAGGATACCGTCTTCGTGCCACGCAAGGAGAACAAGATCATCGATCTTGTGGAGGAGACACCGCTGTTTATCATGTACCGTCTGGTGATCATGTTCCTCTTCGGCTGGCCCGCCTACCTGCTGGCCAACGTTGCCAGTCAAGACTACGGTCGCCGCGCCAATCACTTCGAGCCGTCCTCGCCGCTGTTCCGCAAAGAGGACGCGAAAGATATCGTCGTCTCCGATCTCGGGATCATGGCCACGCTTACCGTGCTGGCTCTGTCCGTCTTCAAGTTCGGCGCGCTCAACGTGGTCTGCTGGTACGGCATCCCCTACCTGTGGGTCAACTTCTGGCTCCTGTACATTACGTATCTCCAGCACTCCGACGTCCGCATCCCGCACTACACCCACGAGCACTGGACCTTCGTCCGCGGTGCCATTGCCGCCGTTGATCGCGACTATGGCTACCTCCTCAACAGCTGGCTGCACCACATCAACGACTCCCACGTTGTGCACCACATTTTCAGCCAGGTGCCCTTCTATAACGCGATCCAAATCACCCGTCACCACATCAAGCTAATTCTTGGCGCGACTTATGTCGAGGACAACCGTCCTCTCCTGACTTCCCTCTACAACAACCGCCGGGAATGCCGCTATGTGGTGCCGTCCGAAGGCGTCTGTGTATATCACGGCTCCAACAAACGTCACGATGGACACCCCTTGTGACGCGCAAACGACAGAACAGTAGCGTCGTTCGAGGATTCTACTTCGTTTTTTCCCCTTTGTTTCATCACACACCGCGTTCCCTAAAAAAGTCCCCCCCCCCTTCCTTATATACGACTTTTTTTTTTGCTTTTTATCTCTCGCTAGCGTATTCGTTACGTATGAACCACACCTCGATGAACAAGCATCGCAGTGCTATCGTGAATACCAAATGGAATTTTTTTTTTCGCAAAACGCAAGCGTAATTGATAATCGCGCGAGTTGCTTCCATCTAACAGCGGTCCTTTTTTTTTCTTTCTCCCCTGTAGAGCGCCTCACGGCTCTGTGGTGGGCTATCTTTTCTTTTTGTTTCTTCCCCGCAAACTACACGACAAAAAAATAATAATAATAACAATCACGGAAAGGAGTCGCCGAACTCACTTTTTTTCTCCGTCTCTGTGTGCACTGTGCTGTGGAAGAACCAACGTAGGCGAGCAGCCTTTTCCGTTTTTTTTTTTTAAGCCCACACTGCGGCGCAGACTGCTGCGACAGCGTGGATGTTTCTTCCTCCAGTCTCGATTAGCGATTGTGCTACAAAACCTTGACTCATTTCACACTTCGGCCCACCGCAACATCGGACATGCGCGCGGACGCATGCCAATCAGCGTGCATATGGCGAATACCATGTGGTTCGACTTCGCTGAGCAAGTGGAGACGCTTCAGTCCCCCGCCGTTTCTTCCTCACACCCCCGGTTGTATCTCTGTGCTAACACCGTATACGGATAGTCCTCGGCCTGTGTGCGTCCGTCAGAGATGCGCTTCTACAAGCCCTGCTTTTTCAGCATCGGACGTGGTCTAGGGCGTGGCCGTGAAATCGTGCACAACTTTGTTGTGCTCGCTCGGTAAACGAACAGTGATCATGTGAACGTACTCACTTCTTCGGTATGCCGCTCCTCTTCTTTCCGACGCTCGCTCAGCCTTTGTCTCACTCGTTTCAACATACCACACGCATCACCACCTTGGTAGGCGTTTTCTCATTCCTTCTCCCGCTGACACAGCCAAGGATAGTCTTTGTTTTGTTTTCGCCCTCTCGACTCATTTCTCTGTCCAGGGTACATGTGCCATACTCGCTGATCTCTGTATGCGCATTGCGGCTGCGATCGTCTCGGCACTGAGTGTTGTCGGCGACGTCCAATCATGCAGGCTCGCCACATGAGGAGGCTGCGCAGTGCGGGGCCGGAGCAGCTACTGCTTCGCGGGACCTGCGCCATGGTGAACTCAGCTCGCCACCCCAGTCGACTTACAGTGAGGACGTGTTCTGGCAGTATATCCCCGCCGAACTCTAGTTTGCTGAGAGGAGAGATGTCAACAAAGGCTCTTCCTGTAGACGTGTCTAAACAAGTCTCCTACCGACGGGGGAAAAAAAATGCTGCTAGTTCTCTTCTCGCCTTTCTCGCCTTTTTTCTTCTTCCCTGTTGTGGGCCTATCGGGCCGTTGCCATCGTCTATCATCTTTCCCTTTTTCGAATTCGCATTTCCGCCTGCTTCCTGTGAGCTACTCCTCCCACGGCGCTTGGGTACTTGTGTCTGTGTCCAGGTGCTCGCACGACGCACAACGCAGTCTCTCACTGATCCTCCTCCGCTGCGCATCCCGTGTGGTTCGGCCGGTGCAGGATGAGCGGCGCGTGTGTAGGATGACCGCTCACCCCGCCACTCACTTTGTTGAGGGGGGGGGGGGCGGGGGGCGTACCGTGCAAACAAAAGCCCATCATCATCCTTCTCGCAGCGGCGACTCCCCCTCTGCGCGCGTCGCGCACCGCGTGGCCACACCATCGCAACGTACGTGCCCCTCCCCTGCAACCTTCTCCCCACGCCACTCCCGATCTCCTCCTTGCCGTCACTCCCTGTATCCTCCCCTCGCTCTCTAGTTCCGTTTCAAGCTCTCTCGCTCTCTCTCTCTTCCCGTTCTCCAACTCGCAGCTCCACACCATCGCCCACGCAAC